>CAUYUJ010007225.1:406733-520648 GCA_963575745.1 Prorocentrum cordatum | reverse complement strand
ACACCAGCAGCGACGACGACGACAACGACAACGACGTCGACGACGACGACGACGAGAACGACGAAGACGACGAAGACCTTGACGACGAGGACGCCGACGACGACGCCGACGACGAGGGCGATCAAGCCCTAGTGGGATGGGACGACAGCTTTACCCAGCCCTGGTAGGAGTTCATTAGAGCTGGATCCAGCCCTAGTAGGTTGTTAGTCAAGATGGACCTAGCCCTCGCTGGTACAGCTTAATCCAAATCTATGTAGACGTTCAATTGATTCTGAATCGAAATTGAGCAGGCACCCAGTGGACTTGCATCCAACCCTGATATGATTCTACTAAAGCTGGATATAAGGGTTCTTTTAGGGCTAGATACAGCCTCAGAGGGATCCTCTTAGAGCTTGATCGACCCCTTGTGGGATTCTTCTAGAAGTGGACTCCAGAATACAAGGATCCCATCAGAGCTGGATCAAGCCCTACTATGGTTTTTGAGAGTTGGCCTCACGCCTGATAGGATTGCATTCAAGCTGGACTGAGCTCTGGTAGAACTTTATGATAGCTGGATCCAGTAGGGCTGGATCCTGCCCGTGTAGAATTATACCAGGATGCTCGATACACATGACGTGGTGCTTGGGCGAGAGCTGGATACACATGTAGCCACATGTTTTTCTAGCCCTCGGCCTTCGTGTGGCAAGGCACGGTGATTTTCAACATGTATCCGACACGTGACCTCCAAATGTTCTACATGTGAATCCAGCCACGTATGTTTCCAGCTTCCTGATATGAAGGCTGTACCGAGCCTTCGTAGGATCCCCTTGTGAGCTGGGTCGAACCCGAATATGAGTTTATGCGAGTTAGATCAAACCCTAGCAGCAAGATTCCATTTGAGCTGGATCGAGCCCGAGCGAAGAGCTGGATCGAGCCCGAGTAGGATTCTATCACAGCCAGCGCCTGGCGGACAGCGCCAGCGACAGGTGCGCGCCGCTGACGTTGTCGCCGTCGTCGACGTCGTTGTAGGCGTCGTCGTCGCCACCCTTGTCGCCGTCATCGTCGTGGTCGTCGTCGAGGTCGTCGTCGTATTCATCGTCGTCTTCGTTGCTGGGGGGGTTCGAACCCCCGAAAATGTTTTTGGGAGGGGGTGGAGGGAGGGGTGAGGTGGGTCTTTTTGGGGGAGGGGGGAGGCAGGGGGGGGGGCTGTGGATTCCGACACCCCCTCCCCTTAGGATTCTTTTTCGCGCGACCTCGGCCGTCTTGACGTTCTTCGGGGTGTTCTTGTGCCGGAGCCCTTTCTGGAGTCATCTCAGAAACCATCTTGGGCATCCTGACGACCACGGAGGGGGAGCTTGGGGCTCCGAGGGCCCCACGGGTGCGTTGATGAACGCTCTAGCTCCCACCCCCGTGCGAGTGAGGGCCGTGAAGAAGAAAACCCCGTCAGGGGGGTTCAACTCCCCAGCTAAAGGGCTCAATCCCTGGAAGCCAAATTCAAGCGTTCCAACCTTTCCCCAGCGCTGATGTGAAACATTGTTGTGGTGTGCTTCTTGGTCCTCCCGGGATGCTTCTGGGGACTCCCTAGAGGCTTCTTGGGCCTCCCGACAAGATGCTCGGGCTTCCCGATGGTGACGACAATGACGATGGTGATGATGGTGAGGCTGGGGATGGTGATGATGATGCTGACGATGGTCATGGTCATGGTCATGGTCATGGTCATGGTCATGGTCATGGTCATGGTCATGGTCATGGTCATGGTGATGATGGTAGTGGTGATGATGATTAGCATCATGGTAATGGTGGTGAGAAAGATGATGATGTCGGGGATGGGGATGGATGGGGCTGAGGATGGGGACGATGAGGACGGTAAGAGCGACGATCACAGCGCAGTTTGTGATGGTGGTGGGGTCGAGGGAGGGAGGGGGAGGCAGGGTCTGGCCATGCGGTCGATCTCGGACGGCATGAGGGCCGATAAGACGGATATGCTGAACATGTGCGCTCATCCACGGGAATGGGACGATGCTTGCGCCTTGCAGGGGTGTGAAAGTCCAGCGGGCATATCGAGCTCGTGCCGGTGACGAGCGCCCGTAGATGGATTCTATCTGTATGAATATTATTTATATATATATATATACAAGACTGAATTGGCGTTTCGCGCCATGCAGTCTTGTTCTGGACCCTCCCCTGCAAAGCTATCATCGCTTGCTTCGGACCTCGAGGCCTGGGCGGGCGACCGGCTCATTTGTCTGATATCCGTGGTGCTTGCTGACGCTGCGTTCGCCCGATGCGCTTGCACGCTCGTGCGCAGAAGTGGGGAAGGAATGATTTTTGTTTCAGGCGCGAAGGTACTTTGAGGAAGTAAGGAGCGTTCCCACGACACGCCGACGAAGTCGCAGTAGTTCCGAACAAATCGATGTTCGGTCGCTTCCTGAATGCCTGGAGGGCTCCAGGCAGTCGGGAAATCTTCGATTGTCGAACTTTGAATATGGATCCATTGCCTGTCTCTCTCAATCGAGGAATGTAAACCTCGAGCCTCAAGCGTGGAACCAAGATCGTCGGGTCAGCTCGATGTACTTGGTAGGAGAAAGCCGTCTGGGCGTTGAGGGGGCAATTGTGGGCCGTCTTGGGGCCCTCTTGGACCGTCCTGGGGCCTTCTTGGGCCGTCTTGGGGGGCTGGGGCCCTCCAGAGGTCTTCTGGAGCCATTTAGGGCCCTCTTGGGGGCCTCCAATGGCCTTCTTGGGGGTCTCCCATTGATTTCGTGGGTCTTTCTTGGGAGCCTTCTGCGGGTATCTTTGGTTTCTTGCGGGCAGTCTCGGGGCTCTCTGGGACAGTCTTTGGGCCCTCTGGGGCCGTGTTCAAGCCCTCTGGGGGGCCTCTTGGGCCGTCTTGTGAAAATATCGGGGGCCCATCGGGCCGTCTTGGACGCTGCGAAGACATGCACGCGTGCCCGAAGGGCATGGGACGATGTTTGCTTTTCCGGCGCTGTCTCATCGGCCTCTTGGGCCGTCTTGGGGGCCTCTTGGGCCGTCTTCAGACCATCAAAGTTCCTCTTGGAGAGCTGCCTACGGATGTGAGCATGCCAAAAAAAAAGTTCCTCTTGGAGAGCTCTTGTGTTGTCGGGGGTCCAGGGCCCGGCAGGGCGCCTCTTGGGAGGCCTGGAGGGGCCAGCGGACCTCTTCCAGGGGCGTCCGGGGGGGCCGCTGGGCCGTCCGAAAGGGCGTCCGGGGTGTCCCTGGGGGAAGGGTCCGGTTTAGGGGGTCCAGGTAATAAGAATACAAGAATCGGAATATGTATATATATGTGTCGGGGGTGGACAGAACCCCCAATAGTGACACGTCGATTAGTGCATTGTCCGTTTTCGGTTTTCGAGAGGGCGCCGTGGCCGTTATTTTCCAGGCTTGCGCCCGCCAGGTTTGGGCCCGAAGTCGTTTTCACTAAACCACGTTTTACTAAAGGGAGGTCTGTCCATCCCCGAATATGTATATATGCATACATACCTATACATGGGTATGCGCATCTAGGTAAACATATACATATATCTATGAATACGCATGCGTATGTATGAGCTGATTTGTGGATGCAAGCTGAAACACCACTGTGCTGATGACATGCCACCAGGCCACAGTACCCCCAATTCTTACGCCAAAGACAAGCGTGAGCTGAAGCCGCAGGGCTGCGTTGAGAGTCTTTGTATTCCTACGATAGTATACGGGGATGCGCCAGGTGTGGTTAAACAACGTCTTTCAACACCATCACCATACACATCAACTCCCGGAGTTTAGCTCAAACCAGGTAAACAACACTCCTGGGCCATCTTGGAGCCATCTTGGCCGTACGCGTGGCGTCAGCACGGCACAACAAAATCGCGGCACACAACAAAGACAATGTCGACGGGAACCCGATAGGAAGACACCTGGTTGCCTTGCTGGAAACAAAGTAGGAGTCCACTTGGGTTCAAATAAGAACACAATCGGAAGGAATCCAATTGTATCCCAAAGGATCGCATTAGGACCCCAACAGGATGTATATTAAAGCGTTGCAGCAGGATCCCAGGAGGAACCCAAGAAATAAAAATACGTTCCGAAGGGGCCCTATTGGGCCCCAATAGGTTCCTAATCGGAACCCAATGGGAAGGAATCATATTCGATTACACGAGGAACCCATGAAATAATCCAGTAAGTCTCCAAGTGGGGTGATGTTTGGGATTCTATGAAGGCTTCTAATGAGATGCGAACAGACGCGCAATATGGGGGGCGTCCTATGGGTTCCAATCTGATTCCAATCGGAAACCGATGGAATTCCAGTAGGACGGGTAATAGTGCATTTTCATCGGAGTTCAATCGGATGTACAAGTGGATCCCTGCTGGAGCCTAACAGGACCCCAATTGAGTTTCGTCCGGATTTCGCTAAAGAGGAATCTTGGTGCATTCCAAGTGGACCGCAGCCGGATTCCATCGTACTAACAGAATGTCTTTTGCATTCCAATGTAGGTTGCCAATACGGAGGAAACCCATTGGATCTCTATAGGGTGGAATCGTATTGGATCCTAAAGGTTACCAACAAGATCCCATTAGGATACGCGTGGGAATCCTTCCTATATACAGGAACCACAGCACATTCCACTAAGACCCCAATATTGTCTCAGTTCGAAGGGCGTTCAGTTGATTCCACTAGGAGCACCACTATGAGGATGACAGGTATGGAGCTTCATTCAGTCAAATCCCCGGTTGGAAATGATCCCAGATTTCATGTGGTCAGCGTAAGGACTCGCATGCGCATTCTGTGTTTCAGGGATTCGCTTGCATCTGACATGTACTTCAGATGGATGCTGGGGATCTAACCCGTCTGCAGGGGAATCAACCTGCTTCCGGGGATTGAACCTTTCTGCCGGGGATTGAACTCATCGCGGGGGTCCCCTTCAAACGGGAGTTTCTACCCCAGGGAAGGGGGAAGGGGGGAGGAGTGACAGCCAAATATCTCACACACCTTTCTGGGCAGCGGGGGTCGGCGGATGTCCGTTGCTATGGGCATTGGCAGAGTAAGGAGGAGGAGGAGGAGGAGGAGGAGGAGGACCTGGAGGTGTTGTTTGCGGGTCTGTGGATCGGTGCTCCGTCGCACGGACACGTTGGGAGGATTCAGAATGCGCACGACGTGAAGAGAAGCGACCGACGTGGAGGAAACAGCAGCAGCAGGAGGAGGGGGAGAGGGGGGGATTCGGGGTTGTCGACGGATAGCGCCAGCTCCCTGACCAGCTTGTCTGTAAGGGTCCAATTCGGTGGGGGCGTTCGGTAAGGAACGTGCCCAGGACGCTTCAGACCCTGGAGGGTTCCTTATCTGATGAGGACGGCGGTGATATCCATGGACAGTTCTCGACTGGAATTCCGCCAGCTTCCAGACCCTGGCTTCCTTACCCAACGATTTCTTATCCAATGCCCTCACAGTATATTTCTTCTAAGGCTGGGGGGGGGGGGGGGCATCCGGCGATCTGGAAATCGTACCTCGTTGTCTCTGGCCGTAGCGCGTGCACTCTCTATCTCTCTCTCTCTCTCTCTCTCTCTCTCTCCTCGCGATATGTGGTCCTAGCCCGTGGTCTCGGGCTGTGGTCTCAGGGGGTCGTGGCCCGTTGTATTTATCGTCCCCTGTACGGTCTCCAATGCAGGGCCGTATAGTACAATGGGGTCCCATGCCTAGAAACACCCTGCTAGACTCCAGGGTGCCCTGGGTTTCTTGGGCTTCGATGGCATTGCGATGGAAAGCGTGACATTCCCACACCAAAAGTCAATGGACGTCCTGGAGTCTCAGGGTTGGGTTTCTTGTGGAAGGTTTCTTGTGGTCGAGCCCCTATTGTATAGCGCAATGCAGTATAATATCGTATAGTAAGATTGAAGCAGGGCGGGAGATGTTTCTCTTGAGGCGCCAGCGGCGATCTGTACACGGTTGGCAGAACAGCGTCGGCGACGCCAAACGCACGGCGTCTGGACAATCTGTTTGCAGCAGCCTGGGGGTGAGGAGAGATGGATTCGTGATGTGTGTGACCCGTGTGCGGTTAGGGTTGATGGGGAGGTCCGTGAGACAACGCGCGACTTGTCTGTGGCAGTTTGTAGCCGAGCCCCGCTCCCCCGGGGAATCTTAACAGCGGCGGGTTTGGGTGCCGCGGAGCCGATTTTTATCGGCCCCATGATGTCCACACTGGGAAATGCCGGGGCGGAGTCGGGTTCCAGATCGGCCATGGCGTACATCAAGTATCGAAGACGCTTACGGCGAATCACCGCCGCAGCCTGCCTTTTTGGAATCGCCCATGTGGCCGAGCGTTGTGGCAAGGGCTCTGCCAAGCTGTCGGACCGTGTGTTCCCCCAACCGTTGTGGAAACCCTTCGGAAAAACACTTGGGGGAGGATGGCGGGGAAGATCAGGAGGAGGAGGAGGAGGAGGCGGAGAAGGAGGGGGCATCTTGGGAGCCTCTGGGGGCACTCTTGGGACCTCCTGGGAGCTTCCTGGGAGCCTCTTGGAGGTATCTTTGGGGCCTCCTTGGGCCTCTTTGGGGCCTTTGGGGGCTTCTAGGGGGCCTCTTTGGCCGTCTTAGCGCATTCCTGGCCCGTCTGACGCCGTCGGAAGCCGTCTTGGGGGCCTCTCTCGGCCGACTTGGGACCCTCTTGGGGTGCTCCAGGGCCGTCTTGGAGGCCATCTTGGGCGTCTTGGAGGCCTCTCAGGCCGTCTTGTGCGCCTATTGGGCCGTTCTGTGGCCATCCTGGAGGCCTCTTGGGCGATGTTGGGGCGATCTTTGGGGGCTCCTGGGCCGTCTCGAAGCAACTGCCAAAATCTTGCAGAAACCTACGGAATATCAATGATGTTGGCCTCTTCGGGCCTTCCTTGGGGACCTCTTCGAGGCCTCTTGAGGCCGTCTTGGAGGTTTCTTGGACGAATTTGGACTCTCTTGGGCCGTCTTCGAGGCCATCTTGGACCATCTTGGACAAACTTCGAGGGCATCTTGGCCGTCTTGGAGACCATCTTGGAGCCATCTGGACTGGGAAAATTTTGGCAACCGGGTCTTCCGCAGAGCCGGCGGGCGGGACGGGCCGACGCCCCACAGGGGAGTTCTTTTGGGAAAGAGCCAGAACGAAATCGTAAGAAGTCCAGCACGCCGGGCACCCCTATGATAAATCAAGAGGGGGCGGCGGATCGAAGACGCCTACGGCGAATCACCGCCGCCCCCTGCCTTTTTGGAAGCGCCTATGTGACCGAACGTTGAGGCCAGACCTGCCAAGCTATCGGACCATGTGTTCCCCGAATCGGTTTGGAAAGCCTTCCGGGAACACGGTGGGCGAGGCTAGGCAGACTTGGGCCTTTTTTGGGGTGCTCCAGGGCCGTCTTGAAGGCTATCTTGAGCGTCTTGGAGGCCTCTTGGGCCGTCTTGGGGGCCTCTTGGGGCTGGTCTTGGGCCTCTTGGGCGATCTTTGGAGGCATTTGGGCCGTCTCGGGCTGTCGGAAGGCAGACAAAAAAACAAACAATGCCACAATCCTTCAAAAACCTATGGTAAATCAATGATTTTGGTCTTTTCGGGCCTTCCTGGAGGCCCTCTTGGAGGCCTCTTGGGCCGTCGTGGGCCATCTTAGGGCCATGTTCGGCCGTCTTGGTGGGCTCTTGGTCCGTCTGACGCCGTCGGAAGCCGTTTGGGGGGCCTCTATGGGCCGACTTGGGGCTCTCTTGGAATGCTCCAGGGCCGTCTTGGAGGCCATCTTGGGCGTCTTAAAGGCCTCATGTGCCGTCTTGGGGGCTTCTTGGGGCCCTCTTGGGCCGTTCTGGGGCCATCTTGGAGGCATCTTGGGCGATCTTCGGGGGCTGGGCCGTGTCGGGCCGTCGGAAGGCAGAAAAGAAACAAATGTCAAAATCCGTCAAAAGAACATGGTAAATCAATGTTTTTGGCCTCTTCTGGCCTTCCTGGAGGCCCTCCTGGGGGCCTCTTGGGCCGTCTTGGGCCAGTTTCGAGCCAACTTCGGCCATCTTTGTGGGTTCCTGGCACGTCTGACGCCGTCGGGAGCCGTCTTGGAGGCCTTTCTGGGCCGACTTGGGGCCCGCTTCGGGCGCTTCGGGGCCGTCTTGGGGCCCTCTTGGGGCCGTGTTGGAGGCCTCTCGGGCCGTCTTGGAGGCCCTCTTGTAGGCCTCTTGAGCGACCGTCGGAAAGCCGAAAAGGCGCAAATGCCAACATCCTCCAAAAACCGATGGAAAATCAATGATTTTGGCCTCGCCAGGCCGGCCTTCCTGGAGGACCTCTTGGAGGCCTCTTGGGCCGTCTTGGAGGCCTCTTGGCGGCCTCTTGGGCCGTCTTGGGCCATCTTCAGGCTATCTTAGGCCGTCTAGGGTACATCTCGGGCCGTCTTGGAGGCATCTTGGGGCCATCTGAGCCGTCTTGGAGACCATCTTGACCGTCTTGGAGACATCTTGGCCGTCTTGGAGGCCATCTTGGGGCCGTCTGGGGCAGGAAAACCGTTTGCAACCACCTCTTCCGGGTGGCCGGCGGGACGTGACGAAGCCCCAGGGGGAGTTCTTTTGGAAAAAGAACCAAAGCCAAAACCGAGAGGGTCTAGCACGCCAGGCACCCCTGTGATGAATCAACAGGGGGCGGCGGATCGATTGGCCCCCGGCCCATCCAGACACCGTGCTTGGGTTGTAGGTCAGAGGCCTTTTGGATGCGTGTCACTCTGAGAATCTCTTTCGGGGCCTCTCGGAAGCTTCTTGAAGGCAGGCGGTTGGGGGGCATCTTGGGTCCTTTCGCGGCATCTTGGGGGCCTCCTGGAGCCTCATTTGAGCCTCTCGGGGGACTCCTGGGGCTTCTGGGGGGGCCCTCGGGGCCGCTGGCGGTCTCGGGGGTCGTCTTGGGGCGAAGAGCGCGAAATGTCAGTTCGAGTTTTTCCCCTTGGCGCCCTCTTGGGACCATCTTGGATCCATCTCGGGTCGTTTGAGGGGCTCTTGGTTCGTCTTGGGCCCCTCTTGGGCTCGGAGACCGGCGCGACACACACACACACACACACAAGCACACACACACACACACGCACGCACGCACGCACGCACACACACACACACACACACGAAAAAAAACGCGGCGCAACTACGTGATGCAATGGATCTGGTAAGGGTTAACGTACTCACGTATGTGGCGCGACTTACGGGGTGCAATATATGCGGTAGGAGCTAACGTACTCACCTATGTGGTGTGAGCTATGTGGTGCAAGCTATGTGATGCAATATATGTCGTAAGAGGTAACGTATTCATCGAGGCCAGATGAACGATGGTCAGTACGCCTTACAGCCGGACCGAGGCATAAGATCGAGGTCGGTTCGGGCAGGGCACCTTAGTGTTATTCGTCTTTGTGGTATGTTCTTGTGAGTCCTGGAGAGGGTACCCTTGGATGTTCTGTGTGTTTTGGCCGACGGAGGGTCTCATGCTCTTGGGAAATGCTATTATGGCCTAGGTCCGACTGCAACGAACTGTAAGCTTGCATTCCTATTCCGCCATTGCAATGCAGGGCTGTGCTAAGCACGGCGTAGCAGTTCGAAGCCAGGCAAAGCAATGCAAACCAATGCAACGCATAGCAATGCAAAGCAAGGCCAGGCGATGCAACGCTTTGCTTTGCAATACGAAGCAATGCAGAGCAAGCAAAGAAGTGCAACGCAAAACAATGCAACGCAAGGCAAAGCAACACGACAGCGACGGCGAAGCAACTGCGACGGGCGGCGACGAGGCGGCGACGGGGCGGCGACGGCTGGCACGGAGCCGCCAGACCGACACACAGGCCCAGTTCTTTGGACCAGAAGCAAGAGCCCTGAAGTGCAAGCATTGGTTTGGGAAAAAGTTTGTTCGGGCCTTCTGCCGCCAAGACTGTATTTCCCTGTCGCCGACGAGGCCGCAGTCGCACTTGATTCGGCAGCTGCAGCCTGTGGCATGGGTGTTGGCAGGCGGCTTCAGTCGGCCCAGGGTCAGCAAGTTGGGCACCTCCTTGGCGGCGCGGGCGTCATCTAAAGGGTGCAGAAGTGGTCTTCCCGACCTGGCCGATTTGGTTGTGCATTGTTGGGCGGTTGTTCTGCCTGGACGGTTGTGGTTTGTGGAGTCGGACGTTGCGACGATGGGCGCCCGTAGTGCATCGCATTTGGTCGCCCTAAGACTATCCTTCTGGGCTGAAGGCAAGCCATTGCGGTGGAGGCACTGCGGAAAGCACGCTTGCCCTGGCGAATTCTTTGATCTGTCGAGGCCAGATCCCTCGCTCAACAATCCCTTGCCCATCGCCACCACCGTATCCGAGGGATTGTACTGGGGGAGAAAAAGATACTGGCCGGCAGACCGCGTACGACTGCGCCCCGAAGCAGTACCGCGCGCAGTTCGTTTGCGCGTTGTCACGGGCGGCTTGGCTGGAGGAGGCTCGTTCCGTGGGCCACACGTACTTGGGGTTAGGGCCCCCCGTCTTCTTCGTCATCTTCGTTCGCGCAGGCTTTTAGAGATGATGGTGCTTCGCAGTGCTCGCTTCTCCTCCTCCTCCCCATCACCATCAAACTGCCAAAGCTCATCCGTCTCTTCGTCTTCCTCCTCCGCCTTCTCCCCATCCACATCTGAGCACGCATCCTCTTGCTCCCCATATGGAAAGGATGGGGTTCTTGTTCTTCCCCATATCCAAAGGATGGAGTTCTTGTTATTACTCCGACCGCGCCGACTCCTTCCTCACACCTCCCTTCCTCCGTCAGTTCCTCACCCAGAGTCATACTCAGGATCACTACTTAGGTTATTGCGCCCCATATCCGAAGGATAGGGATCTTGTTATTCTCCATGTCCTAAGGGTGGGGTTCTTGGTATTACTCCGACCGCGCCGAGGACCCACCCACTCACCTCCTCCTCCTCCTCTTCCGTATCATGCTATCTTGTGGTGTGGTATATAATGTTGCGCTATGTTATGGCGTGTTATGTTATGTGTTTGTAGATGCTGGTATGAAACGGTATGCTGTGTTATGGTATGATGATGGCGGTGGTGATGATGGTGATGATGTTGGTGATGATGATGATGCTGATGATGACGATGACGATGACGACGACGATGACGATGACGATGACGATGAAACTGATGATGATGATGATGATGAGGATGATGAGGATGATGATGATGATGATGGCGGTGATGATGATGATGATGATGGTGATGATGATGATGATGATGATTATGATGATGATGATGATGATGATGATGATGGTGAAGCAAATTATGATGATGTCTCGAGCGAGGCGCGGGTTTCAGCACCCCCAAGGGGAAGCCGCCAGGGAGTATCTCATTCCTCCGTTCGCGCCACGATGGCTGGGATGTCTCGAGTGGTTTGCCTGTTTGCCAGATTTGGAGGATGTCTCGAGCGAGTCGCTGGTTCTCGCCATGGTGGCCCAGATTGCGAGGATGTCTCGAACGGTTTGCTTGTTTTGCTGGCCAGACACAGAAGGCCACAGGATGCCCCGGGAGACCACAGGAGGCACCAGGAGGCCCTAAGAGGCTCCAGTGACACTGCTGATGATGATGTTGATGGTGATGGTGATGGTTATGGTGATGATGATGATGATGATGATGATGATGATGATGATGATGATGATGATGATGATGATGATGACAGCAGTGGTGATGATTTTCGATGACGATGGTGATGATGACGATGGTGGTGGTGGTGAAGATGATAATGATGATGATGGCGTGGTCGAATTTGAGGATGCCTCGAGCGAGGCGCTGGTGATGATAATGATGGTGATGACGACGGTGGTGGTAATGGTGGTGGTGATGATGATGATGGTGCTGATGATGATGATGATGATGATGATGATGATGATGATGAGGATGAGGATGAGGATGAGGATGGAGCAGATGTTGAGGATGCATCCAGCGAGGCGGCTGATTCAGCACAACCAAGAGGGGGCGCCAGGGGGTATCTCACTCCTCCGTTCCCAGATTGCGGTGATGTCTCGAGCAGCTCGCCTGTGTCACCACCCGATGTCCTCCGCTGTCCGAACAGATGTTGAGGATGTCTCGGGCGAGGCGCTGGTTGTCGCACCCCCAAAGGAATCCGCCAGGGGGTATCTCAATCCTCCGCTCGCGCCCAAGAGTGCGGGGATGTCTCGAGCGGTTGGCCTGTTTCACCACCCGACATCCTCCGCTTTCGGAGCAGATGCTGAGAGGCGAGGCGCTGGTTTTCGCACCCCCAAAGGGAGCCGCCAGGGAGTACATCATTCCTCTGGTCGCGCCCAGATCGCGGGATGTCTCGAGCGGTTTGCTTGTTTACCCGTCCGATATCCTCCGTTGTCGGATCAGATGGTGAGGATATCTCGGGCGAGGCGCTGGTTTGCGCACCCCAGGGTACCCAGATTGCGAGGATGCCTCGAGCGGTTTGGCTGAATGGTGGCCAGACCCGCCTGCGTCCCCAGGAGGCCCCAGGAAGCACCAGGAGGCACAAGGAAGTCACAGGAGGCGCCAGGGAGGCCCCAGGAGGCTCCCAGGAGGCCCCAGGTTGCCACAAGAAGTTCCAGGAGGCACCGGGAGGCACCAGGAGGCACCAGGAGGCACCAGCAGTCCCCAGGAGGCTCCAAGGGGCCCCAGGAAGCCCCAGGCAGTCCCAGGAGGCCTCAAGAGGCCACGGGAGTTGCTCCCATCCGATGTGTGTCACATATGTTCCTACAGGTCGGGCTTCTCCTGGGGCACGAATCCTTAGAGTTTACGCATGTTCCTATAAGGTACCCTTCTCTGGTGGCTCCAATCCTAAGTGTTTTCCGCGTGCTACTATAGATTGAGCCTCTCTTGGGGCACAAATCAGGCACATGTTGCAGATGTTCCTACAGATTGCCATTAATCTTGTGGTTCCAATCCAAAGTGTGGTGCGCATGTTCGCATAGATCGGGCATCTCCTGGGGAACGGATCCTCGCCAGGATGCCCCAGGAGGCTCCAGGCGACACCAGGAGGCTTCAGGAAGGTCCAGGAGGCCCCAGGAAGCCCCAAGAAGGCACCAGGAGGCCCCAAGAGGTTCCAGGAGACCCCGGGAGGCTTCATGATCCTTCAGAAGGCAACAGGGGGCTTCAAGAAGCCCCAGGAGGCCCCCCAGGAGGCACCAGGAGGCCCCAAGAGGCCAGGAAACACCAGGAGGCCCCAGAAGGCCACAGGAGCGGCTCAAACCCGATGTGTGTTGCAGAATATGTTCCTACTGAGTGCCCTTCTCCTGTGGCTCCAATCCTAGGTGTTTCACAGATGTTCCTATAGAATGTGTTTCTCCCGGGGCACAGTCCTTAGTTCACGTATGTTCATATAAGATGCTCTCCCTGGTTCCAACCCTACGTGTTCCCGTATGTTCCTATAGATTGAGCCTCTACTGGGGCACGAATATGTTTTGGTTTACGCCACTTCTGTTCCTATGGATTGCCCCTATCCTGTGGCTCCAATCATATGTGTGTCTCCTGGTTCCTGTAGAATGGGCCTCTCCTGAGGCACGAATCGTTTGTGTTTTACGCATGCTCCTAAAGATTGCCCGTCTCCTGTTGCTCTTCTAGCCCCAGGTGTTTACGCATGTTCTTATAGAACGGGCCTCATCTCAGTGGCGTGGCTGGCTGCGCCACGGTCCAGCCACTGCGTGAGATCTCCTTGGCCAGACAACGGAGCGCAAGGGTTTCGCACGGCGTTTGCATGAGCACCCCTTATGCATTGCTTCATCATGGAGGGAGGGATCGCGTAGCCATTTCGATTCAGCCACGCTCAGCCATGGTCAGGCCACTGACGCGCAGATACAATCGTCCTATGCTTAGACATGTTCAGACTCATGCGCATAGACTCACCCGTACTACTGAGACTCATTCACACCCCAACTCGTTCACAGTTAGATCCACGTCCAGTCAATCACTGTTCAAGCCCGTTTAAATTCGAAGTCTCTTGCGCTTAGACGCTCACGGCGGAAAGGTCCATGCAAGTAGATGCACATATGGGGAGTTCCACACAGTGAAGAATTCCACATTGCGTCCTCCTCCGCCGCCTCCTCATTGATTTGTTCGGCAGTCGTTGCGCTGCGCGCGGCGCAGAAGAGAGAGCACAGCAGCTTGGAAAGCAGAGGGGGCGGAGGAGGAACAGCAGAAGGACCAGAGTAAGACCAAGCGGCAACAGTGATGCTGCATAACCCCACCGCCCCCAGCCCTACCTTCATGAGTCCTAGCCGGTTTCCATTTCCACTGCAGGAGGCGCCCCCCACTGACAGACGAACGCCCCGTGGGCGTGCCGTTTCGGCGAGACCCCGCTTTAAGAATGCGAACGAACAGGTAGGGTCAGAACGTTCAAGGAAGTGTCCAATGGGAGCTCCGGTTTAGAACAGATCGACCCTGCATCCGTGCCAGCGCTGCACATGGCCCAAGTTCTTTTCACAAGTAACAAGCGAGAGCCCAGTTTTAAAAAAGGCTCCGTTCTCCATTTGTTTTAAGACGAATTTGCACGGTGCCGATGCGAGATGCCCAGTCTGCAAACTGCGGCCCTCCATCCGCGTAATCGTTGGAAGTGTTCAAGACAGGCGCACGCGCGCGCGCGGCTCCGAGGCGAGAGTCCCACTTTGAGAACGGAGCGTGTTCCACCCACGCAGTGGGGGGTGCGACAGGGAGGAGTCATTTAAAGGGAACTTGATGAAAGGGGAGGATTAGGGCAGAACGACGAAGCAACGAAGACGCGGACGGAGCCTAGCGAGAAGTGTGGAGAAAGTCCAAGGACTTGGACGGGCCACAGGAGCCAAGGGAGAATGCAAGGGAAGGAGGGCATGGAGCAGGGAGCCGCGGGTTGATGCTGAAGTGGTGCCGCTAGTTAACGCAAGCAGATGGCATTGGTATTGAGGTTGGGCTGCGACGGCATGTGGCTGCGATGGTCACGATGAAGATGGTGATGATGATCATGGTGATGGTAATGGTTGTGATAATGATGGTGATGAGCCAGTGCTGTTGGGCCTAGGTTGACAGAGCTATCAATTGGGGCTTTCGGCGTCGGAGCGTGCCGTGTTGGCTTGAACGGCAGACTAGCTGGCGAAGCGCGATAGCGTTTTTTCTTGGAACTGTTAGTAAAAAAGTAAGGACGAGGGTTGGCAGGGAGAAGCAATTGCATATTGAAGCAGGTTCGGGCGGGGTGGAAGCACTGGAGATGGTGTGTTTTCGGGCTTGATACGTGGAAGGTCAGCTGCAGCGGGCGCGTTGTATGCGCGTGGTTGCTAGAATAGCACGTCGAAGTGCATTGGGGAGTTGTCAACCGGTCAATGCAGATATTTGGACGTTGTTGGGACAGGTGGTTGAGGTCTCCTTATCATTCGATACATTCGTAGTAAGTGGCGTAGTAGAACTACGATATGATCTATGATTCGGCGATGGGTTCTGACGGCTGTGCCATCCGTGGTTGTTGATTCGCGTTGAACTCTTGGGCCGTTTCTATGCGTTTGGATGGTTTTGTCTTGACTGTAAGTGCCAGCCCCTGATTCGTAGATATGTGTATGAGGTGGTTGGGATTGACTTGGATACACTGTAGAGTTGCGGTGCAGGTGGGAATGCAGGGTGGGCGTCTTCCAAGTTTTGAAATTGTGTTCGTGCGACTTGCCGCACGTTGCGAAGCAAGCAGTTGCGGCTCTCTCTCTCTCACAATACTTCGTTCTGGTTAGCTGGAGTGTGTACGTAGGTGGGCTGCGCGGTGTTTGCTATGTTGTGCCGCTTTTTGTCGCCCACGTCTATTGAGGTCCGTGGTTGTTGTTATGATTGGTGTCGGAGATGGTGGCTGCACTTCGTCGTCGTAGGCCCCTTGCTGCAATGGGCTTGGCTGCCAGTGCAGACGGGGCCGTATTTGACGCTAGGTTGGTGGGTAAGGTTTAGTAGCAGCGTTTTCGTGAGGTCTGAAGGCCACGAACTAGGAGGGTCTGGGCTGAGTTGCTTCAGATCCCCCAGCAGGATGCCGGAATACCGAAAAGCGAAATTGGTGCGATGATGCCTCACGCGGGCCCTCAACAGTGTTTGCTTGACAATCGAATGTGGTTTCGAGGCGCAACAACAGGGCGTACTACATGCTATGGAAAGTAAAGCTCGCACATGTTGCGAAACGGGCTATTTGTGCAAGGGCTTGTGCGAGGTAGCGCAAGATTGTGCACGGGTCCTTTTCTGTTTCCGATAATTCTCTATATTACACAGGGCTAGGCGGTGCTAGCGGCAGCGACTCGCCAAAGAGGCACAGGGGCTGAGTCACGCCCGAAAACGGAGATGGCAAGATAGCAGCGAACTTGCTTCATCGGGGGGCCGAGCTGCACGGCTCACCACAAACACAGCCTCCAGGGCTGTTCCCGTCGCCCAGGGCGCGCTGCGGCGCATTCTTCCACCCCGATCCATGGAGAACAACCCAGAACCACCACGTCGTGTTTTCTGTCACCACGTGGACTCCTGGGAGGTCTCGACCCCTTCCCTGCGACCGGTTTCTCACCTGGGGCAGTGTTTGTCCAGGAGGTCTTTCATCTGGGGTATTTTGCCATGGTTTGACGGTCCCAGGGCCCAGTCCGAGCTGCCGACTTGCCGAATTCTGCCTAACAATTCCCGCAGTGGTTTTGTTCACGACGCGAGGGGGTTTGGGTCCGGTTGCCTGCTCTTCCAACCTCGACCCTCGAGCCTGGTATTCGAGAAAGGGGGAGAAGGGGGAGGAGGAGGAGGAGGAGGAGGAGGAGGAGGAGGAGGAAGGGGAGGAGGAAGGGGAGGAGAACGAGGACGAGGACGAGGACAAGGACGAGGAGGATTGCAGTATTCTAGGTTGCCCTCGCGCGCGCTCCGAGAGGGCGCGAGGTCCTGGAAGACAGCCAGCAGGAGAATGAGGAGGAGGAGGAGGAGCCGGAAGAGAGGGAGGGAGGGAGGAGGAGGAGGAGGAGGAATGCAGGACTGCTCCCCTCGAGCATTCCCGCCCACCCGCCGCCGTACAGTGAGGCCACCGGCGAGCTCATGCGGGACGAGTGGGCGCTGGTCTTCGGGATGTTCCCCGAGATCCCGCAGTGGCGCTTGCTCGAGGCCCCGGCCTCCGTGCTGCTTGTTTCTGCAGGCTCGGTGCCCTCCGAAGCGCGGCGACGAGAGGGGGGGTGGCAGGTCGCCCCCCCCCCCCCCTTCGTGGCGCAGAGACGCCAGCTGGCTTGCCCCAAGAAAGGGATCTCGCCATCGTCGGGGAAGGGGGGGGGGGCCCTCTTGGGTGAGGGGAGGAGGTCTCGAGGAAGCGCAAACATGGATGAAGGCGCGCGGGTCAGCGACGGGCCCCGCTCCCGCACGAGGTCGGCACGCTCAGGCGCCAGGTCATGCGGCAGCGGCCTCGTGCTTCGGGGGGTCCGTTCCCCGATCCGTGGGCCCGAGGCCCACGCGCCAGACCCGCGGATCCGTAGTCCATGTTAGCGCGCGCCCGACAGCCCAGGCTCGGGCCGGGCGAAAGGGGGGGATTGGGAAAGGGGGGGATACGAAATTTGTTGCATGCAGCTGGTTTCGGCCTCACCGAGGGGCCCATTCCTCGATACATGGGCGCATCCCGGCGCCGGGAGGCGCCGGGAAAATCAGCTACGTGAGCTGATTCTCAAACCCCCCCTTTGCTATCCCCCCCTTTCGCCCGACCCGACAGGCGCCAGTGACGCGTGCGGTAGCACTTGGTGGTTGCCGATGCCCCACAGACCCTGGTGTTCGTTCCGTTAAATACCTCACGCGCTCGGCGTTTGTTGGAAAGCCGCTAGGCGCAGCGCGTGGTGCAATATGCTGCGCCAGGTATTGCATAATCTCGAATGCGTGCTGTGTTTGATGCCGCGTCCACGCTGTTTGTTCGTAACATGTACCATCGCAGATCGCCCACAGACACAGCCCCGACACCTGTCGTTTCTGGGATGTTCCGAGCACGCTGGTGTTTGCGACGCTCCGCATTTGGAGTGCCACCGTCGAGCTCCTCGCAGTGCAGAAACTCGACCACCGGTTGCGGCATGCCAGCACGTGGTGGCTAGCGCCACTCCGAGTGCAACGTCATTCGCAGGATGCGCGAGCCTCAGGCACCGCCTGAATACAGGGCGGGGTGGAGCGCCCGCCATGGCTGTCCTTGCGCCAGTTTGTTGATCGGTTCCGTCGCGTCACAGCTGATGAAGTTGCTCCTCCACGGCAGCAGTGGACCGACTGCTGCACGTTTCTTCAGCGAGCTGACGCTCGGGAGCGAGGCCGCCAGTGGAGGACATGGGCAAAGGAGTCGGTCAAGAAAGGGGGGAGGGTTGCTCACGTCTTTGCAAAGAAGGAAGTGGCGGAGCCCTCCCACTTCGAGGACGGGTCTGGAGGGCCCCCCGTCAGTGGTGATCAGGCTGTCGCGGCTTTTTTGGACGAGTGGCTCCCGATGTGAGCTCCGAAGGGCCGCGCTTCTCACAGCCCTGGGTCTTGGGAGATAGGCGACAGCACCTTGCCCCCGATCACGATGAAGGCCCTGCAGGAGGTGTGCAAGTCTCACTCGGAAGGTGCAGGCCTCGGCTGGAACAGGTTCCACCCGAAGTGGGTCGTCCAGTTGCCGCTCGAGCACCAGGTTAGGATCGTGAGCATTCTCCAGGCCTTCGAGGACAGCCCCGAATGGACCCTGGAGTGGGTCGCCAACGCGCTTTCCAGAGACCTGAAGGGGGGACAACGAGACCGATAGGGTTGTTTAGCTTGTTTGCTAAACCCTGGGGAAGTCAAAACAACCGATGTGTCGGGGCTGGGAACGAGCCTATCACGTGGAGTTTGTTCTGGGGTAGTAGGTCCACGACGACCTGCGAGCGGGCGGGATGGTCCCACAACTTGATGGTTGTCTTTGTTGCGCCATGGCCACGCACAGTGCCACATTGCTGCTGGACCTCAAGACTTTATAACGGCACATGTGTCAAACAGACGTTTTTGTTGCGGCCCGGCAGTTCGATTTCAAGTCGAAGTTGTTGGGGGGTCTCGTCATGATTTATTTGGGGTTCAACACATTGTTGTTCGACGGGGCTGTTTCGGAGGTTCTTCAGGCGATTGGGGCAGTGGTTGCTGGCTGTTCCGCGGCAACGACATTAGCGAAGTCGCTCCTCCTGGGTCCGATTTCGAGTGTTGTTTCTCGCCGGCCTCAAATTAGGGTTCGTAGTGTTGTGGGCGAGATGTCGTTGCAGAACTTTTGGCCGAAAGCGGTTATCAGGAGCTGTGATGCAGTTGCTCACAAGTTTCGTGGACATGCGGTTGCCTGTGAGCATTGAGAAATGCAAATGGCCTGCTAGTGGTCCAAGTTTGGCCGCTGCTCTTCACGGGTCGTGGCCGTTGCCTTCCGAGAATCATGTTCAGATTGCCAGAAATTTTGGGACCGACGCGAACTTGGGAGCCTTCGGAGGATTTAGATCACCGCAGCCAGAAGGAGCAGAGCGTCCAGAGCAGCAGGCCGCCTGGCTCGATTCGGGAAGCAGGTGCTGACACGACCTGAATCCAGAGAGGCGGTCCGACGGCGTCAGCGCTCTGAGGATTCTCTGTGATGGGTGTGCCACCGTCGGAGCTTCATCCTCTGTGGCTCTCTGCTTGTAAAAGTTTGGGTCGTCCACCTCGCGGGGCCACAGTGGGCCTGTGTATATATTCGTTCAAGGACGGGTTCCGCGTGGACCCGCGGGTCGTCTTGGCAGGCCCGGTGCGTCAGTGGCGCACGGCGGCTGGGGGAGGCTCAAGCCTCAGGTGCTCAGCAAGACCTTCGAGATGGGCGGCCCAGGAGCGCCGTGGGAAGTCTCCCAGACCCTGGGTGGCGGAGTCGACACCCGCCGACGTGTTCGTCCTCGCTCTGCGAGGGGATCAGCGGGCAGGTTCTCTCGGCGCAGGAGCTACGTTCGGACGACGGGGTCGCGCACATCTTGACTCGGTTGGCACCTGCCCTCATCAGGAAGCTGGTGGTCGAAGGGGTGAGGCGCGAATCGGCTAGGAAGAGTTTGAGGGCCTAGTCCAGTCCATGGGAGCTTCCCATGTTTTGGTCTGGGATCTCGCCCTTGTTCCATGGGGCCGACACATCAGCGGGCTCTGCGGGCTCTGATCTTGGGCGTTTGGTAGCCCCCAGGTCCGTCTTCACAAACATGGGCGGAGGTCTCGACGTTTGGACCCATTCCGCGGAACTGGGTTTTCATCCCCAGTCGTTTTTACCTAACAGCGAAGACTGATAGGTTTGTAGTGGTGTCAAAAGAGAGCAGCAGATGACTCCACAGGGGGGTCCGGGCGGGACCCGGGGCGGCTGCCGTCGAAGCCCAAATCGCTTGGGACATCCTCGCAAAATCGCTCTTGGCGCTGCTAGAACTCCATTCCCGGCGTACATTTTGGATGCCCGGAGCCAACTGTAGGCCACTTCGTGCTCTTCGAGTTCCCAGAACTCCATTCCCGGGCCACATGAATTTGAATGCCCGCCACATTTTGAAGCCAACTGTAGGCCACTTCGTGCTCTTCGAGTTCCCAGAACTCCATTCCCGGGCCACATTTTGAATGCCCGGAGCCAACTGTAGGCCACTTCGTGCTCTTCGAGTTCCCAGAACTCCATTCCCGGGCCACATTTTGAATGCCCGGAGCCAACTGTAGGCCACTTCGTGCTCTTCGAGTTCCCAGAACTCCATTCCCGGGCCACATTTTGAAGCTGCTGAGGCTGAGGCAGGCTTGGGCCCTGAGGCGAGGCTTGCCCTGATACAGCTGATTGCTGAGGCTAAGGTTGAAGGCAGACTGAGGCTGAGGCTGAAGGCTGAGGCTGAGAGGCAGGCTGAGGCTGAGGCTTAGGCAAGCTGATACTGAGGCAGAGGCTGAGGCTGAGGCAGGCTGAGGCTGAGGCAGGCTGAGGCAGGCTGAGGCAGGCTGAGGCTGAGGCTGAGGCTGAGGCTGAGGCAGGCTGAGGCTGAGGCTGAGGCTGAGGCTGAGGCTGAGGCTGAGGCTGATGCAGGCTGAGGCTGAGGCAGGCTGAGGCTGAGGCCGAGGCTGAAGGCAGGCTGAGGCTGAGGCTGAAGGCAGGCTGAGGCTGAGGCTGAGGCTGAGGCTGAGGCTGAGGAGGCTGAGGCAGGCTGATGCTGAGGCAGGCTGAGGCTGAGGCTGAGGCTGATGCAGGCTGAGGCTGAGGCAGGCTGAGGCTGAGGCCGAGGCTGAAGGCAGACTGAGGCTGAGGCTGAAGCAGGCTGAGGCTGAGGCTGAGGCAGGCTGAGGCTGAAGGCAGGCTGAGGCTGAGGCTGAGGCTGAGGCTGAGGCTGAGGCTGAGGCTGAGGCTGAGGCTGAGGCAGGCTGAGGCTGAGGCTGAGGGCTGAGGCTGAGGCAGGCTGAGGCTGAGGCTGATGCAGGCTGAGGCTGAGGCAGGCTGAGGCTGAGGCCGAGGCTGAAGGCAGACTGAGGCTGAGGCTGAAGCAGGCTGAGGCTGAGGCTGAGGCAGGCTGAGGCTGAGGCTGAGGCAGGCTGATACTGAGGCAGGCTGAGGCTGAGGCTGTGACTGTGACTGCCGTTGCCACTGCGACTGTCATCGCGAATGCGACTGCGACTGCGAGAACAGGAGAATTCTACAACTGGATTCTCATCTGGATCTTAAGGGGAATGTTTCCATATATGCTTCTACACATCGCTGTTAGGTCGCTTTGCCGGGATAATTTGACGGTCCCAGGGCTCGGCGAGGGTCCCCAGAGCCAGAAAATTAACAAACGATTCCCGTCGTGATTTGTTGCCACGCGAGTATGTCTGTGTCCCTACCCCTCCCCCTCTGCTTATTATGTTACCCTCTTGATCTCACGCGCCAAGGCGCATGTTCTGAAATTGCCCTGACGCCGCTTGTAGGATCCCCCCAGCCTGCTCCCGTCCATCCTCGCTGCACTGGATGCCGCTGCTGTTTCGCCCCGAGCTCTGGCAGCCCTGAGGCCCACGCGGTGCTCCCAGCCACAGGTGCTGGACCGTCTTGCGGAGACTGGAGAAGTCGCATCCTTCGCCGTCCAGTCTCTCCGGTCATCGCGTCCCCTCCCTCCCTCCCTCTGTCCACCCGCCGACGGCAGACGCAGCTCCGCGAGAAGACCTGGGCCGAGGACGCGCCCGCCGCCTCCGGCAGAGAGGAGGGCCGCAGCCAGAGCAGGAGCTGGCGCCGCCCTGCCTCCTTTCGGCGCACGGGAGGTCCAAAACCTCAGAGGAGGAGGAAGAGGAGGAGGAGGGTCCCTGAGATATTTGCGTCGCATCTCTTTTACAACGGACGAGTGTGCCCTGTTTAGGGCTCCAGGACTCACGGATGGATCCGACTCGCAAAAATCCCGCACAAGGGAGGGGGCCCAGGGCTCCGATCGAGTTTTTAAACGTTGTTGCATTTTGTCGTGACGTCGGAGCTCAGGGGTTGGAGGATCGCAGCGGTGTTTCTCGGTCTCCCGCCTCCGGAGGTTCGCTTCGGGCCCTGGGGCCATCAGAGGTCGGCCGAGGGCGACGGGGCCCCAGGAAGCGAGCCCGCTCAGTGGGTGACCTGGGCCGTGGTGCTGATGGGTGCCGCACCCGCCTGGCAGCTGCTCGCCGAGGACGGCCGATTCGAGGACGGCCGATTCGGGGACGATCCGAGGACGGCCGATTCGATCCGATCCATCCCTTTTCCGTATGGATAGCCCCTCCTTGTCTGACCACCAGGCGTGTCGGCAGGGCGGGTCGGGCGGTTCGCCCGAGGCCTTTTTCCCCGCGTAGAACCCCTAAGGTTGGAGATTCAACAAGCTACACGGCTGGAGCACAGTTACTTTTCGTCAAAGTGCGGTTCTCCTTTCAGCGCCGCGCAGATTTGTACTCGGATGGAGGGCGAATATGTTTCAATACGTGGTTATCATTTTTGCGTCGTGCACCTGTGTCTTCAAAGTGCAAGTAGCTACACGGATGGAGGGCGGCCCGTTTTCAAAACGTGGTTCTCGCGCTGGCGCTGCGCACGTTCATCTCAAAGCTTCCAACTGATGCACTGATGGATGGGATTGTTTTCAAAACGTTTTTCTCGCCCGAGCTAAATCCAGACACATCCGTGCTGAGCGCTATTAACCGAGTAAGTACAACGATAGAGGGCGGACCTTGTCCAAACATCGTTTTCCTGTGTTACTTCGTTGGACATTGTAGTCAGGGGTATAAAAGTGTGCAACAGTAACGCGGATGGAGGGCGGCTCTTTCCTCCACATCTGTACTCTTGATTTAGACGTCATCAGATTGTACGGCCAGGCGCTTTGAGAGAACATGTGCACAGCTTGAGGGAGGATATGTTTCAAAGCGGGGCTATCGTGAACCACTTCTTTTGATGTTCTGTTCCTACCTCGTCGCCGTCTTTATAGCTAGAAACATAGATAGCGGTTCTTTGTTCAAAACGGTGCCATCGCTGGAATTGCACGACAGCCGGGCGCTGGCACTTCACTGAACAGCAAGCACTGCACTGGGTCTTGAGGGAGGGAGGGGCTCTTGGACCAGTTGGCGTATTGCAGCATCGGTGGCGCATCTTGTGTTTATGATGGTCCTTCTCGTCCGTCCACCCTCCCCTTGCAAGCTGACTGCACGCTCCGCTTCTTGCGAGCACGCATGCAAGCGCAATGCAGGAGTCCCTCCTCACATCCTCCAAAGAGCACCACACGAGTCCAAATGCACGACCCAAGCTCCAGGGAGGCCGCATAGGAGCACACCTCCTGGATCTCAACAACACCACCACCCCCTCTCCACGAGTTCTGGTCGTTGCATTTACGGTTCAAAAACAACCTGGGATGACAAAATTGTCCCAGGATGACGCGACGCTGGGGGTCTATGGAGAAGCAGAAGGAAAGGGAAAGACAGAGAGAAAGAGAGGGATACATACATAGAGAGAAAGAGAGTGTGAGAAACAGAATAAGAGAGAGAGAGAGAGAGAGAACGCACCGGGCACGTGCACATTCCTGAACTTCTGTTCATGCCATATTCATGTAATTTGAGAGCATGTTTTGGGGGTTGGGGACGTCTGGGCCTATCAATTCCTGGGGCGCTGGTTGATTCCTCCTGGTAATGTTTGGGTTCCCCGATTTCACCGTCAGCATTCCACGTTCCAGCAGCAGCGCTGGCCCCTTGCTCTTTGATGTGTACGCGCGCGCGGGCACGAACCAGAGATGCACGCCGAGAAAGGTCGACGCAGGGATCATATGGTATTGCGCTCCAGCGCGCGTGCCGCGCGCGCGCGTACCCAGCGCAGGAGCCGCTCTCGGCGGCGCAAGAGCCGCAGCCGCAGCCGCAGCCGCAGACGCAGGCAAGGACGGGTGCGGTTTGCAACGAGCTGCCAGTTGGAGAGGAGCGCCCCTGGGAGGACCCGTGCGGAAGTCCTGGGAGCCCAGCGGACGGACCCAGCCCAACAGGAGAGTCCCTGATTCGGCACGACATTTTTCCCACGGACGAGATCCGAGCCGAGTGCGAGAAGGAAGCCGGCCCGTTCTAGGATGCCCAAATCTTTGTTGTTCGGTTGGAGTGGTCACTGTTCTGAGCTCAGAGTGATCCGTTCCCCTCAGGCCCAAGGTGTTTGCACCCCCTCGGCTTTGACTCGCAGCTTCTTCGGCGAATTTCACGTTAAACCTTTGGCACACCCAGGCTTCATAAGTAGAATAGTATGTCCATGTCCATGGCATCGCCATCCCATGTACGGATACACAAGGGGTATGGAGATCGTTCGTATCGTCTATGCATTCGGCCTTGGCGAGTCCATACCCACACCTTGTCAGTCTTCACCTGTAGATTCAGCTGCATGCAAGGGCAGGAATGTGTCTCTCCTTCGCCGCCCCTTGGCCAAGAAGCAAGTGCGAACGAGTCTTAGATCCCTGAGACATGGTTCGGGCGAGTTTCGTGTGTGAACTCAAAGCTGTGGATTACACGTGGTAGCACAGGAGGTGGGTACCTGAACAACGATGCCTCGGGCAGTCACCTCTGTGAGCGCAGCGGCTCTGCGCAGCTCACTCGCGATGATCCGAAACTTGAGGAGGCCATTGCAGACCCAGGCTCTTGATGAGACAGCGGGGCCCTTGATCGAGAATAGACCTAACCCGTGAATTGCCGCGCGCAGGGAGGACAGTTCGATTTTCCGTACGGAAAGACATTGAACGGCCACGGAAGCATAGTTCGGGACGAAGATTCGCAGGGAGTTCCAGCTAATAATTTAGAGGGGCCCGCCAGCCTCGTTCCACAGCACGGGTTGTACGAGCTGATATGGTTGGGGATAGTATGACTTGATCGCTCGTCCAAGTGGCGTCACACGCACATCGCGAGTTTCCGTCCATCTCAGCGCAGTCTGGATGGCCACGCCTCGCGTTTCGTCAACTCCTACGAGTTCCGTTCCTGACCTTGTTGCTTGTTGCAGCCATCACTCGACAAGGAAGACTGGAGCATCGCAGGACTGCACATGAAACACGTGAACGCTCCGTGTGAGCCCTGAGCTCTCCTGGGAGGCTCCAGGATACCCTCCTGCAGGGGCTCCTCTCTGGCCCGGCCCGGCGGAAGGCGCAGCCGCAGCCGCAGCCGCAGCCGCTCGCGCAGGAGGCGCAGGTCGTTATCCTCTGAGTGGGCAGGGGCGGGAGGAGGGGCGGGAGAGGGAGGAGCAGGAATCGCAGGGGGAGGGGCCCAGACCTCCGAGAGGTGTGCAGCCCGGCGCTTTTTTTCCGCGAGCTCGGCCTCCGGGGCCCGTTTGTCGGGCCCGGGGGCCATCAGAAGTGGAGCTGGGACGGAGAAGCGCCCCCGGCGAGGGGGTCGAGACCTCTGGGGCCGCGGACCGGGAAAAAGTCATATCGGAGGATGCCTGGGGGGGGAGGGAGTGAGGAGGGCAGGGAGGTATAGGAGCAGCGAGGGAGGGAGACGAAGGGACGGGGGGGCGCGAGCAGTGGAGGGGAGGGGGGGGGAGATGAGCGAGAGAGGGAGCCCCTCCCTTCCCCTGCTCCATCCTCGGCCTGACCAGACAGGCGCGAAACCTTCGTGGGCGTGGTCTTCGCGAGCCCGCGCCGCGTAACAGCTGCTGCCCGCGGCCCTGCCAGACAGCCCCCAGACCGGCGGGCGACTCCTTTGGAACTCGTTGGGCGTCCTCGAGCTTTTTCGAGCCTGTTCGAGGTTCGAGCCCGCATGTTATGTAGACCCTTCTAAGGTTGTCGAGTCGGGCGGATGAGTGCGTCGACTAGACATAAGAAAAACCTTTCGCCAGAGTGACCTTGGGTGCGGGCACAGGTGGGTCCCGAGATGGCTGAAAGCGAAGATTAGCAGCGGCGAGCGCGCTTGTGCTTTGCCCACCCGCGGCCCCTAAAAATGCCGCGCACCAAATGAAACTTGTTGCCCAGGGTCACTCTTGCGTGCAGCCGAGTGTGAAGAAAGGCCCCAGAGTGCAGAGCGTCTCCGCGCAAATTGGGTGCTCGAGATCTCTTCGGAGGAGCGCTCTGCGCGCTGCACCCCCGCCTCCCAGTTGGATGTCGTCGGCCCGCTCGGCAGCATCCCTGAGCACCCATCCCCATCGCCTCCACAATTACACAATTGCATACACGTCCCCCCCTCTCGCACACGAATTGTCACATGTATATTTATTATATATATATGTGTGTATGTGTATATATATATATACACATATGCACATATATATATGTGTATATATATACACACAGACATATGGTAGATAGATGTGGGTGTGCATAGATGGCCAGCGTAGACTCCTAACAGCGTGTGTTCTAGCAATATCCAAGTGGATTCCGCCATTCCGCCGACCCCCCAGAAGCAGCGAGTGCTTGCGACGATCTTGGAAGTTACCTGGTGGGTGAGGAGCTTCTTGGATGCAGTCGATGGGGCTCGCGGGATGCCTTTCAGGGGCCTCTTGGAGGGCTCTTGGGGGCATCTGGGGGGCCTTTTGGGTCTTCTTGGGGCCTCCTGGGGACTTCGTGGGGGCCCTTTGGGGGCCTCTTGGGGCGGGGAGCTCTTGGGGCCATCTTGGGGAGAAAGGCTCGAATAATCAATTCGTATTCCCCTTCTTGGTCCCTCTTAGGGCCCGCTTGGGGCTTTCTAGGGCCGTCTGGGGGAACCTGGCGGCCGTTTGGGGGCCTTCTTAGGCCGTCATGAGGCTCTCTTCGGGGCCTCATTGCCGTCTTGGACGAACTTGAGAACCCCTTGGGCCGTCTTTGACAGTGTCAGGACGAAGAAGGCGAGTATGCTAAAAATGTACATGTCTCTACGGGAATGTCACGATGTTCGCTCCTGGGGGCCCTCTCGGCTGCCCACTGGGAGCACTCTTGGGCCGTCTTGAGCGCCTCGTGGGCTGGCTCGAAGCCATTTAGGGTTGTCGTAGGGCTACCTTGGGCGATCTTGACGCGTTCTTGGGTTGATTTGGCGCTGTTGTCACATTTTGTTTTAGACCTCATGCGCCGCTCTTTGGGTCCTGGAAAGGCTCCGGAGGCCCCGGGAGTGCGTTTGGGAGCTCGTCGCCCCCCCCTCGACCACCATTGTGGACCCCAGGGGAGGGGAAAGGGGGAAGAGGACAGTCAAATGTCTCACACGCCTTTTTCACCCCCGGCAAGGTGGGGTCGGTGGATATGGTGCAATCGACGTGGAGCAATTTATGTTGTGATATACGTATTGCAATATATGGCATGCAACCTATAATGCGCAATATACGTTGCGCAGTAAATTATAGTGTACATTATCTGTTGTGCAATCTGCGTGGTTCAATGCATGTTGCGCAAAGTTTTCACACACACACACACACACGCACGCACGCACGCACGCACGCACGCACGCACGCACACCACACACACACACACAACACACACACACACACACAACACACATACATATATATAAATATATATATATATATATATATATATATATATATATATATATATATATATATCCCTGCGGGCGAGGCCGGGGGCCCCAGGACAGGTGCCCCCACCCCCCATGGCGGGACGGGGGCTCATTTTCCTTGTGTTTTTACAGGGTTTCCGCGTCCTGGGCCTCGGAGGCCGCCGCCTCCAACCCCCCATGGGAGGACGGGGCGGCCGGGGAGGTCCAAAATAGTCCAGGAGGACATCCAGAGGCCCCCAAGACGGCCCAAGCGGGCCCCGAGTCGCCGAAAGACCGCTCCAGGACGCCCAAGATAGGCTCAAGACGGCCCGAGAGGCCCCCCAAGGCACTCCACGACGCTTCAAGACGCCTCTCCAAAGCGCTTCAAGAGGCCGAAATCGTTTATTTTACGAAGGTTTTGGACACATTCTGCTTTTCCCGCCCTCTCAGCTTTCCGACGCTCCACGACGGCTCAAAGGCCCCCTGCGGACGCCCCAAGAGAGCCCAAGAGGCCTCCAAGAGGGGCTCAAGACGGCTCTGGAGGGCCCCAAGACGGCCCAAAACGCGCTCAAGACGGGCGAAGAGAGCCCCAAGACGGCCCCAAGAGGGCTCCAAGAGGGGAACTGCGAACCGGAAATTCGAGCCTCCCGCCTCCACAGGGCCCCGGGAGGCCCCAAAGGGGCCCCAAGAGGCCCCAGGAGACCCCCAAGAAGCACCCAGGAGGCCCAAATGAGGCTTCAAGAGGCTCCCAAACAGCCCCGAAGAACCCCCCGTGGGAGGACGGGGCGGCCGGGGAGGTCCAAAATAGTTCAGGAGGGCCTCCAGAGGCTCCCAAGACGGCCCAAGCGGGCCCCGAGTCGCCGAAAGACCGCTCCAGGACGCCCAAGATAGGCCCAAGACGGCCCGAGAGGCCCCCCAAAGGCACTCCACGACGCTTCAAGACGCCTCTCCACAGCGCTTCAAGAGGCCGAAATCGTAAATTTCACGGAGGTTTTCGAACGATTTTGGCCTTCCAGCCTTTTCGGCTGTCTGACCTTCCAAGACGGCTCAATAGGCCCCCAAGAGCGCTCCAAGACGGCCCAAGAGGGCCCCAAGACGGCCCTAGAGTCGCCCACGACAGCCCAACAGAGCCGTCTTCAGGCCCTCTTGGAGGCCTCTTGGGCTGTCTTGGGGCGTCCGCGGAGGGCCTGTGAGCCGTCGTGGAGCGTCGCAAAGCTGAAAAGGCGGGAAAGGCAAACTGTGTCCAAAACCTTAGTAAAATGAGCGATTTTGGCCTCTTGGGGCCCTCTGGGGGGGCCTCTTGGAGGCCTCTTGGAGCGTCTTGGGGGCCTCTTTGGCCGTCTTGGGCTTATCTTGGGCATCTTGGGGCCCTCTTGACGCCCTCTTGGGCCTCTTGGAGCCTGCTGGGCCTGTCGTGGAGCGCTCTTGGGGCACTCTTGGGCCGCCTGGGCTGCTCCCGGGAGGCTCCAGGCCCCCCCCCGTCCCGCCATGGGGGATCGAGGCACCTGTCCTGGGGCCCCCGGCCTCGCCCCTCCCGCTTGAAGAGTGCCCCAGGAGGCCCCAAGGAGCCCCTAAGAGGCCCCAGGAGGCCCCCAAGAGGCACCCAGGAGGCCCAAACGAGCCTAAAGAGGCCACAAAACAGCCCCGAGGAGGCCCCACAACGGTCCCAAAACGGCTACCGAGAAGCTGCGAAACTGCCTTCACGACGTCCCCGACAGGCCAACCACGAGATCCAAACCAACACCCATGAGGCCTCTGACCCACCACCCAGGGCACTGTGGCGGGAGCAGTGACAGCACTTGTGCACAGCATGTTCCGGCGGGAGCCTTCCGGAACACGTTGCAGGGGGAGGAGGAAGATCAGGAGGAGAGAGAGCTGGAGTGGGAGGAGGAGGAGGGGGACGAGGAGGAGGAAGAGGCCTCCAAGACAGCTCCAAGATAGCCGAAGAAGCTTCCAAGAGGGCCCTGGGCGGCCCACGAGGGCCCCAAGGCGGTGCCTGAGGCGCCCAAGAAGGCCCGAGAGGGCCCCAAGACAGCCCCAAGAGAGGCCCAAGAAGGGAAACACGAACTGAGAATCCGAGTTTTCTACCCCGAGAGGTTCTCGGGAAGTCCCAAGAGGCCCCCCAAGAAGCTCCCAAGAGGGCCGACGAGGTTCCAAGAGATCTCCCAAGGTGGCCCCAAGAGGCACAACTCATTGTTTTACGATTGGGCTTTGACGGGTTTGAATTTTTTCGGCCTTTTGGCATCCCGATGCTCCAAGACGGCCCAAGAGGCTTCCAATACCGCTCCAATATAGAGGAAGAGGCCTCCAAGAGGGCCCCAAGACGGCCCGCGAGGGCCCCGAGACGGTGCTTGAGGTGCCCAAGACGGCCCGAGAGGGCCCCAAGAGCCCCAAGAGAGGCCCAAGACGGGGAACGCGACCCAACAGCAGAGCGTTCCCCCCAAAAGGCCCACATGAGGCCGCAAGAGGACCCCAAAAGCTTCCCGAGGACCCAAAAGGCCCCCAGGGGACGTCCAAGAGGTTCCAAAATAGCCCAAGAGTGCCCTCGATGCGTCAAAACTGCTTCCAGGAGGCCCCCGGGAGGCTTCCGGATTGCCTCAATCTGGCCGCAGACGTGCACGACGCCCGGGCGCCCAGGGCGGCTGCCCCGAGGGGGCATGGGAGTATTGGGGCTAATTTTCCATGTGTTTTTATAGGGTTTCCGCGTCCTGGGCCTCGGAGGCCGCCGCCTCCGACCCCCCGTGGGAGGACGGGGCGGCCGGGGAGGTCCAAAATAGTTCAGGAGGGCCTCCAGAGGCTCCCAAGACGGCCCAAGCGGGCCCCGAGTCGCCGAAAGACCGCTCCAGGACGCCCAAGATAGGCCCAAGACGGCCCGAGAGGCCCCCCAAGGCACTCCACGACGCTTCAAGACGCCTCTCCACAGCGCTTCAAGAAGCCGAAATCGTCAAGTTCACGGAGGTTTTCGAACGATTTTGGCCTTCCAGCCTTTTCGGCTGTCCGACGTTCCAAGACGGCTCAATAGGCCCAAGAGCGCCCCAAGACGGCCCAAGAGGGCCCCAAGACGGCCCCAGAGTCGCCCAAGACAGCCCAACAGAGTCCCAAGACAGCCCCAAGATGTGCCCAAGAGGGGGACCACGACTCCAACATTCGACCCTCCCGCTTGAAGAGTGCCCCAGGAGGCCCCAAGGAGCCCCCAAGAGGCCCCAGGAGGCCCCCAAGAGGCACCCAGGAGGCCCAAACGAAGCCTAAAGAGGCCACAAAACAGCCCCGAGGAGGCCCCACAACGGTCCCAAAACGGCTACCGAGAAGCTGCGAAACTGCCTTCACGACGTCCCCGACAGGCCAACCACGAGATCCAAACCAACACCCATGAGGCCTCTGACCCACCACCCAGGGCACTGTGGCGGGAGCAGTGACAGCACTTGTGCACAGCATGTTCCGGCGGGAGCCTTCCGGAACACGCTGCAGGGGGAGGAGGAAGATCAGGAGGAGAGAGAGCTGGAGTGGGAGGAGGAGGAGGGGGACGAGGAGGAGGAAGAGGCCTCCAAGACAGCTCCAAGATAGCCGAAGAGGCTTCCAAGAGGGCCCTGGGCGGCCCACGAGGGCCCCAAGGCGGTGCCTGAGGCGCCCAAGAAGGCCCGAGAGGGCCCCAAGACGGCCCCAAGAGAGGCCCAAGAAGGGAAACACGAACTGAGAATCCGAGCTTTCTACCCCGAGAGGTTCTCGGGAAGTCCCAAGAGGCCCCCCAAGAAGCTCCCAAGAGGGCCGACGAGGTTCCAAGAGATCTCCCAAGGTGGCCCCAAGAGGCACAACTCATTGTTTTACGATTGGGTTTTGACGGGTTTGAATTGTTTTCGGCCTTTTGGCATCCCGATGCTCCAAGACGGCCCAAGAGGCTTCCAATACCGCTCCAATATAGAGGAAGAGGCCTCCAAGAGGGCCCCAAGACGGCCCGCGAGGGCCCCAAGACGGTGCTTGAGGCGCCCAAGACGGCCCGAGAGGGCCCCAAGAGCCCCAAGAGAGGCCCAAGAAGGGGAACGCGACCCAACAGCAGAGCGTTCCCCCCGAAAGGCCCACATGAGGCCGCAAGAGGACCCCAAAAGCTTCCCGCGGGCCCAAAAGGCCCCTAGGAGACGTCCAAGAGGTTTCAAAATAGCCCAAGAGTGCCCTCGATGCGTCAAAACTGCTTCCAGGAGACCCCCGATTACAGAACCGATGCCCCCAAGGGACCCGCAGACGCCCCCCCCAAGAGGCACCCAAGAGGTGCCTCCAACAGCCAGTTGACAAAGCATGCGGAACACCCCAGAAGCTCCTCAGATGCCGTCGCGCGCCTGTGCTTGATAGCGTTGTCCAAGATCGTCCAGCGCCCCCCCGGCCTGGGCTAGAACCTGAGCGCGCGCGAAGCGCGCGCGATGGTTCTAGTACATATATATATATATGTGTGTGCATTGCCCCGGCAACTGGGGTTCCCAGTTCGAGCCGGCGCCGAAGACGCTATTTGAAGACACTATTCCCTGTGACGCTGCGTCCCTATGAAGACGCTATTCCTTGTGAAGACGCTATTCCCCGTGAAGACGGTGAAGACGCTATTCCCGGTGAAGACGCTACTCCCTGTGAAGACGCGATTCCCGGTAAAGACGCTTTTCCCTGTGAAGACGCGTTCTGCGGACACAGACAGCACTTCCCTTATGAACACGCTATTCCCTGTGAAAACGCTATCCCCAGTGAAGGCGGTTTTCCTTGTGGAGACGCTTTTCCGGGTGAAGACGCTATTCCGGGTGAAGACGCTATTCCGGGTGAAGACGCTATTCCCGGTGAAGACGCGATTCCGGGTGAAGACGCAATTCCAGGTGAAGACGCTATACCGGTGAAGACGCGATTCCCCGTGAAGACGCTATTCCCGGTGAAGACGCTATCCCGGGTGAAGACGCTATTCCTGGGTGACGACGCTATTCCGGGTGAAGACGCTATTCCCGGGTGAAGACGCTATTCCGGGTGAAGACGTTATGAAGACGCTATACCTTGTGAAGACGCTTTTCCGGGTGAAGACGCTACACCCGGTGAAGACACTATGCCGGGTGAAGACGCGATTCCAGGTGGGCCCGGTGAAGACGCTATACCCGGTGAAGACGCTATTCCCCGTGAGGACGCTATGTCCGGTGAAGACGCTATTCCGGGTGAAGACGCTATTCTGGGTGAAGACGCTATTCCCCGTGAAGACGCTATGCCGGCTGAAGACGCGATTCCAGGTGAAGACGCTATCCCCAGTGAAGACGCTATTCCGGGTGAAGACGTCATTCCCGGGTGAACACGCTATTTCCGGTGAAGACGCTCAAGGTGCTCCCCTCCCAATTGTGATTTGAGAGTGCTATTTTACTTTACGCTTTCCGTGCCTAACACAACGCGCGCCCCATCTGCTGTGCGACACCTTCTGCTAGGCAAGACCCCTCCCCAAGTTGATAAAAAATCTTTGGTGCTAGACATGCCCCATCTGATGTGCAACACCCTCTTCCGGCAAGACCCCTACCAGAGCACCCCTCCCCAAGTTAATGAAATAAGAATCCCTGGTGCTAGACATGCTCGTTTGTTGTGCGGCACCTTTGCTAGGCAAGACCCCTCCCCAAGTTGATTTAAACGCAAATCCTTGGTGCTAGGACCCCAAGTTTATTTAAAAAGAATTCTTGCTGCTAGACGTGTCCCATCTGCTGTGCGGTTGTTGGGCAATGACCCACCCCAAGTTGATTAAAGAAGAATCCTTGGTGCTAGGCGTGCCCCATCTTCTGTGCGGCACCTTCTGCTAGGCAAGACCCCTCCCCAAGTTGATTCAAACAAACATCTTCGGTGCTAGACGTGCCCCATCTGCTGAACGGCACCTTCTGCTAGGCGAGGCCCTGCCCCAAGCTGATTAAAAAAGAATCCTTGGTGCTAGACGTGCCCCATCTGTTGTGTGGCACCCTTTATTAGGCAATCGCCCTCCCCAAGTTGATTTAAAAAGCATCCTTGGTGTGCGGCACCTTCTGCTACGCATCTGTTGTGCGGCACCTTCTGCTACGCAAGACCCCTCCCCAAGTTGCTTTAAAAAGAATACTTGGTGCTAGATGTGCCCCTTTGCTGTGCGGCACCCTCTCCAAGGTGAGCCCCTTTGCTGTGCGGCACAATCTGCTGCGCAAGACCCCTTCCCCAAGTTAATTAAATCAGAATCCTTGGTGCTAGACATGCCCGTTTGCTGTGCGGCACCTTTGTTAGGCAAGACCCCTCGCCAAGTTGATTAAAAAATGAATCCTTGGTGCTGGACATGCCCATCTGCTGTGCGGCACCCTCTGATAGGCAAGAGCCCTCCCCAAATAATGTTAACCGAATCATTGGTGCTAGGCGTGCCCCATCTTCTGTGCGGCACCTTCTGCTAGGCAAGACCCCTTCGCAAGTTGATTAAACAAGAATCCTTGGTGCGTGACGTGCCCCATCTGCTGTGCGGCACCCTGTGCTAGGCAGGACCCCTCCCCAAGTTGATAAAACAAACCCTTGATGTTAGACGTGCCCCATGTGCTGCGCGGCGCCCTCTGCTAGGCAAGATCCCTCCCCAAATTGATTAAAACAACGAATCCTTGGTACTAGATGTGCCCCACCTGCTGTGCGGCACCCTCTGCTAGGCAAGACCCAATCCCAGGTTGATTAAACATGAATCCTTGTTGCTAGAGGCGTCCCATTTGTTGTGTGGCACCTGATGCTAGGCAATGGCCCTCCCCAAGTTGCTTTAAAAAGAATCCCTGGTGCTAGACATGCCCCATCTGCTGCGCGGCACCCTCTGCTAGGCAAGACCCGTCCCTAGGTTGATTGAACAAGAATCCTTGCTGCTAGACGTGTCCCGTCTGCTGTGTGGCACCCTTTGTTGGGCAATGGCCCTCCCCAAGTTGATTAAAGAAGAATCCTTGGTGCTAGGCGTGCCCCACGTGCTGTTCGGCACCTTCTGCTAGGCAAGACCACTCCCCAAGTTGATTCAAACAAACATCCGTGGTGCTAGACGTGCCCCATCTGTTGAACGGCACCTTCTGCTAGGCGAGGCCCTGCCCCAAGCTGATTAAAAAAGAATCCTTGGTGCTAGACGTGCCCCATCTGCTGTGTGGCACCCTTTATTAGGCAATCGCCCTCCCCAAGTTGATTTAAAAAGCATCCTTGGTTTTAGGCGTGCCCCATCTGTTGTGCGGCACCTTCTGCTAGGCAAGACCCCTCCCCAAGTTGATTTAAAAAGGAATACTTGGTGCTAGATGTGCCCCTTTGCAGTGCGGCACCCTCTCCAAGGTGAGCCCCTTTGCTGTGCGGCACTATCTGCTGGGCAAGACCCCTCCCCAAGTTAATTAAATAAGAATCCCTGGTGCTAGACATGCCCGTTTGCTGTGCGGCACCTTTGTTAGGCAAGACCCCTCGCCAAGTTGATTAAAAAGTGAATCCTTGGTGCTGGACATGCCCCTCTTTTGTGCGGCACCCTCTGATAGGAAAAAGCCCTCCCCAAATTGATTAAACAAGAACCATTGGTGCTAGGCGTGCCCCATCTGTTGTGCGGCACCTTCTGCTAGGCAAGACCCCTGCCCCAAGTTGATTAGAGAAGAATCCTTGGTGCTGTACGGCACCCTCTGATTGGCAAGAGCCCTCCCCAAGTTGGTTAAATAAGAATCATTGGTGCCAGGCGTGCCCCACCTGCTGTGCGGCACCTTCTGCTAGGCAAGACCACTCCCCAAGTTGATTAAACAAGAATCCTAAGAGGCCCCAAAACGGCCCCCCAGGAGGCTTCAAAGCAGCTTGCAAGAGCCCGACGAGAAACCTCCCAAGAGACCCCCAAACGAACATCCAGGAGGCCTTGGACCCGCAACCCAGCCCCATCGGGCGGCGGCGGCCGGCGGCGGCGGGGGCGGCCGATGCGAAACAGGTTTCTCGTCGGGCTTTTGGATGCTGTTGTGAAGCTTCCTGGGGGGCCTTTTTGGGGCCTCTTGGGGCCTCGTTTGGTTTTCTTGGGGGCCTCATGGGGCCTCCTGGGTGTTTCTCGAGGCCTCCTAGGACTTTCTTGAGGCGGAATACCCCAGGAGCCCGCAGGATGGATCCGTCGGAAGCGTGTCGCCGGTGCGGAGCGGTCAGGGTGGCTTCACAATTCTTCGTTCTTAACGTATGTGCCTGATTGGCCTTCCCCTGGGGCACGAATCCTTCGGTGTTTTCACGTATGTGCCAATAGATCTGCCTTCTCTTGGAATACGAATCCTCTTAGTGCTGTACGTATGTGCCTATATATTGACCCTCTCCTAGGGCGCGAATATTTCATCCTTCACTTGCGTGCTGATAGAGTGGCCGTATCATGGGAGACGAATCCTTTGCGTGATTGGCCCTCTCCTGGGGCACGATCCCTTTCCAGGGGCACGATTCTTTCACGTTTTACATATTTGCTTATAGATTTGTCCTCCCCTGGGGAACGAACCCTGCGAGGCGTCACGACCATCACCGGGCGTCCGGGGAATAGAGGCTTCAGGCCGAATAGAGGCTTCACGAGCTTCACCGGGCGTCAGGGGATTAGGGGCTTCAGGCCGAACAGAGGTTTCACGGGCTTCACTGGGCGCCAAGGGAACAGAGGCTTCAGGCCGAATAGAGGCTTCACGAGCTTCACTGGGCGTCAACGGAATTGAGGCTTCAGGCTGAATAGAGGCGTCACGAGCTTCACAGGGCGCCAGGGGAATAGAGGCTTCAGGCCGAATAGAGGCTTCACGAGCTTCACAGGACGCCAGGGGAGTAGAGGCTTCAGGCCGAATAGAGGCGTCACGAGCTTCAATGGGCATCAGGGGAATAGAAGCTTCAGTCCGCATAGAGGCTTCACGGGCTTCAGTGGGCGTCAGGGGAAAAGAGGCTTCAGGCCGAATAGAGGTTTCACGAGCTTCAATGGTCGTGAGGAGAATAGAGGCTTCAGGCCGAATAGAGGCTTCGCGAGCTTCACTGGGCGTCAGGGGAATAAGGGCTTCAGGCCGAATAGAGGCTTCACGAGCTTCAACGGGCGTCAGGGGAACAGAGGCTTCAGGCCGAATAGAGGCTTCACGAGCTTCACTGGGCGTCAGGAGAGTAGAGGCTTCAGTCCGAACAGAGGCTTCACGAACTTCAATGGGCGTCAGGGGAATAGAGGCTCCAGGCCGAATAGAGGCTTCGCGAGCTTCACTGGGCGTCAGGGGAATAAGGGCTTCAGGCCGAATAGGCGCGTCTAGGGGCGCCACCCCGCCAGCGCGTCGCAATTCGTAGGCCGAATAGAGGCGTCACGAGCCGAATGCAAGCTTCAGGCCGAATAGAGGCTTCAGGTCGAATAGAGGCTTCACGAGCTTCAACGGGCGCCAACGGAATAGAGGCTTCAGGCCGAGTAGAGGCGTCACGAGCCTCGCCAGGCGCCAGCGAAATAGAGGCGTCACCGCAGCTCCTTGGGGGAAGAGCGTCTCCGGCGCCGGCTCGAACGGGGAACCCCCCGGGCCAGGCCTTTTGTCTATATAGATATAGATATAGATATATAGATTGATTTATATATATACACATACATACATACATATACATATACATATACGTATACATATACATATACATATACATATACACTTCACATAGCCGTGAATCATTAGATGGTGTGCAATAGCTGTAGAACAGTCTACGTGGTGCAATGAATTTTCGGGAGGGGAAAGATTGAGAGCTGACAACTCCGATGCTCGCGCAATAATCCCACCCACCCACCCGCAACTTGGTTTGCAAAACCCATGCGGCGGTGATTGCGATGAGTGCTAAATGTTGGCTGGTGAATGTATGCGGCCGCGCCAATCCTAGCACGCGCGCGAGCGCAGCGGCCAGTTAGTTTTGCGCGACCGACGCCGCCGCGGTGGCGCTGACCGCTGAGCAGTTCCCAGCCGGCACTTCAGTGCGAGTCGGTGACTCGGGCGGGCGCGGTACCATGGTGACGCCGACAACGGTAGACACGACGATGATAGTAGCGATGGCAAGAACGATGACGACGATGACGACGGCAAGGCCAGTGACGGCCGATGCCAATCACGCCGATGACGATGACGATGCCCTCGCATCGGTGATGCAGGTTTTGGAAAGAGTTCGACATGCGCGCGCGGCCGACGCGCGCGAGTGGCCCGCATGGCATTATTTGACAGGGATCGTGCATCCCCCCCCCAGAACGCGCGCAAGGGCACTCGAATGATGTCTGCATGCGGCGCGAGAGGCCCGTCGTTCGGCCGAAGTCGATGAGCATGTCATATATATATATATATATATAACAAAGAACGGTTTTCTGAAGAATCGCAAGAGCGCGCGCGCATACCTCTTCTTTGTGAAAACTGTTGTTGTCAAACCATGTTTGTTATATGCTTTCTGGACACTCGATGTTGAAGTTTTCACAAAACTGCGAGTGTCCAAATGGCATGCGCGCGCGACGACTCGCGCACGTGCATTCCGTTCCGTATGTTGCAAGGGACCCGTGTGACAGCACGCGCGCAAGGGCGCCCGAACGAATGTGACATGCGCGCGAGAGGCGCGTTTGGCAGCATGCGACGAAAACGTTGAAGCAACGCATGGTTGTTTCAAGAATTCGCACGAGTGCAAGTGCATGCTTCCCTGTTAAAAAGTACCGCCTGCGAGACCACGTTCTTGCATGTGTTCGGGGCATTCGATGTTCAAATCCTTGCGACACCTGGGGTGTTTGACGGACGTTGGCCTGACGCGCGCGTGTGATGTTGGTTGTTGATTATTATGCAAGGGTTGATTGGACATTCGTGAGTTTTGATAGCCGAGTGCGCGCGCATTGTATTTGTTGTTAGGATGGTTTGAGCTCAGATTTTGGTTGGACGACGGGGCAGAATCGCATGTTAATGGCGGCACGAAAAGGTGACGCGCAGGACCGGGGGATCAAGACCCTAAGATTTTCCCGGAAAGGAGAACCTAGATTGCGCCGTCGATGTTGTGTAATCCATGTAGCGAAATGAATTAAAACAAACGAGTTGACACATTCCATGTTACTGCAAACATCCCACCCACCCAGCCGCGACTTGGCTTACAAAACCCGTGCGGCGGCGATTGCGATGAGTGTGCGGCGCTGGCTGGTGCATCTTTGCGGCCGCGCCAGCCCGCGCATGCAAGCGTACGCAGCGGTAGGAGGAGGAGGAGGAGGAGGACGAGGAGGAGGAGGAGGATGAGGGATGGAGAACGAGGATGGAGAAGGAGGAGGAGGAGGAGAAGGATGGAGAAGGAAGATGGAGGAGGAGGAGGAGAAAGAGGCTGATGCAGAGGAAGAGGAGGAGGAGGAGGAGGAGGAGGACGAGGAGGAGGGAGGGGGAGGGGGAGGAAGGGACGGAGGAAGGGGAGGCAGGAGGAGAAGGACGAGGAGGAGGAGGAGGATCCCGTGCTGCGCGCGCCCGCGGGCGCGCCCCCGCCGCCGAGGTCGCGCGAGCGGCCGAAGGAGGAGCCTGCCGCCGCGCCACCCAAGGCGCGCGGATGGGCCGCCCCCAGCAGGGGGCGGGGTGGGCCAGTCGGCGGGCAGCGAGGGGAGGAAGTGAGAAGGAGACGGCCTTGTCAGAAGGCAGCGGGGCTTCTCAGAAGGCCTCTGGCCTTCTGAGATGTTTTCCCTGTTTCGGGGGCACCGCAGGGTAGCCCCGGAGCTCGTTTCGGCGTCCGGCAGGACACCTCGGAAAAGTTCCTGAGAGCCAGCAGCGTGTCCCCACAGTCCTTTTCTCACGTTTCCCAAGACGTGTGCCGTCAAGCAGCTTTCCAGAAGCTCCTTCTGGGGCTCCCTCCACGAGCTTTCAGAGCTCCTTCCAGAGGCGTTGGAAGGCCTTCCTGGCGCTCCGCTACGGGGGCTGTGGACTCCACGAGTGCCGCGTCTCCGGGGGGGGGTGCTCGGAACATCTCTCGGAGGGCCAGGGGGCTTCCGAGCCTTCTGAGAAGACCCGCCCCTTCTCGGGGCTCGCCGATGGGCCTGGGCAGGCCCAGGAGGAACGGTGTTGCCTTTTGAGAGCCAGGGCGTCGCAGTTTGTGAAGGCGGGCGGTGTTGCCGCGTTTCGGGCCCTGGTGCCCTCATGGGTCGATGCGGGTCAAAAAAACGCTGCAGAAAGATGGGGTCCAGAGCTGTGGTCGAATTTTGCTACGATGCTGCAACGGTTTGTGCCGTCGGACCTCGGGACCAACACAGTCGGACCGAGGTATAAGATCGAGGTCGGTTCGGGGAGGGTACCCTAATGTCCTTCGTGCTTGTCGGATGCTCTTGTGCATCCTGGGGAAGGTACCCTTGGATATTCTGTGTGTTTTGGCCAGCTGAAGTTCTCATAGGCTTGACGGATGTCATTATGTCCCAGGTCCAGCTGCGCACCATCCTCACAACCACGGAGGGCTTCTGACAATGTTCAGCCTCCTGAGGCCCTCACCGGACCACGGGGTCGCCAACAAAAAACCCAGGACGACAAGATGGTCCCAGGGAATGGGTCGAGACCTCTGGGTGTCCGCGCTGTGAAAAGATCACGACGTCGGGGGTCTGGGATACACTCTGCTCACATGTCTCCTTTCCTCATCCTCCTTCCTCCTCCTCCTCCTCGCTCTTCCTTCTTCCTCCTCCTCCGCCTCGCCCCGTGCCTGCAGAGGCTGGAAGCCGAGTGAAGCTGCCTGCAAAGGCCACTCAGGGTCTAACTTTTGTCGCGATGAGCTGACCATCGAGCTCGGCCCCCCGAGTCGTTCTGTTATGTTCTCTCCTCCTCCTCCTCCTCCTCCTCCTCCTCCTCCTCCTCTTAATCCCTTTCCATCCTCCCAGGATGCACCAACGATGCTGCAATATACCCAAGGAGTCGCCCCCAGCAGATGTGTAAGTTCCCGTTGGCATTGAAGGATTTTAGCATTCTCGCCTGTTCGGGCTCCCGACGTCACAAGACAGCCCGAGAGGCTTCCAAGATCACCCCAAGAGAGCGCAAGAGGCTTCCAAGAGGCCAGGCCTCGAACAAAGAAAAAACAGCATGAACATGAACTTTCGAAGATCCGCGCGGATTGCTTGGATCTGCCATTGGCCCCCGTGGCGGTGCATCCGGCACCGTCCTTGGCGCGCTCCTCGCGCCAGGGAGGGGTGTCTCGGGCGGGGCTAAGACGAGTATAAATCCGTCTCAGAGCGTTCCGGAACGCTCTCAGAGGATTCTGGAACGCTCTGAGAAGGCCGCGGCGCCCGAGACGTCCTCCAGAGCCTCCGGATCCCAGAGATTCCCGATTCATCCTCCCCCGAATGCATCTACGCTCTGGCTGCGTCTGTATCAGGTGACCAGCGGGGAGATCCTGCCAGGTCTCTGGCGTCGCCCCTCCTCGCTGCGGACGGCGCCCCCTTGATACAGGCGAGCGCCCCACGGGCCTGCCCTCCGGGCGAGAGCCCCGTGTTGAAAAGGAGCCGCCCACCATCCTTCCGAGCTGGGAGGTCTGAGTAGGACGGAGGAGGAGGAGGAGGAGGAGGAGGAGCACTCCTGGGGGAACGAACAATGACATAAACATGCAAACTCGGAGGTCCGCGCGGATTTCTCGGATCCGCGCTGGACCCCGCTGGCGGCGCCTCCGGCGCCGCCCCTGGCGCGCTCTTCGCGCCAGGGAGGGGGGTCCAGCGCCGATCCGAGAAGTCCGCGCGGACCTCCGAGTTTTTATGTTTATGTCATTATTCATTCCCCTAACTCTGTAGAAGGATCATAGACGTGCCATCTCGAATGGTTCAGAGGAGGGGGCCACCTCGGCGAAAGCTTCTGACCAGGGCTGACAGCCCGCCCTCCGAGAGGCAGGCAGACACCATCGGCTTCTGCATCACACAGAACCGGCAACAGCGCAGCCGACCCCACGACTACTGGCCACTTGGGTTCAGACGACGGCACCTTGCGTGCCGCCAAAGGCCTCCGGACTCTCTCTGCAGGTCGGGCGCCCTGGCGTTCCCCCCGCCTCGGCGCGGGGCACAGGGAGGCGTGCAGGGGCAGAAGGCCAGCGCCTCGGCCCACGCGCCTGCCTCCCCACCACGCGATCCCAGCACCGAGCCCTTGCGTGGCGGGGCCGCCCACGGGCTACCGAACGCTGACGACGTCCCCCCGCGCGCCAGATTCAACCTCCGCACACGAGCCGGACCCCCCACCGTGGGGCCGACCCCAGCACCAAGCCATGGCGGGGCAGGGTAGGCTCTGGGCTACTGGATGGTGTCGGCCTGCCCCCGCACGACAAGTTCTAAGAGGACTCAGGTTCTCCCAAGTGCTGCGTGGGTGCCGTACCAGCCCACGCGGCCCACGCTTGGGGGGCAGGAGGAGGAAGAGGAGGAGAAGGGGGGAGAGACGAGGGAGAAGGAGATTGTGTACGTAGGCGCATCAAATAAGAAACCAGCTTGCCAGCAGGTGCCCCACAGAGCCTTATTTGGGAGAGCAGTGGAGCTCTGATTCATCTTCGGATATCCAAAAGCTGAGGACAGATCGGCCGTTGGATCTGTCGAGTGCAAATGAAGAGAGGTTCCAGAGGGAGTGATTGTGGTCGACCCTGACTGTTCTTTATCGGCTCCCCCATCCCCAGAGCATGTCTCTGCTAGGCCCGTCGTTGCCACTACGAGTGATTGAATATCTCAGTACAGCGTTTTCACGTCGCCCTTGTGTTGAGAGTGCTCGTAGAGCAATTAGGAGAGTCGTTTGTGACAAGGGTCGGGAGCCGTGCCGCCAGCTGTGGTATGAACCCTCGAAGGTGGACCCCGCAGTCGTGGCCGCCTCGTCAGCGAGGTGGGCGTTCGTGCCTGCAGCCGACATATCCACAAGGGTCTGGCGACATATCCGTGGGGGGGGGGCTGCAGGCTACCCCCACAATCTGCGGGGAGCAACGCTTGTCATCGTTCAGGGGCTCTGGAGTGCAACTGAAGCGCTGGCGCTACCAAGGGCAGCCCGAGCGATAGATTGGTGTTTGCAGTCGAAGGAGGCCTGTAAGAAACGGGCGCTTTGCTGAAACAAGGTCGGCTCAAAGGCGACCGAGCTCGCTCTTCCGTTGGCCTCTGCCCTAAAGTCTGGAGCCCCTGAAGCTTCGCAGGTGTCTTTATTCCTTCTCTGTTGTGCGATGAAGAGCAGAGAGGAACGGGCATGGCAGGCCAGTGCAGGCAGGAAAAGGGCACGAAGAGGTTGAAAGAGGCAGGGAGCTGAGCGGGGGCATGCGGGATCCAGCGTCGAGAAGCGCCGCAAAGGCGGTGGCCGACGGCCTCACCTCCTGCCACCTTCCGTGAGCAGTGGAAGAGTTGAGGTCAGGAGCGTGAGCTTAGCCGCGTTGGCCCGCCCTGTTCGGCGCGACGCGCTAACCACGTCCCAGCCCCCGAGCGGGAGCGTCCCGAGTTGTTATGATTGCTCTCGGTCCGCGGAGCAGAGCGACACGATATCAGTTTGCATTGTGTATATATATACATATATACATAAATATATATATATATATATATATATATATCGTTTCGCTGGTGTTGCCGCCGCGACGCGCTGAGCAACATTCCCTGATCATATATCGGCGGTGAGGAATGAAGAGGAGGGGGAGCCCAGAAACCCGTGTCGTCGGCAGGTGCAGGATTGGAACGGGCATCATCAAAGTTTGAACACAGCGGCCTTGCGCGGGTAGGGGGGGGCTCGTCGTCGTGCGATACATCTGACCTCCTAGGACGTCGGGACGGTCCGCGTTCTGAGGCTGGCCCTCCCGAGCGGGGGCGGTCGGATTGCTGGCCGTCGGGGAAGGCATGATAGGGGCCACCGTCGAGGGCCTCTACGTCTACGACAGGCTGCGGAACGCCCTGCCAGTTGCCCGTGCGAGACTCCTTGACCCTCTGATCGATATTGGGAGCCGTGGTCACAGCCACCCCCAAGCAATCTGCTCGTCCATCTCACCCTGGCGCCATTCTGATGTTGGGTTCTGACCGTCTGTTCACTGGATGGTTGCGTGAATGAAGAAGGGGTGGGTTGTCGGCCTCAAGGACCGTGGTTGCCGAGCCCCCATCAAAATATCGAAGACGCCTACGGCGGTTGGGAGCCTCTTGGTTCGTCTTGGGTCGTTGAAGTCCCTGACATGCGAACGCTAAAATCTGGCAAAATAATTGGAAGTCAAAGAATGTTGCCTCTTGGGGTCCTCTTGGGGGTCCTCTTGCAGCCATCTTGCGTCCGTCTTAGTCAGAGCGCCCTTGAGCCGTCTCAGGATCCTCCTGGACCGCTCTAGGGGCTTGTTGGAGCCCTCTTTGCCCGTCCTGGTACTCTCCAGCCTCCGAAAGAGCTTAGCAATTGGGCGCAGGGGGGCCGCACTTGAGGAGGGCACTCCACTGCGTGCCTCGAGCCACCATCGCGGACATACCACAGCCAGCACGCCAGATATGATACGATTTAGATATAGTGTTAGGGCGTGGGCAGCATGAGTGGGCTTCGGGGGCGAGCGTCGGATTTTCTCTGTTCGACCGTTTCGTGGTCGGCTCTTGCTTGGTGGCCAGACCTCAACAGCGCTATCCGATTCACGTTTTTGCGATGAGCACGCCAGAAGCTCTGCGATAGTAGACTTCGCACCAACACACAGATTTGTGCTGCATCTGCGTTCTGGACCCCCCCTTGCGGTCTCAGAGGGCAAAGGGCGAAATCGCGCTTCGCCTTCAAGCGCCCATAAGCCGGGCAGACACAGATGCGATGGCACCGTTTGGGGCGAATTCTCTGGAGTGTCGAGCTGCTCCTCTCGCCATTGCCGTCACGCTCCTTCTTGTCGTGGGAGGGTGATGTCCCACGTGTCTCTGGCAAGCAACACCGTTCCTTGTGGCAGGTGGGGACGAGAAACATGGGCGGGGATAAAAGGGGGGAAGGGGGTGGCGCGCGTGTGCGCCCGCCCGGGCCGCGCCGCGCGCAGCGCTGAGGAGAGCCCCGCCGCGCGTTCCGTTGCAGCGGCCGCAGAGCGACGGCCGCCCAACCGCCCAGCCCACCCGTCCACCAGGCGCCTCAGCGGTGGGAGGTGCTCCTCCGCCAGCCTGGGCCGGCGCGCTTCGCGGGCCCCACCGGGCAGCAGGCCGAATGACGCATCGCCCAGCTGGGCCAGCAACTCTGTGACGCGACGCTGAGAGGGCCCAGGGCGCCCGACAATGTGCATCCTCAGAGGCCCCGCGGGGGTCCCAGCAGCGGGCCGGCCACCCCGCGCGAGCATGATCTCCAACGCATGCTCGCGCAGCGCCGCTAAAACAGCTGCCCCCAGCCGCCCTATGGGAGTCGGGCGCGTGGGCTTGCGCGCCCGCCTGCACGCTCGTGCGCGCGTCAAATGAGCCCTCAGCCCACCACCCACCTAGAAGAACGGCGGCAGGGACTCTCTGCTTTCAGCGTTCAGCGCCCCATTGGTCTTCGGCGTCTATTAAGAATTCTATCCGCGGCACCCTGCTTGCGCCCTTCCCCCTCCATAACGCGTACAATACTGCCACGACCGCGGCTGCCGACGGCGCTCGACTCGCGGACCAGATGCGCTGCACCGAGTGACGGGCTGGTCGACCCCGCCGCCGTCAGCGCCGCCTGCGAATCGCTTGCGCTACCACCACGCGACCCCGCCGCCGTCGCCACCTCGCTCGTAGCATCCCGCCTGTCTGGTCGGAGCTGCTGCCACAAGCGGAGCCTCCGCTGAGGCCGCCAGCTTTTACTTGCACTCCGAGGAATACATGTTTTGGTTACTGGGGACAGGCGTGGCTCCACGTTCCCGTTCCTCCTGCCACCCTTTGCCGCCGACCGCCCAGCATCCCCCCCTTGGCGCCGGGCGTAGTGCCAGCCGGCACATTAACTTAGTAGCCAGCGCAGGCGCGGCACAAGGGGGAGTCGCCCCAGCCATGCAGGCGCAAGTTGCGTCAAGTCAGCAAGCGCCATCGCTGCGAACGTGCCGCCAATTTTGCTGCGGCATACTCCCGGGAATGTCATTGCGATTGCCACCTGCGGCTGCACAAGACGCTGGCCAAGTGGTCATGGCTACTCGGGAGGAGGCTGGCGAAGGCTCACGGGAGCAACCGCGCTAGGCTACGCGAGCGTAATCGTCGACCTGTGGGCGGCGCAGGGTCGGCAGAGCTGGCTACTAGGTGCCAATGGCACTGTAGCAAGTGAGGGACACGCGCAAACCCCATGTAGGGCCAGAACATTCCAGGCGCTGAAGCGACAGTTGCTCCAACATCAGCTGAAGCCAGAACCGCAGCAGAGCGTCTCCGACCCCCCAGCTGCCAGCGGAAGGGTTGCCGCTCATGGTCCAATCTGCAGTGGCAGCAGCAGTGGTAGCAGCAGTGGCAGCGCCAGCAGCCGCCCCAATGTAGGCCATAGCGCCAGTAGCGCTGGCAACATTAGTAGCACTGGCTGCTCTGGCTCCTGGGACGATTGGCGCGGCGGCATCTTGGGCTCATGGGACCCGCTGGCCTATGGCGCCACATCAGTCTGCCAGTTAAGCCAAGACCCACTCTAGGACTCCCAGATGGGGTATGATGGGGTCGGAATCGATGGGGTCGGAGGATTGCGGCGCATCGCGGATGCATCGGCGATGCCGCTCGATGTGGAGCCCGATTCTCTCCACGCCGACGCCTCCGATGCATCGGTGATGCATCGACGATGCGGCGCGATCCCCCGACCCAATCTGCTCGGACCCCAGTTGGGAGGCTTCTGTCCACGGGCTCTGGAGAGCCCTGGGCGCGCCTTCCGAATCGGGGAGAGGGGGCGCGCTCGAGGAGCCGTTGGCTGGAGCAGGGGGCGCCGAACGCTGCCTGCGAGCGGGCCCTGTTGGCGGCCCTCCACTGCGGCGCGCGGGCTCTCCGCGGAGAGCGCGGCGCGGGCCGCACGCTTCCGCCCACCCCCGCCCAGCTCGGCGGGCAGCGCCCCAGGCCCCCGATCGGCAGCGCGAGGCGCCGCCTCGCCCCGTGCCAGGAGTTCGAGGGCGCCCCGCCTCGGAGCGGCTCGTGGTCTCGGACACACCGCACGGTCTCCGGCATGGTCCCCCGCATGGTCTCCCGTGTGGCTGTTGGTCCCCAGCTCGTCTCCCTCGAGAACGCTGCGCCTCACCGAGTGGCTGAGGAGTGTGGCCGTAGCGAGCCTCGGCTTCCGCTCGCCCTGGCCGTCCTGCCAGAGCCTCGCGCCTCAACAACAATCACAACAACAACACTCATGTCAAGATTGTTCGCTCTTACTGGCACGCGTGTCTTGCATTCTGTATCCACCAACCCTCGATACCCGCCCACTGGCTGAAGAGTTCGGGGGCATCTCTGGCCAGGGGCTCTCGGAATACACATGGAGAAATATCGACGGGAACCCTTCTCGCCGTGTCTGGTCATCCACCAACTGGCCTGAATTACGAGACAGTCTCGAGCGAGAGCGCCATTCTTGAGTTCAAGGGCCTCTCTGGCAAAGGCCTGTGCGAATATATCTTGAGGAAGTATCGAACGAAAGCCCTTGTCGTCGCAGGTGGGCCTCCACCAGTTTGACTGAAGCGCGAGTAAGTCTCGAGCGAGAGCGCCGTTCCTGAGTTCGGGGGCCTTCCTGGCCAGGGGTTCTCGGAGTAAATCGTAAGGAAGTATCGAGCAGGAGCCCGTGTCGTTGTGGCTGAGCCTCCGCCAACTTGATTGAATTGCGTGGAAGTCTCGAGCGAGAGCGCCGTTCCTGAGTTCGGGTGCCTCTTTGGCCAGGGTGTCTCGGGGGAAGTTGTGAGGAAGTATCGAGCGGGAACCGTTGTCGTCGTAGCTGGGCACCCACATTGACACTCAAGCCAACGCTCGAGCGGGAGCCTCGCTTGTCAGAGAAAATGTAGCTGGCGTCAAGGCGAGAGCGCGCGGAACCGCTTCCGGATATCAACAATAATTATTATCCAGGCATGGGTAACAAACAAGAACCAGCATAACAACAATAAATTTTAGATTGTTCGCTCTTATCTGCTCGAACGTCTGCCCGAACATTCAACGTGTATTTCCCAAACCCTCGATACCCGCCCTCTTCGTCTTCGATCGTACCCCTTCTGGAGGGGTACATTTTTCTTCCCTGCAGGCATGGCTCCGGCAAGCGGCGGGGCGGCCGCGGACCGTCGGCCTGGCCAGCGGCCGCGCTGAACGGCGGCAACCCGACCCCAAGAGGGAACGACCACGACGACGACGACGACGACGACGACGACGACGACGACGACGGCGACGGCGACGGCGACGGCGACGGCGACGGCGACGGCGACGGCGACAGCGAAGGCGACGACGACGATGACGACGAGCGAAAGCGAGAGCGACAGCGAGAGCGACAGCGACAGCGAGAGCGACAGCAGGGCCACGAAACGACGGGCAGGAAAGGGGCCACGAAGGGCGACAGCGGGGCCACGAAGGGCATGTTTACGGGGCCACGAAGGGCGCGAACGAGCGGGGGCCACGAAGGGCAGATAATGCGGGGCCACAAAGGGCAACGACGGGGCCACTGAGGGTAGTAACGGGGCCACGCAGGACAGCGAGGGGGCCACGAAGGGCGACGGCGGGGCCACGAAGGGCATGCGTATGGGGCCACGACGAGCGCGAACGAGCGGGGGCCGCGAAGGGCACACGTATACGGCGGAAGCGTTCGTTCAGGAATGTGCCCAGGGGGCTTCAGGCCTTGGAGGATTCCTTATCTGATAAGTGCGGCGGTGATATCCATGGCCAATCCACGATTGGAGTTACACCAGCTTCCAGCCCCTGGATAACTTATCCAACGGTTCCTTCTCCAATGCCCTCACCGCATTGGGCCGCAGAGGGCAAGGAAGGGGCCACGAAGGGCAGCGAGGAGGCCACGAAGGGTTGCAACGGGGCCACGCAGGGCAGCAAGGGGGCCACGAAGGGTTGCTGCGGGGCCACGCACTGCAGCAAGGGGGCCACGAAGGGCTGCAACGGAGCCACGAAGGGCTGCTGCGGGGCCACGCAGGGCAGCGAAGGGGCCACGAAGGGCTGCAACTGGCTCACGAACGGCAGCGAGGGGGCCGCGAAGGGCTGCAAGTGGTCCACGAAGGGCAGCGAGGGGCCACGAAGGGTTGCGACGGGGCCACAAGGGCAGCGAGATCCCGATTCCTAAGTAAACTGTCAGGAAGTCCTAATCGTCAGCGCGACTCTTGGGTGCCTGAGTGTCGGGAGCGCGGCGCTTGAGTAAGCTGCTGGGGATGTCCACGCAATCGCGCGATCCTGGAGTAAATTGCAAGCAAATCTCCAGCGGGAGCGCGATTCCAGACCACCGAGAGAGCGATTCCTTAATAAATTGCAAGGCAGTCCCAAGCGAGAGCGCGATCCCTGAGTAAAATGCGAGGAAATCTCAGGCGGGAGCGGGGGTCCTGGCTAAATTGTGAAGAAGTATCAGGCGGGAGCCGTTGTTGTTGTAAGTCGGGGGCCAGCAATACAGTTTGAGTTTCGTGATTTGTTCTATGAAAACAAAACCGGGTGCGAGCCCGGGGGGGGAGCATACCAATTGAAAAACATAATGTTTACCAGAGGGGGGTCAACAATAATTATTCAGTAGTGAGAGCTCAACAACACCAACAACAACACCAACACCAACAACACCAACAACAGCAACAACAGCAACAACAACAGCAACCGCAACATCAACAAACAACAACAACAACAACAACAACAACAACAACAACAACAACAACAACAACAACCACAACCACAACCACAACCACAACCACAACCACAACCACAATCACAACAGCAACAACAGCAGCAACAATCATGTTAAGACTGTTCGTTATTACTCGCACGCGTGGTTTGCATTCTGTATACCCCTATCTTCGATAACCGCCCGCTTCGTCTTCGATCGCACCCTCTTTCGGGGGGAACCTCTTCCTCGTCGGCCACTGACTGAAGCGCAAGGAAATACCGAGCGAGAGCGCCGTTCCTGAGTTCGGGGGCCTCTCTGGCCAGGCCAGGGGCTTTCAACATAAATTTAGAAATATCGGACGGGAACCCTTGTCGCCGTGTGTGGGCCTCCACCAATTTGCCCGAATTACAGGAAAATCTCGAGCGAGAGCGCCACTCTTGAGTTCGGGGGCTTTCCTGGCCAGGGGCTCTCGGAGCAAATCGAGAGGAAGTATCGAGCTGGAGCCCTTGTCGTCGTGGCTGGGCCTCCGCCAACTTGATTGAATTGCGAGGAAGTCTCGAGCGATAGCGTCGTTCCTAAGTTCGGGGGCCTCTCTGGCCAGGGCGTCTCGGGGTGAACTGTAAGAGGTATCGAGCGGGAGCCGTTGTCGTTGCAGCTGGGCCTCCAAGGGCCCGCTTCTACACTCAAGCTAACGCTCGCGCGGGAGCCTCGCTTTCAGAGATAATGTAGCCGGCGTCGAGGCGAGAGCGCGCGGAATTGTTTCCGGAGACCAACAATAATCATATTTCGGAAACGAGTATTCAACAACAGCAACAACAGCAAAAATCAGTTTCAGGCTGTTCGTTCTTACTGGCACGCGTGTCTTGCATTCCGTAAACCCCAACCCTCGATACCCGCCCACTTCGTCTTCGATTGCACCCCCTTCCGGGGAGAATCTATTCCTTGTCGGCCATTGACTGAAGCGCGAGGAATTCTCGAGCGACAGCGCCGTTCTTGAGTTCGGGGGCCTCTCTGGCCAGGGGCTCCCGGAATATTTATGGAGAAAGATCGAACGGGAGCCCTTGTCGCCGTGTGCGGGCATCCACCAATTTTCTTGAATTACGGGAAAATCTCGAGCGAGAGCGCCGTTCCTGAGTCTGGGAGCCTTCTTGGCCAGAGGCTCCCGGAGTAAATCGTGAGGATGTATCGAGCAGGAGCCCTTGCCGTCGTGTCTCGAGTGAGGGCGCCGTTCCTGAGTTCGGAAGCATCTCTGGCCAGGGGCTCTCGGAATACTTATGGAGAAAAATCGAACGGGAGCCCTTGTCGCCGTGTCCGGGCCTCCACCAATTTTTTCGAATTACGGGACAGTCTCGAGCGAGAGCGCCGTTCCTGAGTTCGGGAGCCTTCTTGGCCAGAGGCTCTCGGAGTAAACCGTGAGGATGTATCGAGCAGGAGCCCTTGCCGTCGTGGTTGGGCCTCCGCCAACCTGATTGAATTGCGAGGAAGTCTCGAGCGAGAGCGCCGTTCCTGAGTTCGGGGGCCTCTCTGGCCAGGGCGTCTCGGGGTGAACTGTGAGGATTATCGAGCGGGAGCCGTTGTTGTCGTAGCTGGGCCTCCAAGGGCCCACATTTAAACTCAAGCCAACGCTCGAGCGGGAGCCTCGTTTTCAAAGAATTTGTAGCCGGCGTCGAGGCGAGAGCGCGCAGAACCGTTTTCGGAGATTTACACTTATTGTTTAGAAATGAGTATACAACCAAGTGGTGTCCCGTATGGTCTTCTTTGTGGTCTGGTTGTTTGCGAATTTTCTGGGGTGCTCCCCATATTGCCACTCACGCTCTGTAGTGCTCCCTGCGTGTTCCTCGTTCGATGTACAGCTTTTTGCATCATTATTCCACCAATGGTGTAACGGTTTCTTGCCGCAGTGCAGCGCATTCTTGCCCATTCGATGACACCTTCATGTGTGGCGATGATGGTTGTGTCGAGGACGTATCATCAACGAATTGGTATTTGCCAGGCTGTGTCATGTGGCAGAAGGCCGAGCACCCTGCCTTTGACTCGCAGCGTATTTCTGTCCCTAGTCGCAACACGCCGCGAAGTCGGTGTTTCTGTTTGCACTGGCGCTGTCAGGCGAAAGAAGAGTATCCATGGCGTCTGGGCAAGCGTCACTCCACCCCCTGGAGTGGTGCACATCGATTTCGAGGTGAGGATGCTGGTGCAGGACGCTGCGTGCACCCCCGCATGCCTGTGTGCAGCAATGATGGTCCGCGATGACACTCGTCCCAACGGTGGCCAGTCAAGCATACTACTCGTATTCACCCGTCGCGTTAGTCTCAATCCTAGGTAGTTTGTTCTCCCGAACGTCGGAAGATGCTCGAATTGGGATAGGGGAACGACCGATGACGGAAACATAAAAACTCTGAGGTCCACGCGGATTTCTCAGATCCGCGTTGGACCCCCTTGGCGGCTCCCCCGGCGCCGCCCCTGGCGCGTTCCGCGCGCCAGGGAGGGGGGTCCAGCGCCGATCCGAGAAATCCGCGCTGACCTCCGAGTTGTTATGTTTGTTCCCCACATGTTTCGTGGGGTTATGGTTTTTATCCCTGCCGCGTCGCACCCGCGACCCTCACATCACCTCCTCCTCCTTCTCCTTCTCACACAGCACAGCACAGCTCAGCACAGCACAGCACAGCTTAGCCCAGCACAGCTCAGCTCAGCACAGCAGAGCACAGCACTGCACAGCACAGCACAGCTCAGCGCAGCACAGCTCAGCACAGCACAGCACAGAACAGGATAGCACGACGGTCGTCCAGGGCACAGCAGGCGTGGGGTTTTGTCGACACCAGAGGGGGTGCGCAGGGGGTGGTCCCAGAGGGCGGCCGCTATGCGTGCCAGGACCGGAAAGCGTGGCAGGCGTGGCACTTTGTCGCCACCAGGGGGGGTGCGCGGGAAGTGGTCCCTCAGCGCGGCCTCTATGCGTGCCAGGGTCGGAAAGCGTGGCGGGCGTTGCAGTTTCTCTGCGCCAGAGGGGGTGCGCAAAGAGTGGTCTCTTCAGCGCGCGGTCTCTATGCGTGCCAGGGTCGGAAAGTGTGGCACGTGTGACACTTTCTCGACGCCAGAGGGGGTGCGCAGGGGGTGGTCCCTCAGCGCGTCCCCTATGCGTGCCAGGGTCGGAAAGCGTGGCAGGCGTGGCACTTTGTCGCCACCAGAGGGGGTGCGCGGGTGGTGGCTCAGAGCAGCCTCTGTGCGTGCCAGCGTCGGACAGCGTGGCAGGCGTTGCATTTTCTCGACACCAGAGGGGGTGTGCAGAGGGTGGTCCCTCAGAGCGGCCCCTTTGCGTGCCAGGGTCGGAAAGCGCGGCAAGCGTAACATTTTCTCGACACCAGAGGGGTGCGCCACGGAATCCTCTCTCCTTCCTTCCGTCCCTCCTTTTCCTCTCCGCCCTGTCTTTTTCGCCCTCGTTCCTCCTCCCTTTCCTGGTTTCTGTCGCCCCGATCCTCCTTCCCACCCTCCCATTCCCCTCCCATTCCGCCCATCCGCGTAGCAGGCGTGGCATATTCTCGTAACCTTAGGGGGTCCGCAGGTGGTGGTCTCTCAGCGCGGCCGCTATCCGAGCCGGGCGTCCAGGGCGTAGCAGGCGTGGCATTTCTCGACACCATAGGGGGTGCGCAGGGAACGGCCAGCAACATCATTCTCACATGCTTCACTTCAGCTATCATCACTCCGGCCATAATATACGTATATGGGGTTCCTCGGTAGCGTAATTCCCCACATGTTTCGTGGGGTTCTGGTTTTCATCCTTGCCGCGTCGCACCCGCGACCCTCACCCCCCCTCCTCCTTCTCCTTCTCACACAGCGCAGCACAGCTCAGCACAGCACAGCATGGCACAGCATATCACCTCAGCACAGCTCAGCACAGCACTGCACAGCACAGCACAGCACAGCACGACGGTCTTCCAGGGCACAGCAGGCGTGGGGTTTTCTCGACGCTATAGGGGGTACGCAGGAGGTGGTCCCTAAGGGCGGACGCTATGCGTGCCAGGGTCGGAAAGCGTGGTAGGCGTGGCACTTTGTCGCCACCATAGGGGGTGCGCAGGGGGTGGTCCCTGAGGGCGGCCGCTATGCGTGCCAGGATCGGAAAGTGTGGCAGGCGTGGGGTTTTGTCGACACCCCAGGGGGTGCGCAGGGGGTGGTCCCTGAGGGCGGCCGCTATGCGTGCCAGGGTCGGAAAGTGTGGCAGGCGTGGGGTTTTGTCGACACCCCAGGGGGTGCGCAGGGGGTGGTCCCTGAGGGCGGCCGCTATGCGTGCCAAGGTCGGAAAGCGTTGCAGGCGTGGCACTTTGTCGCCACCAGAGGGGGTGCGCGGGGGGTGGTCCCTCAGCGCGGCGTCTATGCGGGTCATGGCGCAGGGCATAGCAGGCGCGGCTGTTTCCCGACACCAGAGGGGGTGCGCAGGGGGTGGTCCCTGAGCGCGGCCGCTATCCGTGCTGGTCGTCCAGGGCATAGCAGGAGTGGCATTCCCCCGACACCATAAGGGGTACGCAGGGGGTGGTCCCTGAGTGCGGCCGCTATCCGTGCTAGTCGTCCAGGGCATAGCAGGAGTGGCACTTTCCCGACACCACAGGGGGTGCGCAGGGGGTGTCCCCTGAGCGCGGCCGCTATCCGTGCCGGTCGTCCAGGGCATAGCAGGAGCGGCACTTTCCCGACACCATAAGGGGTGCGCAGGGGGTGGTCCCTGAGCGCGGTCGCTATCCGTGCCGGTCGTCCAGGGCGTTGCTGTCCGTGACGGTCGTCCAGGGCATAGCAGGCATGGCATATTCTCGACACCACAGGGGGTGCGCACGGGGTGGTCCTTGAGCGCGGCCTCTATCCGTGACGGTCGTGTTCAGGGCACATCGGTACGCAAGTTTGCTAACCGTGCCGGTCGTGCTCAGGGCACAGGGGTACGCTGGCGGAGCAGGCGTGGCATATTCTCGTAACCTTAGGGGGTCCGCAGGTGGTGGTCTCTCAGCGCGGCCGCTATCCGAGCCGGGCGTCCAGGGCGTGGCAGGCGTGGCATTTTCTCGACACCATAGGGGGTGCGCAGGGAACGGCCAGCAACATCATTCTCCCATGCTTCACTTCAGCTATCATCACTCCAGCCATAAATATAAGTATGTGGGGTTCCTCGGTAGCGTAATGTCATTGTTCGTTCCCCTATGGGGGGAGGAGAAAAAGTGTGGAGGATAACGGTAGGAAGAAGGATTGCAACGAAGGATTGCAAAAAAACCCTTCATTGCACGAAGGATTGCAAAAAAACCCTACGAAGGTTTTTTTTGCAATCCTTCATTGCAACGGGTTTTTTTTGCAATCCTAGGTTTTTTTGCAATCCTTCGTTCGCGTGGGGACACCGTAGCGCTCCTGCCCGCCACTGCGTGCACCCTCGGAGCATCCGCACAGCGTCCAAGTCCAAGTCCAGGAGCGCAGGGTGGCAGGTGTGACTGCTTGAAGCAAGGGGGAATCGCAGCAGCAGCAGCAGCAGCAGCAGCAGCAGCAGGAGCAGGAGGAGTAGGAGCAGGAGGAGGAGGAAGAGGAGGAGGAGGAGGAGGAGGAGGAGGAAGAAGAAGAGGAGCAGCGGCAGGAAGGAGCAGGATGAGTGAGAGCAGGGGGGAAGGACGAAGACGGTGACAACGTGGAGAAGGAGGAGGTGGAGGAGCTGTATGGAGGAGTGTGCAGCCAGTGCTGCGCGCGGCTCGGGGTGCACATCTGGGCGTTCCTTCAGTGCTCGAGTCCCACGAGCCAGGTGCGCCGATGAGGCGAGTTGTGAGAGCGGGCCAGGGGTCAGGAGGAGCAGCAGGAGGAGGAGGAGGAGGAGAAGGAGGAGGAGAGGAGAAGGAGAAAGGAGCAGCAGGAGGGGAGGGGAAGACAGGGGCAGGAGGAGCAGCAGCAGCAGCAGCAGCAGCAGCAGCAGGAGGAGGAGGAGAAAGGGGCGGTGGATTACAAGGTTACGGTTGCACTCTACCTCCTTGGTCGTGGCAAGGGGGTGCAGCCTCGCCTCCTCTCCTCGTCCACGTCGGGAGCGCATCCTCGCAGACGTGCAGTTGAGGAAGAGGCGAAGTGCGAGGCCAAAGTCGCACTCAGCGCCACCGCTCTTGGCACGAGATCCTTGAGCCACCGTCCACTTTCCAAGACCGCAGATACATAGACCTGGAGATGTGGAGCAAGGGAAAAGGAGGAGGAGGAGGAGGAGGAACAGCAGTTGGAGGAGGAGGAGATTCGTAGCCATTTTGGCTCAAGCCATTTTGGCTCAAGGCGGAGGCGGCTCAAAAAACGTTTGAAACCCACTCCCTGGACGAGCGCGGCGCGCGGCTGGCGGGCACGATACCCCAGGATGTACCGCGCCGATCCGGGCGGGACGCACGGCGGGCGCCGCTGGCGACAAGGACGGTGTCGACAGGCGGAGCCGCTCTGCTGAAGATCGCGGTGGTGCTGGCGGCACTGCTGCGGGCAGGGATGGTTCTCCGGACCCCCTGGCGGTAACGGACCCCTGGGCGGGCCGATCGCGCGGGCGCCCCGCCGCAGCCGGTGTGCCCCCGGCAAGGATGGCGCAATGCCTTGGTGGCGCCACCGCGCCCATGCCGCCGAACGGAAGCGGTGGCCCGGCGGCCGCTGCTGGAGAGCGCCCCAGCGGGCCGACCCCTGCCGACCAGCTCCGCGTGCACATCGACGAGCTCGCTGCGACAGGCGACCGTGCGCCAAGTGTCAGTGCGGTGCGCGCGGCTATGGTTGCGCAGCACGCCGTGGTCGAGGCGGGCATGCAGAAGGCGTTCAAGGCGATGCAGACGTAGCTCTTGCCTGGGCCCAACACGCTCTGCACGAGCGTGGTGCAAACGGGTATGAAGTCGTTCACCGAGTCGACGGCGAGGACCCGCCACGAGCTGGACATGCGCGTGGCGGCATCCAAGAGCAGCTCAACACGTCGCAGGCTGAGACAAGGCAGAGGCTGGAACGCCTCGAGCACGAGCTGGGCCTCACGCGCACGGAGCGGCCGCTGCGGCCCCCTCTTCTCCGCGGCGTAGGACCGCCCGAGGGATGAGACCATCCTGCGCTTGGTCACCAAAGCGGCAGTGGCGCGCGCGGCGCTGGAGGAGGCGACGCGCGGCTGGCTCGCCGACGCCAACATCGGCCCAGAGGAGGTGGCGTGGAAGGGCGACACTGTTGAACGCTCCTTCATCCTACGGTTCGAGGGGGCCACGGAGCCTGCCAAGGAAAGGCTCAACCAGGCGCGGGCGGCCCTCCGCACGAAGGACGACGGCTAGTGGAAGATCTCCTGCCAGACGCCCGCGGGAGCCACGGTTGAGATCGCCGTGGACGTGGACAAGAACCCGAATGACAAGGCCATGGAGCACAAGCTGCTCCAAGCACGGCGGGCGCTGCAAGAGCAGATCGGCAAGCGTTGCTTCGCAGGCCGCCTGGCCTGCGCGGTCACACGCCAGTGGACGCAGTTGCTCCTCAAGGTAGAGGTGGCGCAGCACGAGCCGGTCAAGGTCCTCTGGAAAGAGGCCCGCTTGCAGTTGGCGGGGTCGTCGCGCGCGCGGAGGTGGAAGGTGCCGCGGCGACGACGCTCAGGGATGCGGCGCCCACGCGGAGCCTTTGACGGCCTGGCGGACCAGGTTTGGAGGTTGAGGTCGTGAAACACGCGCACGCTCGCCGCGCGCGACCACGACAAGCTACGCGGCAAGATGAAGATTTTGGGGAGCTTTTGCACGACGCCGAAGTGGTGATGGTGCAGGAGATCAGCGGGACGAGGGCGGCAGTGAAGGAGATGGCCCAGCGCCTCTTCTTCCAGGGGGGCCTGCACTCGCCCCACGACGCCTGCATGAACGCTAGGGGGGTTGCCACGTTCATCAAGATGCCCAAGGGGAGCGACTGCCAGGCAGTCGCCAGAGCCGACGGTTCCAGGTTCGAGACCTGGGTCCGCGTCGCGTGCACGTTGCGCACGCGGACGTGCGATACGATCTGAGCTGCGCTGGGGCGCGGCGAGTTCTGCAGTCCCCGGTGCCGCGGGCCCACGGGCGGTGCCTCCGCCCGGTGGGGAACCCACAGGATGCCTCGAGCTCTGGAACCGGACTTCTCGCAGGCCGACCACCTCATGCGCGTGGGGCGTGTGGAGGCTGACCTCCGCTGGGCTGCTGCAGTGCCGATGGCGCGCGCGGCGCTGCTGGCCGGGGACCTCAACTGGGACGAGAGATCGCCCTCGCGACGCGGGAGAATGGGCGACCAGGTGCCGGTTGATGGCAGGCCTGCTGGTGACTCGGCCCGCCCCTGGCCTGCTGGGTCGCGCTCGGGCGCGCGCTGGCGGGCGATGACAGAGCTAGAAGGCGGATGCCCGACCCACTGGGTTGAGAGCACGGCGTCGACAACACGGATCAACCGCGTGCTCGTCTCGAGTCTTCCTCGGTTGCTATGCCAAGGGGGGCAGCACATGCGCACGACGGCGGACCCCCGGGAGACGCCGGAGGCCGACCCGAACGACCACTCGCCGATCGCGCTAATCATGTACCGGGGGAAGGCGCGGAGGCTGGAGGATGAGGCCAGATGGCAGATTCGGCCGTGCGCGGCGATCCCAGGCAGGCTCTGCCGGACGGCCAGCTTCGCGGAGCTCGCCGAGAAGCATTTGACGGCCGGACGGGCGGCCGATTACCCTGACCCGCTGCAGCACATCATCGCGACGCGCCTTCTTCAGGAGGCGGCGCGGGTGTTTCGCCAGCGCGAGCGGCGGCGCCACTCCCACGGCAAGACCACCCAGGCCACGGTGCTCCGCGCGGCGGCACGCGAGCAGTCTCGACAGGATGCGCAGGCACAGGACCAGCCTGTCGCGGAGCACGCCTGGCTGAGGGAACACCTGGAGGCCGATACCGGCCACTGGCGCCCCCCCTTGCGGGACCCACCGCAGCTCGCAGCGCTGCACACGAGGCTGCAACGAGCGGCCTGCAACCAGCGCGCTGGCGAGCTGAATGCGGATGCGAATGAGGAAACAAACTAGATGAGGAGGAGGAGGAGGAGGAGGAGGAGGAGGAGTAGGGCGCGAGGGCTGCAGCGGGCGGTTCGACGGCGCGCGTTGCCGCGGAGCCCCCTGCGGAGCCGCGAGGCGCTAGTGGGCGGGCGCACGGCGGAGGCTGCGGTCACCAGCGCGGAGGTCACGAAGGCTGCGTTCGTGGAGCATTGGGGCCCTGCGTTCGCGAGCAAGACCCCCCTCCGAGCGCGGGCACCAGCAGCGCTTGGCCCGCTTCGCCCAGGAGGAGCTGATCGGCGAGCTGCCGCCACCCCGGAAGGGCGATATCGTGCGCTCGCTCGCGAGGCGGCGGTGCTCGGCGCCTGGCCTGGACGGACTGCCGCGCGCTGCCCGGCGGAGTCTGACGGCCTGCAACGCGCTGCGGGAACGCTTGGTGCGGTTACGCGGCAGCCAGCGCACGCTGCCGCCGTTCGACTACGCGGTGGCCATTTTCCCACCTAAGGGGGGGGGCGCCCAGGATGAGGAGGAGCGGGCGGCCCGAGCGCCAGGCAACACTCGCCCGCTCGCGCTCAAGCTGAACTCTAGCACGGTGGCGCGCAGCGCACTGCACCACCGCGCGCATCGCGCGGTGCAGCGCGTGGCCCCGCCGCACCAGCACGGCTTCGCACGGGGCCAGAGCTCTCTGAGCAACGGGGTGGAGCTGCTCGACGCGGCGGCGCGAGTCGCCAGAGCGGAGACGCCCCCGAAGGAGGCGCGGAGGCGAGGAGGAGAAGAGGAGGGGGCGCGGAGGCGAAGAGAAGGCGCGGCGAGGAGCGGTGGCGAGGAGGCGAGGACACTGCTGGCACGTGCCTTTCGCGCCGATGCTGTGAGCTTTCGATTTTGCGCAGGCCTTCCCATCGGTCGGCGGGGGTGGCTCCTCGCAGCACTCAGGGCCTACGAGCTACCGCGCGGTTTCACTGTGGCAGTGGAGGGGATCTACTTCGGGGCGGCGGCCTTTCCCTGCTCGGGCAGCGTGGCACCGTCGCTCTTCGTCGTGCTCTGCGGGGCGCTGCAGGGGTGCCCCCCCAGCGGGGATGTTTTTTATCTTCGGGAGCAGCCCCATCTTCCTCGACGTGTGGGCGACTGTGGACGCCCAAGGCGAGGGAACCACCCGTTGCTGCGCGGACGACGTCGGCGCGGTGGCTCGTACGTGGCGGGCCGGCAAGGAGTTGGTGAGGGCTTCCGGCTGGACGGAGCGCTTTGCGCAGCTCGCCCTGAAGGCTGCGAAGTGCACTGCATAGCGGACAGTTGCCCCATGGAGCCGGCCACTGGAAGCGGCGCGGTCCCAGCTCGCCCGGCTCTCTCCCGAGTGGGACCGGTTCAAGATCCAAGACATGATCACCTGCTTGGGATTGATGCTGGGGCACGGGGCAAAGGACGGGGACAACATCGCCAAGGAGGTGGCCAATTGGAGGGCCCGAGCGAAGACGATCAGTCGCAGCAGAGCTTCGACTGCAATCAGAGCGTACAAGTACAATACCCGGGCCGTCAGCGTCCTGAGCTACAAGAACCAGCTCGTGCCCGTTCCGTGGAGCCTAGGGAGGGTGGAGCTGGGGCTCTTCAGCTCGATCGCCAAGGTGCCCCCGCCAAGGTGCCCCCTACCGCGAGCCGCCGGATGGACTGGCACCACATGGGCGAGTGGGGCTGCCCGCAGCCGGTCTTCGTCTTCCCCCGCGGGGCCGCGGCGAGGATGAGGGCAGCCGCAGTGATCGTCGATTGGCCTCCTGCGCGAGAACGGCTCGAGCGGGCGTCGCTATCCCATCCACTCCCCGCAGTGACGGATGGCGGCTGCTCCCCCCTCCTCTGGAAGAGCACTCCGCTCGCGTGCCTCATGGCAGAGGCGGCGCGCGGGCTCCCGCAGCTTCGCGGCCTCCAGAGTGCGGGCCCTCCTCCTCCTCCTCCTCCTCCTCCTCCTCCTCCTCCTCCTCCTCCTCCTCCTCCCCCTCCTCCACCTCCTCCTCCTCCTCCCCCTCCTCCTCCTCCTCCTCCTCCGACGCGGATGCAGAAGGTGCAGACGAACGGAGCGCGCGGGCAGCCCGGCTCCAGACCCGTCTCACGACCGCGCTCGGGAGGGCCATCTGCCCGGACGACCTCGCCGGCCTCGTGCCTGCCCCTGACGTGAACTGGGGCGTGGTGCGACGCCGCACGTCTCGTCTGCCCCCGGCCTGGAGACAAGTTCTCGCGAAGACTTGGCTGATGGCCTGGCCCACTGGGCACCGGATGCAGGGCCGCGGAGCCGGCTGGCTCTTCCCCTGCCGGTGCCGCTGCCTGCCGCTCGAGTCGGGAGCCCGGGGACGGGGGTCAATGCAAACGGGGGTCAGCCAGAGCGCCCGGTCTTGCAGGATCCTGCAGGGCCAGGGTCGCATTGACCCGGGCTTGGGTGCAGGATCCTGCAGGATTTTGCAGGATCCTTCGCATTGACCCGGGCTTGGGTGCAGGATCTCGCAGGATATTGCAGGATTCTGCAAGGCCTGGCGGCCTGACTGACCCCGGGTCTGGATTGACCCGGGTCCGCAGATCCCCGATCGAGCGGGACATTGAGGACGACAATTTGGTCCATTTGTTGCGCTGCCCACGCGCTGACTGGGCAGTCAGCCGGGCGCTCCGGCTCCGAGCGGATCTCGGTGGCGCGCCCCTCGCTCGCCTCGCACTGGGCCCACACGAGAGAGACATGTGGCGGCAGGCGCGCCTCCTGGCGGTCCGCTACCATCTGTGGCGCCTGCTCGAGCACGCCGGAGACTCCGACAGCCCGGCGGTGGCTCAGGAGCTTAGGGCTGCTGCTGCCCCGGCGGCTGGCCTGGGCGCTACGTCGGCGCTGGTGGCGCCTCGGCAGACAGCGCGCGGGCGCGGAAGCGCTCGGCGGCGCGCGGCGGGGGGTGGGCCCGGGCGCGGAGGTTAGGAAGAGAGTTTGCGGAGGCGCAGGCTCGCGGAGGAGGAGGAGGAGGAAAAGGAGAAGGAGGAGGAGGAGGAGGAGGAGGAGAAGAAGAAGAAGAAGAAGTGTGCGTTGGCGTGTGGGAGTGTGGGTGCGTGGGTAGGTGTGTGGGTGTCAGGGGATATGGAGGTGTGGAGGTTTGGGTGGGTTTGGGCAACGCCACCTTTGCCTCCCTCTCGAATGTCTCGAAGCACACGGTCCACTGGTGTGCGCCTCGTGTTGCTCCCTCCACTTGTCCTGCTGCTTGTTTAGCTTGCCCTTTCGCCTGGGCCCCGACAGTTGGATTCGAGCGAGGTCGCCACACATTTGGCACGATGGTGCTGCACATCGCCAGAAGCGCTAGAAACAGGGGGGTGGGTGAGTAAGTGCGTGGGTCCGTACATGCGTGCATGAATGAGCGCGTGCGTTCACGTGCGTGTGCGCGTTTGTCGCTTGTTTGCTTCAGGGTAGTCTCAGCCTACGCGCTGTGGATATTGTGCCGCTTTTCGCGATAGGGGCATCCAAGAATGCCCTGGTCTCTGGGGCCCGTGCGGCCCGGTCTTGTCCCTTCGGTCTCAGTCGTTGGATCGCTCCGCATGTCTTGGCTAGAATTCCGTGCCGATCATGTTGGATTCCATTGGGCCGCCGACGCGAAAAGGTATGTGTGCGTGCGTCTGTGTCCGAATGTGTTGGAGGCCGTAGCCTTGGCTGAAGCCACAAGCCACTGGCTCCAGCCATCTCTGGGGCCACGGCCTGCGCTGCGCCGCGCTTTTCGGGAGACGCTCTGAAGACCGCAAACTGGAGCACGCGATAGCCATTGTAAAAAACAGTGACGTTCATTGGTTTGGGCGTCTTGGGCCAGCCCCGTGGGGCCTCCCAGACGGCCCGAACGGTCCACAAGAAAGCCCCAGGACGGCCCCATGGGACCATCACCGGGAGCGCTGGAAGTGTGCACTCCGAGCCATGCCCCCGAGGCCTTGCAACGTCAACGCGCCACGCCCCGAGAACGCCCGAGAGCGCCCAGACCTCGAAGGCCTGGGCCCGAGAGGAGCCGTTACAAGGCTCACCACGGAGAACTCGACGGGGCCTGAGGACGCTCCACTTCGTGCCTCGGGGCACGGTGGCGGGTATTCTCATGCAAACGTTGGTGGGTGGTCGTGGCAGCTGGCAGCAGCAAGGCAAAGGCGGCTGCGTTGGTGGAATGCGGTCGCAGCCCGGTTGGAGAATGCGAAAGAGTTTCAGAGCCCAGAACAGAGATGCCTATCGAAGGCGCACACGGCGAACCACTGCCGCTCCCTGCTTTTTGGGAAATGCCCATGTGGCCAAACGTTGGGGCAAAGCTTGTCCAAGGTATTGGACTATGTGTTCCCCCAGCCGTTGTTGAGAACCTCGAGAGAACACTTGGGAGGGAGAGGAGGATGAGGGAGGGCGAGGGGGAGGGGGGGGGGGGAGAAGCAGGAGGAGGAGGAGAAGGAGGAGGACGAGGAGGAAGAAGAAGACGGGGCCTCTTGAGGCCCTCCTGGGGGGCATGTGATGGGCCTCTTGGGGGCCTCTTGGGGGGTCCAGGAGCCTCTCGGGGGACGTCTTGGCCTGCGGAGGCCATCTTGGGAGCCTAACTGGGCCGTCTCGGGGCCACCTTGGGGCACCCAGGGCCGTCTTGGGGGTCCTCTTGGGGCTGCCTTGGGGGGCTTCTCAAGTCACCTTGGGGCCCTCTTGGAGGCTTCTGGAGCCGTTTGGCTTCCAGAAGCCCTAAAAGTCGGGAGCGCTATAATCAGTCAAAAACCTAGGGGGCATCAGTGAGTTTGACCTCTTCGGGCCTTCGTGCGGGGCATGTTGGAGGGCTCTTAGACCGTTGTCGGGCCTCTTCGGCAGGCCTGGAGCCATATCGGGCCATCTTGGGGCCGAACTTGGAGTTCTCTTCGACCGTCGTGGAGACCATCTGGGCATCGTGAAGCCATCTTGGGCCCACGGAGTGCGCAGCCGAAACCAGTTCGGGAGGGGCCCAAAGCGTCAGTAAAAATTTGGCACGCCGTGCAACCCCCCATTCTTGCAAACCAAGGGCTCCCTCGAGGGCGCGAAGTTATTCGCGCTTCGCGCTTCGCGGTCCTCGTTCCTTCTCCCCCTCCTCCTCGTCCTCCTTTTCTCCCTTTGGGGTGGCGGCGCGAGAGCGCGAAGTTATTCGCGCTTCGCGCTTCGCGGAGCGCGAAGCGCGAAGTTGGGAGCCCTTGCAAACGGCAGCGGGCGGTGGATCTGGTGGTCTGGATGCAGGATGTAAAAGGTTTCGTGTGGGGCATCCCAGATGCCTCTTGAAGGTGGCTGGGGGCCTCCTGGGGGGGCGCCTCTGGAGACCTCTTGGGAGCCACTGGAGGGAGCTTGGGGCTATGTTGTGGCGGAGGGTTCGAAGTGACGTCAGTTCGTGTTTCCCGTCTTGGAGCCGCCTTGGGCCCCTCTTGGGGCCTCTTGGGCCATCTCGGGGTGAACTTGGGGGCCGCATGGGCCATCTTGGGCGATCTCAAGGCGAAGACGAGATAGCCCGAAAATCTTACGAAGCAATAAGGGGTCGGGACGATGCTGGCCTCTTGGGCCGTCGCACAGGGCCTCCGAGACGGCCCAAGAGGCGCCCGAGAGAGCTCCACGACGGTCCTGGGTACCAGTTAGGCAGTGTTGGAAACACATGCCCCGAAATACGCGAGATGGAAAAGTCACGGGGAAACGCACAAAGGCACGCGGCAAAAACCAAGAGGCACGCGCCACCTCCCCAGAGCGTTGAGAAGATTCTATCGCATTCGGGATCGGAGACCCTCTGGAGACCCTGGGGACACTCCACTCAGTGCCTGCGGCACGTTGGCGGCTAGACCCTACGGATTCCCGGCGTCGGCAGAAGGAGTTGAAGCCTTTGGGGCTGCAGGAACATTGGCACGACCACGCTGAATGTCATGTGCAGATATTTCATGACTCAAACTATCATGCCCGCTTGCTTCCAGGAATTCCAGATCGATGACCCCACCGCGATCGAGAAGCTCCTGGCCGGCAGAGTCAGAAGGGGTGTGGTATGAGCGAAGGTTGAACGGGAATGTGCATATGCGGTTCCATGCGTAGTCCACGCTCGTTGGCGACAAGCCCCGTGCACCCACGTCGTATATGTTTTAAACATGTGGTTCCAGTCTCCGATAATCATGTTCAGTAAGCCCGTGACGTTGCAGGACGTAGGCTTAATTCTCTAGTTTCGTTGTCCCCCTGTCAGAGCCTTTAGCTCGAACCAGATGACTGGTGGGATGTTGTCGTGGTTTTGTGTCGGCTACAGTGGGCGCATCGACAAAGAAGCCAGCCGTCCCGCAAGCACCCAAGCACCCCAGGGAGACAGTATCCCCCGAAAGCCCCAGATACCCGCAGAAGCACCTTAGGACCTTAAGAGATTGACGAAGAATGTGTCCCGAGATTCCCCAAACAGTGGTTGTAATTAGGGTTTCTTGGAAGTCTTCTAAGGAAAAGGGCCTGCGTGGCGGTCTGGCGGCTCCGTGGTCGCCGTCGCCGCCTCGTCACCACCCGTCGTCTGGGCCTGCGTGGCGGTCTGGCGGTTCCGTGGTCGCCGTCGCCGCCCCGTCGCCGCCTCGTCGCCGCCCGTCGTGTGGGCCTGCATGGCGGTTTGGCGGCTCCGTGGTCGCCGCCGCCGCCGCCTTGTCGCAGCCCGTAGATTCTCCTTTTTTTAAAAAGAATAGAGCCTACCCCCCCCCCCTGGATTATCAACTCCCCCCTTCGTACTGCAATTTCCCCAATCAGAGCTTGCCCCTGTAGGGGTCCGAGCGGATTCATATGGTTTGGTGAGGTTTGGCGCGGATTTCGGCGGCACGCCCGGGTGCCCGGTAGCCCTATTGCCCTATAGCCTTACAGCCCTATAGCCCTACAGCCCTATAGCCCTATAGCCCTATAGCTCTATAGCCCTATAGCCCAATAGCCTTATAGCCCGAATAGCCCTATAGCCTTCTGGCCTTATAGCCCTATGGCCTTATAGCCCTACAGCCCAATGGCCCTATAGCCTCAGAGCCTTATAGCCCTATAACCCTATAGCCCCCTACAGCCTTAAAAAGATTATGAGTTGGGTTTTCTCCAGTATCGTTACATATGACTCTGCCCCATCGTCCATCCTAAATTTGGGTCCATACCATGCCAGGCAGGCCGGTCTCGGCCCCCCCTGTCATCCTTTGCGAACACTACGCGCGCTTTCGTTCATCAAAAATCAATAGTTTTCAACCATCCCTTCCAAAAGACGGGACGAAGTGTACACGCGCGCGTCGTCGCGATCGCATGCCGAAATGGTTCAACAACCTTAGGTTTCGTAAGGATGTTAAAATCGAGTGTCCAAGAACCAGATAACAACATTTAGTTTCGCAACACGGATTTCAAACAAACAAACAAAAAACGTGCGCGCGTTCTTGCGAACTCTTAAGAAAACCATTGGTTTTCTACATATTCATAAAATGCTACCAAACAGGCTTCGCGAGCGCGCATGTCGAAATCGTTTGATAACCCTTGCGCGCGTCGTCGCGCGCGCATGCCAAAATCCGTCAACAAACTTCAGTTTCGTAGCGAGGCGCCCCCCAAAAAAACAAAACGTCAAAACGTGCGCTCGAGCACTTGCGCATTCTTGGAAAAGATATGGTTTGTTTTCAATTCAACCTGTTCATGGAATTCTGCCAACGGGCCTCTGGCGCCGAATGCCGACATCATTCGCACGCCCTTGCGCGCGCATTGTGAGGGCACGATCCATATCAAGTAAAACCATTCGGGCCACTCTCGCGCGTCGGCCGCGCGCGCATGTCGAACTCTTTCCAAAACCTTCATCACCGACGCGAGGACGCCGTCATCGCCGCCGGCGTGATCAGCATCGGCGCCCGCACTGGCCGCGCCTTCGTCGGTGTCAACGTCGCCACCAGCATCGCTTCTATCATCATCGTGTCTACCGTCGTCGACGTTGCCATGGTACCGTGCCCGCCGAAGTCGCCCACTCGCATTGAAGTGGCCGCTGGGATGTGCCCAGCGGGCAGCGCCACCGCGGCCGCGTCGGTGGCGCCAAACTAACTGGCTGCTGCGCGCGCGTGCTAGGGTTGGCGCGGCCGCAGAGATGCACCAACCAACGCCAAGCACGCATGGAAATGCCACCGCATGGGTTTTGTAAACCGAGTTGCGGGTGGTGGGTGGGACGTTTGCAAGAACATGTGATGTGTCAACCCGCTTGTTAAAACCAATTGCACCACATAGATTGCACCACATGGAATGCGCAACATAGATTAAACAACATGCAGCGCACGACGTATATTACCCCACACAGTTTGCACCACGCAGATTGCACAACATATACAGTGCGCACCACAGAAATTAAACCACTGCGATTGCACCACATTCTCTTGTATTAAAAGAGAATAGATTCGACTCACCCTGATTATCCGTGCCCCTGTTTCGTATTGTTATTTGCGTATGATTCTGCCTCATCGCCCATCCGGAATATCAACTCACACCACCCAAGCCCAACCAGTATCGACCCCCCCCCCCCCCGTCATCCTCTGCCAAAGCATGTTTTGCGCGCACACTCGTTCATCAAAAGTTATCAGTTTCCACACGCGCGCGCCATCGCGCGCGCATGCCGAAATTATTCAAAAACCTTAAGTGTCGTAAGGATTTCAGAATCGAGTGTCAAAAAACATACAACAAACATTTGGTTCCGCAACACGGATGTTCAAGAACAACTTGCGCGCGTTCCTGCGAATTCTTAAGAAAACCACTGGTTGCTCTACATGTTCAAACCCAAAAAATACCAAACGGGCCTCGCGCGCGCGCGTGTCGACATCGTTTGAACATTTTTGCGCGCGCGTTGTCGCGAGAGCCCTTTGCAAAAAGTGGGACGAAGTTCGCGCGTGCGCGTCGTCGCGCGCATGCCGAAATCCGTCAAAAACCATAGGGTTCGCGAGGATTTCGAAACCGAGCGTCGCGAAACCAAAACAAACAAACAAAAAACGTCTTCGCAATTTCTGTTTAAGAAAAGTATATTTGTATATTTTTAATTCTCTAAGCAAAAAAAACTTGCGCTCGTGCTCTTGCGAATCCTGAAAGAAACCATCGGTTTTATAGTATTGTCGCTGAAGTCTATCAAACGGGCTTCTCCACGCCGCATGCCGAAATGATTCGAACACCCTTGCGTGCGTGCTGGGGGGCCACGATCGGTGCCAACTCAAACCATGCGGGCCACTCGCGCGTCGGCCGCGCGCGCATGTCGAACTCCATCCAAAACCTTCATCACCGTCACCGACGCGAGGACGGCGTCATCGTCGCCGGCGTGACAAGCATCGGCGCCGTCGTTGGCCGTGCCGTCGTCCTTGTCAACATCGTCACCCGCATGGATACGATCATCATCGTGTCTACCGTCGTCGACGTTGCCACGATACCGCGGCCGCCCAGGTCGCCGACTCGCACTGAAGTGCCAGCTGGGACGTGCCTAGCGGGCAGCGCCACCGCGGCCGCGTCGGTCGCGCCAGACTATCTGATCGCCGCGCGCAGGTGCATGCGCAGGCTGGCGCGGCCGAAGAGATGGACCAGCTAGGACCAAGCATTCATCGCAATCGCCACCGCATGGGTTTGCAAGACAAGTTGCGGGCGGGTGGATGGGATGGTTGCGCGAGCATTGGAGCTGACAGCTGCGAGCTGCACAAATGAATTTTCTTTCTGATGAAAGGGAATCAGCTCCTCCCCCCCCCCGGGATTATCGACCCCCCTCTTCGCATTGCAACTTAAATACGGCTCTGCCCCATCGTCCATCCGAAATGAATTCGCACCATCCCAGAATCGACCCCCCCCCCCCCCCCGCATCCGATTGCAAAAAATACGCGCGAGCATTAGTTTATACAAAAACCATTAGATGTCAAAAATATGTTGCCAAAAAACGGCACAAAGTGCACGCGCGCGCGTCGTCGCGCGCGCATGCCGAAATCTTTCGAAAACCGGTGGTTTCGCTAGGATGTCAAAATCGAATGTCAAAACAACATATACAGAACACATGGTTTCGCAACACGGATGTTCAAAAAAATTGCGCGCGCCCTTGCGAATTATTAAGAAAGCCGCTGGTTGTTCAACATGTTCAAAACATGCTACCAAACAGGCAACGCGCGCGCGTGTCGTATTTGTTCGAACTCCTTTGCGTGCGCGCCGTCGCGAGAGTACTTTGCAAAAAATGGGACGACGTGCACGCGCGCGCGTCCTCGCGCGCGCAGGCCGCCAACGAAACGCTCGGTTTCGTAACGATTTCAAAACCGAGAATCTAAAAAACATTCACAAACACATCGTTTCGCAACATCAGTTTTCGAAAAAGCGTGTGCTCGTGGTCTTGCGCAGTATTGAGAAAACAATAGAAATATGTTCATGGAATTCTGCCAAGCGGGCCTCTGGCGCCGCATGCCGAAATCATTCGGACGCCCTTGCGCGCGTGCTGGGGGGGCACGATCCGTGTCAAATAAAACCATGCCCGGCACTCTCGCGCGTCAGCCGCGCGCGCACTTCGAGCTCTTTCCAAAACTTTCATCACCGACGCGAGGACGCCGTCATCGTCGACGGCGTGATCAGCATCTGCGCCCGCACTGGCCACGCCGTTGTCGTTGTCAACATCCTTACCAGCATCGCTACTATCATCATCCTGTCTACCGTTGTCGACGTTGCCATGATACCGCGCCCGCCCAAATCGCTGAGTCGCACTGAAATGCCAGCTGGGGTGTGCCCAGCGGTCTGCGCCACCGCGGCCGCGTCGGTCGCGCCAAACTAGTTGGCCGCTGCGCGCGCGCTTGGGTTGGTGCGGCCGCAGAGATGGACCAGCTAACGCCAAGCATTCATCGCAATCGCCACCGCATGGGTTTTGCAAACCAAGTTGCGGGTGGGTGGGTGTCATGTTTGTAAAAGCATGGGATGTGTCAGTTCGTTTATAAGAAATCAATGGCACCACATGTATTGCACCACGTAGGGTGCACAACATATAGAGCGCGCACTACATAGATTGCACCATAGCGATTGCACCACATAGGTTGCACCACACAGGTTGCACCACATAGCTTACACCACATAGATTGCACCACATGGATTGCACAGTGTATAGAGTGCGCATTACATAGATTGCACCACGGTGATTGCACCACACAGGTTGCACCGCATAGTTCGCACCACATTGTTTGCACAACCGATGCTGTACCACATAGATTGCACCACCGACATTACACCACATATGATGCTTCACATAGATCGCACAGCATGAATTGTATCACATGAATCTGTTTTTTCTAAAAGAGGGTTAGGACCCACCACTTCCCGAGGCCAGATGTACGCCTTGTCCCCATGGATGTGAAATTTACATGATACCCGAGAAAAACCCAATCAGACTTTGGGTGGGGCTTTAGGGCTATAGGGCTATAGGGCGATGTGGCCATAGGGATATAGGGCTAGAAGCCTTCAGGGCTATGGGGCTATAGGGCTACAGGGCTATAGGGCTATAGGGCTAAGGGCTATAAAACTATTCGGGCTGTAGGGTTATAGGGCTATATTCGGCTATAGGGCTTTAGGACCATAGGGCTATAGGGCTATAGGGCTATAGGGCTATAGGGCTATAGGGCTATGGGGCTATGGGGTTATGGGGCTATTGGGCTATTGGGCTATTGGGCTATAGGGCTATCGGAGGTGAGGGGGTGAGATCGAAGTGGAACGGCGAGCCCCCCACCGGGAAGTCGGTTTCGGTTTCGTGTTCGTCCGTGCCGTGCGTGCGAGGCGAAGCTGCGTGGGCGGGCGAGAAAAAGTCTCCTGTGGCTGAGGCGCGGCCGAACCAAATGTTTTTCTTCCGGGGCGCGGGGCCCCGCGGTGTCCCGCCGGTGTCCCGCGGTGCCCTCCTGTGGCTGAGGCGCGGCCGGACCAAATGTTTCTCATCCGGGGCGCGGGGCCCCGCGGTGTCCCGCCGGTGTCCCGCGGTGTCCCGCGGTGTCCCGCGAGGATGATGATGAGATGATGATGATGATGATGATGATGATGATGATGATGATGATGATGATGATGATGATGATGATGATGGTGGTGTCCCGATTAAGATGATGATGATGTTGATGATGGTGTCGATGATGATGATAGTGTCCCGATGATGAGGGTGAGGATGCTCATGATGATTATGTTGATGATGGTGACGATGATGGTGTCCCGATGATGATGATGATGATGATGATGATCATGATGATGATGATGATGATGATGATGATTCCGATGATGTTGGTGATGATGATGTTGATGGAAATGGTGTCCCGGCGATAATGATGTTGATGATGATGATGGTGATGATGATTATGGTGTCCCGCTGATTATGTTGTTGATGATGATGATGATGATGGTGATGATGATGATGGTGATGCTGATGGTGTCCCGATGATGATAATAGTGATAATGACGATGTTGATGATGGTGTTGCTCATGATGATGATGGTGCCCCAATGATGATGATGATGATGATGATGATGATGTTGTTGATGATGATGATGTCGATGATGATGATGCGATGATCATGATGATGATGGTGTCCCGGGGATGATGACGATGTTGATGATAATGTTGATGATGAGAGCGATGGTGATCATGATGGTGTCCCGATTATGATGATGATGTTGATGATGCTGCTGATGATGATGACGATGACTGTGTCCCGATGATGATGATGATGATAATGAGATGATGATGGTGATGATGATGATGTTGTCCCGATGATGATGCTGACGTTGATGATGATGTTTATGATGATGATGATGATGATGATGACGGTGCCCTCATGATGATGGCGATGTTGGTGATGATGTTGATGTTGATGATGTTGATGATGATGATGATGATGATGGTGATGATGATGACGCTGATTGTGAGAGCGATTGTGATATCGATAGTGAGATCGATATTGAGATCGAATGTGAGATCGTTTGTGTGATCGATTGTGAGATCGATTGTGAGATCAATTGTGAGATCGATCGAATGAGATAGATCGAGTGAGGTCGATTGTGAGATCGATCGAGTGAGATCGATCGAGCGAGACCGATAGTGAGATCGATACTGAGATCGATAGTGAGACCGTTCGAGTGAGACGTTGGTTCCCCCCCCCCGAACCTCCTTATCACCCGAAGGGTGGCCGTATAGGTACGGCTATAGGGCTATAGGGTTATAGTGCTATAGGGATATATGGCGATTGGGCTATTGGGCTATAGGGATATAGGGCTATTGGGCTAGGCACCCCCGGGCACTTCTGGGCACCCCGGGCACCCGGGCACCCCTGGGCACCCGGGCACCCCCGGGCACCCCCGGGCACCCGGCCCCGGCCACCGAAATCGGCCACACACTTGGGCACCCGGGCACCCCCGGGCACCCCTGGGAACCCCCGGGCACCCTGGCACCCGGCCCCGGCCACCAAAATCGGCCGCCCACTTCACCTCAGCTTTATATCCGCTAGGACCCCTACAGAGGCAAGCCCTGATTGGGGAATGTAAGTATGATTCATCGTCCATCTTAACAATGAATTCAAACATCCCACATCCCAGCCATATCACATATCATCAATTTACAGAAAACCTTTGCAAAGAACGTGGCGGTGTGCACACGCGCGCGTCGTCGCGCGCATGCTAAAATCCCTCCAAACAAAAACCATTGTTGCCGTAAGGATTTCAAGACCGAGATTCCCGAAAACATATTGGAAATTATCTTGGCGAAGGACCGATCATACGCAGTTGTGAGTACCGCAGTGGTGTGTATCCTCTCGCTGGGGCTCCGCGTGGGGCCACGAAACGTGTGAGGAGTGTGCCGAATTGGGTGGCGCGGACGCATGCTGACACCGCCAGTGGGGCCTCCGGTGAAGCTCCCTATGGGGCTTTACAACGTGTGAGGGGTGCGCCGAATTGGTGGCGCGGACGCATGTGGACACCGCAACTGGGGCCTTCGGTGGAACTCCTTATGTTGCCACGAATCGTGTGAGGGGTATGCCGACATGGGTAGCGCGGACGCATGCTGACACCGCCATTGGGGCATTCGGTGGAGCTCCCCACGGGGCCTCGAAACGTGTGATGAGTATGCCGAATTGGGTGGCGGACGCATATGAGCACCGCCAGTGGGGCCTCTGGTGGGGCTCCCTACGGAGCCACGAAGCGTGTGAGGGGTGTACCGACATAGGTGTCGCAGACGCATGTGGATACCGCCAGTGGGGCCTCCGGTGGACCGTCCCGTGGGGCCACGAAACGTGTGAGGGGTGCGCCGAAATTGGTGGCGCGGACGCATGTGGACACCGCCACTGAGGCCTTCGGTGGAGCTCCCTATGGGGCCACGAAACATGTGGGGTATGCCGAAATGAGTAGCCTGGACGCATGTTCACACCGCCACTGGGGCCTTTGAGATCCTTGTAGGACCACGAAACATGTGAGGGCGTTCCGAAATCATTGGCGCGGACGCATGTGGACACCGCATCTGGGGCGTTCGGTGGAGTACCCGATGGGGCCACGATTCGTGTGAGGGGTGTGCCGAAATATGTGGCGCGGACGCGTGTGGATACTGCCATTGGGGCCTTCGGTGGACCGCCCTGTGGGGCCACGAGCCGTGTGAGGGGTGTGCCGACATGGGTGTCGCAAGCGCATGTGGACACAGGCTGAGGTGGAGCTGCCACGAAACATGTGGGGTGTGCCGAAAGTGGTGGCGCGGACGCATGTGGACACCGCCCGCCGGAGGGGCCTTCGGTGGAGCTCCCTATGGGCCACGAAACGTGGGAGTGGTGTGCCAAAGCTGATTGCGATGCTGGTGATGATGGCGGCGGTGATTGCGACGATGATGGTGATGATGATGATGATGATGATGATGATGATGATGATGATGATGATGATGATGATGATGGTGACGATGTTGATGATGACGATGATGATGATGGTGACGCTGATGATGATGATGATGATGCTGCTGATGATGATGATGATGATGAGATGATGATGGGATGATGATGATGATGATGATGATGATGATGATGATGATGATGATGATGATGATGATGATGATGATGATGATGATGATGATGATGATGATGACCATGGGAGGAGGGATGAGGGGGAGGAGCAAGGAAGGAGTGGACGCGGGGCGTTGTCTCTTCAAAACGAGGACCCAACACCACTGGATGGTTGGGGAAAACAAGGGCGTTACAACATGGTTGTTCAAAAAAGTCTACGCGCGCGCTCCTGTGAATTCTTCAAATTAGCCTGGCGAAGGACCCAACCATATGCAATTGTGAGTATAATAGTTGTGAGTAGCATCTTCGGTGGAGCTCCCTACGGGGCCACGAAACGTGTGAGGGGCACGCTGAAAACGGAGTGTCGCCCACATGCGGGCGGTACCATTGGGGCCTTAGGAGGAGCTCCCCATGGGGCCACAAAGCGTGTGAGAGGTGCGCCGAAACGGGATGTCGCCCACATGAGGGCGATGCCCTTGGGGCCTGAGGTGGAGCTCCTCATGGAACCACGAAACGCGTGAGGGTTGTGCCGACACGGGGTGTCGCCTACATGCGAACGGTGCAACTGGGGCCTTAGGTGGGGTTCCTTATGTGGCCACGAACCGTGTGAGGGGTGTGCCGAAATGTGTCGCGCGGACGCATGGAACGTCGCCAGTGGTGCCTTAATTGGAGCTACTTTATGGAGCAACGAACCGTGTGAGGGGTGCGCCGAAATGTGTCGCGCAGACGCATGGGAACGTCGGCACTGGGGCCTTAGTTGGGGTTCCCTATGGGGCCACGAACCGTGTGAGGGGTATGCCGAAATGTGTCGCGCAGACGCATGGGAACGTCGCCATTGGGGCCGTAGGTGGAGCTCCCTATGGGGCCACGAACCGTGCGAGCGGTGCGCCGAAGTATGTCGCGCAAACGCATGGGAACGCCGCCATTGGGGCCTCAGGTGGAGCTCCCTATGGTGCCACGAACCGTGTGAGGGGTGTGGCGACATGGGTGGCGCGGATGGATGAGCACGGTCACTATTGGGGCTTTCGACTAAGCTCCCCATAGGGGCCACGAACCGTGTGAGCAATGGGTGGCACGGGCGCGTGGGAACGTCGCCACGGTGGCCTTCTGTTTGTGAGGGGGGTGCCGAAATGTGTCGCGCTGGCGCACGGGAGCGTCGCCATTGGGGCTTTAGGTGGGGCTCCTTATTCGGCCCACGAACCGTGTGAGAGGTGTGCCGGAATGGGTCGCGCGGGCGCATGGGAGCGTCGCAATTGGGGCCGCAGGTGGAGCCCATTTCTGGTGCCACGAACCGTGTGAGGGGTGCGCCGAAATGGGCGAATGCGGCCACAGGGGCCTCAGGTGGAGTTCGCTATTGGGCGACGAACCGTGTGAGGGGTGCGCCGAAATGGGTCGCGCGGACGCATGGGAACGCCGCCATTGGAGGTTTCGGTGGAGCTCCCTATGGGGCCACGAACCGTGTGAGCGGTGTGCCAAAATGGGTGGCGCGGACGCATGGGAACGTCGCCATTGGGACAGTAGGTGGAGCTCCCGATGGGGCCACGAACCGTGCGAGAGGTGTGCCAAATTTAGTACCGATGATGGTGAAGATGGCGGCGATGATGATGATGATGATGATGATGATGATGATGATGATGACGATGACGATGACGATGATGATGATGATGATGACGATGACGATGACGATGACGATGACGATGTTGGTGATGATGACGATGATGGTGATGATGACGATGATGATGATGATGATGATGATGATAATGATGATGATGATGATGATAATGATTATGATGGTGATGGTGATGATGATGATGATGATGATGATGGTGATGATTATGATGACGATGGGGGGAGGGGGGAGGGAGAGGAGGAGAAGAGGAGAAGAAGAAGACGCGGGGAGCTGTCTCTTCAAAACGAGGACCCAACACCACAGAACGATTGGGAAAAAACGGTTGGCGTTTTCAACATGTTCACCAACTTCGACCAAACGGGCCTCACGCGCGCGCATGTCGAAATCATTCGAACGCCGTTGCGCGCGTGCTGGGGGGGGCAAGACCCTTGTCAAACAATACCATGTGGGCCATTCGCGCGCGCGTGGGACCCGTGCGCATGTAGATAGAACTGCTCCCAAAACCTTCGTCACCGACACGTGGACACCATCATCGTCATCGGCGGGATCAGCATCGGCACCGCCATTGGCCTTGCCGTCATCACTGTCACCATCGCCACCACCATCGTTGCTATCATCATCGCGTCTGCCGTTACCAAAGTCGCCATGATGCCAAGCGCGCCCGAACCACCGACTCGCACTGAAGCGTTCGCGCGCCAGCGCGGCCTGCGAGACGCGCTGGGAAGTGCCCAGCGGTCAGCGCCACCGCGGCCGCGTCGGTCGCGCCAGACTAGCTGGTCGCTCTGCGAACGAACCTGCGCGCTCCAGCGCGGACGCAGCGATGCGCCAGTCAGCGCAAAGCAGTCATCGCAATCGCCGTCGCATGGGCTTTGCAAGCCAAGTTGCAAGTGGGTGGGTGGGATGATTGCGCGAGCAGTGGGGTTGACAACTTCAAGTTCGACAGGGTGAATTGCACCGCATAGATTGCACCACAGATGGTGCACAACAGAGATGGTTCAACACTTATTTCTAGAAAAACACGGGTTGAGACCCGAGCTGGTTTACACGTCTTGGGGTAAGTTCTCGTATCTTGTGTGCCCACTGTACGGTAAACCCGCAGAATAAGGATCCGCAATTGTCCAAGGTTATTTTTGCATCCTTCCTCTTCGGCCCATCCTCAGCCGCTTCCGCTGACCGCGCTTCATCCCGCAAAGTGTCGACATGGTCCCCCAAGGCCCTTTGCACCCTCACTGCGCATCCTTACTATACGTGTTGGTTGTACCCTGAGAAAACGGAGCCCCAGCGCCTTGATCTTGGACAGGGGTCCTCTGGGGGCCGAGGGCAGCGCAGGATGACTGGGAGGGTCGCGTGGGGCGGCAAGCCAGCGACAATGAAGGTGTTTGCCAGGGGGGTCCCAGAAGTTGAAGAGGGCTTCCAGTGCCCAGCAGTCCCGAAGCAGCTTTTAGATGCTTCCAGGGGACTTCGAGGAGGTGGCACGGGGAACTTCCAGGAGGTGGCACGTTGCAGGTAGCCACCATGGGGCCTCCAGGGTTTCCCTTGCCAGGGAGCCTCCAACCCAGCTCCTTGGGGGAGCGACTTGGATTAGTGCGAAGGCGTGGGATTTCAGGCGCGTGGCGACAGGGAGGCTTTACAGGAGCCTCTAAGATTTCCCAGGAGGGTCCATGAGAGTTCAACGTATCCGAGGCGTTCTATGAGGCTTCAACGCTTCCAGGGACTGTCCAAACCCAGTTCTAGAAGGGTGGCGATATCGCGGGACCACAAGACCGAAGCGACCAGGATGCATGCCGGGAGCATCCAGAGGTTTCCAGATGGTGGTATGTATGTGCGAGTTCTGTTGGCGCTGCTTCCCCGAAGGAATGTCAAGGTATGGCTCGCCAGGTATTGGGAATGATCTGGCCTCGGTATCGTTGGGCTATATTAGAAAGCCACCAGCACACATCGAGAGGTACTTGAACACTAAGTTGAGAGAGTCTGCAATCGGGTTGCGGGTCGACCAGAGGCCATGAATAACCGATGTCAGGATTTTAGCCAGCAAGGATCACACGTAATTCTTACTGGTCGTCACTTTCGGTGGTTGACCTTCCATGGTTTCGCCTCGATGCAGAGGGACGTCTTAGAGGAATACCGCTCAACCGAATTCAGAGGTCCTTTGTGTGGTTATCAGCGTCGCTGCTCCGATCTCATGCCTCAACAGTATCGGAAGCGTGCGATACATGCACGAGCCACTCGAGATTCGGACGTCATCGGCTGTAGGAGTTACTGATTGCTTGGGGCAGACAGCAAGGATTTCGTGTGACTCTCTCTCTCTCTCGAGCGGACGGGAAAGGGGGAGCAACAAAAGTGGGGGGGGATCGAGGGTTGCAGGAAGATGGCCCAAATGGGCCCGAAATGACCCCTAAAGTGCCGCGGCGGGCCCATACGGTGCTCGGAAGGTGCACCATTCTTCACCCCCCGTTTACATCCCCCCCGTTCACGAACGCCCGACTCTCTCCGACATCCCGCCACCCATCCAGGTGCCAATTGTCGATCGCATTTCAATCGGATGCGCTTGTCCCATTCCGAGGCCCACTGCCTCAACAGACCGAACACGAAGAGCGATGACATCGCCAACATTCGGAGGCAGCCCTCTCAGCCCAACAATGTGATTGAAAATGGTGTCGGCGACAGGGCAGTAAGGGATGAAGACACAAACGAATATATCCAGCTGCCTGTGGTAAGTCCCACCACCGTGCCAGCCCAGCTTTCTGGGTGGCGATTGTTCGAGGGGGCACGGAAGGCAGACACGTGTGACATTTCGTGGTTCCAGGTTTGGGGGAGCCGTGATAAGCATGATGATAGTGGGGGTGATGGTGACGGTGATGATTGTGGTCATGATGATGTCGATGATGATGATGATGATGATGATGATGATGATGATGATGATGATGATGATGATGATGATGATGATGATGATGTTGATTATGGTGATGAGTCCCCAAACACTGCTTGCAGGGGGTTTTTACTTGGCTTGGCCATCTTCGGGTGAATGGCCGCTTTTGCAAGCGGTGTCGCCCGTCGCCGCCGTCGCCGTCGCCGTCGCCGCCGCTCGGGACGAGTGGCGGCTTTTGCGGGCGGTGCCGCCGGTTGTTGCCGTCGCCGTCGCCGTCGCCGCCGCTCGGGGCAAGTGGCGGCTTTTGCGGGCGGTGCCGCCTGTCGCCGCCGTCGCCGTCGCATAGATTGCGCCACATTGATTCTCCTTTCTGATAAGAGAATAGACTCTACCCCCCCATTGGCCCCAGGATTATCGACCCCCCTTTTTCGCATTGCAATGTACATACGATTCTGCCCCATCGTCGATCCTAAATATGAATTCGAACCATCCCAGCCCAACCGCTGTCGGCCACCCCCCCCCCGCTATCCTCCGCAATAAATATTATGCGCGCGCATTCGCTCATCAACACTCATCAGTTTTGAAGATGGCGAAGTGCACGCGCGCGCGTCGCGGCGCGCGCATGCCGGGATCATTTCAAAACTTCGGTTTCGCAGGGATTTCATGATTGAGTGTCCAAAAACGACTAGAAACACAGAGTTTCGCAACACGGATGCTCCACAAGAAAAACTTGCGCGCGCTCGTGCGAATTCTTAAGAAAACCATCGGTTTTTCAACATGTTCATAAAAAGCTACCGAACAGGCTTCGCGCGCGCGCATGTCGAGTTCGCTCGAACGCCCTTGCGCGCTGTGGGGTGGCACGACCCGCGTCGAAAATACAAGGCGGGCCACTCTCGCGCGTCTGCCACGCGCGCATGTCGAACTCCTTCCAAAACCTTCATCACCCACGCGAAGACGCCGTCATTGTCGTCGGCGTTATCAGCATCGGAGCCGTCACTGGCTGCCCCGTCATCGTTGTTAGCATCGTCACCAGCATCGCTACTATCATCATCGTGTCTACCGTTGTCGACGTTGCCATGATACCGCGCCCGTCCAAATCGCCGACTCGCAATGAAATGCCCGGTGGGATGTGCCGAGCAGTCAGCGCCACCGTTTCCGCGTCGGCCGGGCCAAACTAGCTGGCCGCTGCGCGTGCGAGATTGCGCGGGTCAGTGCGGCCGCAGAGACGCGCCAGCCAACGCCAAGCACTCATCGCAATCGCTTCCGCATGGGTTTTGCAAACCAAGTTGTGGGTGGGTGGGTGGGGTGATTGCGCGAGCAGTGGAGCCGACAACTTCAACTTTGGCAAGGTGAATTGCACCACATAGGTTGCACGACATAGATTGCACAACCACATAGGTTGTACAACATGGATTGCGCTGCATGTAATGCACAACATAGGTTGCATTATACAGATCGCAAATTGCACCACCTAGATTGCACCACGCATGTTACACAGCATAGATCGCACTACATATATTGCACAGCACTTATTGGTGGAAGCATAGTGTTTAGGTTTCAGGCTTGCATATGTATATAAGTGCATACTTGTACATTGTTTCCGTATGAAAGAGTAAGGATAAAGAAAAAGGCGAGTGGAGAGGGTGTATATATCTGGGAAACAAAGAAGTAGCAATGATAAACGAAGTAGATACAGAGACATGAATTACGAACACGTCGGGAACGAGAGTAGATGGGAAAGAGTAGAGAATACATACCATTGGTATATAGCACAGTCGAGGAAAGATAGAGAGAGATAGTAGAGAGCAGACATGTGGAAGTAGAGAGCAGATCGAGCTGAGAGAGAGAGAGAGAAAGAGAGATCAAACAACAATGAATCGACCGATAGAGCGTGAGAACAAGAGAAAGAACAAACATCCGGTAATAAGAATAATGAACCAACAAACAGGAGAACGAGTGGAGAGAAACAGAAAGAAGAGGGGCATAAAGAAAGAGAGAGAGAGAAAGAGAGACACACACACACACACACACATACACACACACCGCTGCGGACACGCGTGTCCAGATGGCGGCCAAGCTAGCGGGGCGCGTCGAGCCCTTATGTTCAGGGCGAGTAAGAAGCGAGGGTCCTAGTGGCCCCTTCGGCGTACGACCAGCAGACGCAAGACAGACGAGCAGGTAGGCACACGTGCCACACTGCGTCGCAGCGCATTCAGCGCCACGACAGAGGAGGGGCGGATTGAAGAGCACCGTTGGCGACGGCGCGCCGCCCCGAAAGAGAGAGCGAGAGAGAGAAAGTGAGAAAGAGATAGAGAGAGAGAGATCTATATATATATATATATATATAGAAAAAAAAAGTAGAGAATCGGGCGTGAGGAGGGCCGAGTGTGAAGAGTATCGACGGGCTGTCGGCCCATCCCGCAACCGTGCCTGGAGGCGGTCTCAGGAGCATCCTTGAGGATTTGCGGAAATATCCGGGAATTCACTGATATGCTTGCTTCGTTGTGTAATGTGTGCTACGTGCGCGTCGGCAGGCTTTGCAAGCAGGGCGGGGACCCCAACGACATCGTGAACAGGCGACCCCGATGGCGCAGAGGAGGAGGAGGAGGAGGAGGAGGAGGAGGAGGTAGGAGGAGGAGGTAGGAGTAGGAGGAGGAGGAGGAGGAGGAGGAGGAGGAGGAGGAAAGGGAGGTTGATGTGGAGCTCGTAGGGGCCGATTTGATCCTCGCCCTGGCTTCGTCTTCGGGAGGCTGCCCTCCCCCCCCCCTCGCTAGCGGCCTCGCGTGCGTGCCACCGCGGGCCCTCGGCCTGCGGGCCTCCTCGCGTCGTCGCCCTCGCCCTCGCCCTCGCCCTCGTCGTCCTCGTCGTCCTCGTCGTCCTCGTCCTCGTCCTCGGCCTCCGGCGGGCGCCCCCGCCCCCGCGGCTCCAGAGCTGCGCCGCCGCCGCGCCGTGCGCCAGCCTCGACGAGACGCGTGCGCCCGCTCCGCCGACATCTTACGGGGGGCCCCCCAGGGCTTCGACCAGGGGCAGCGACAGGGGGCGGCAGGCACCAAGGGGGGGGACGCACCGACCCCCGACCGCCCATGGATCGCCGAGAGGGGCCCGAGCCCACCCCGGCCCAGGAGCGCGCGGAGTCACAATCGGGGGCCCGATCGCCGATCTATCGGCGATGTGTCGCCGATTCCAGGTCGATGCTTCGCCCCTGTCGTTGCCCCTCACTCGGGTGGGGGGCCGCCGACCTCGGGCCTCCCGCGGGCGCGCCGCTGGATGCGCTGCGGTGGGCCTCGATCGGCGGCGACCTCCGAGCCCTGCCCCCGCCCTCCCATCCATTCGGGAGAAGGAGAAAGAACGGCAGGAAGAACGAAGCGGCATTCGGTATCAAATCTTGAGCGCCTTGTGTGCCCCTCTCCAGTCCATCTTTGGCGTCGGCTGGCGTCGACTAGCGTCTGGTAATCGATGAGATGGCGCCGATTCGCATCGATTTAGCGTCGATCAGCGCCGATTCGCAAGAGCAGGCAATATGGTATGGGAGGCTCCCATGACTTGCCACCGAAAACGGCATGAACACAAACTCTTGGAGCCCCGCGCAGATTGGCATCGCTTGATGGCTCAGGCCGAGCGTGGTGGTTCCGGCCAGGCTTCCCAAGCCCAGCGGCGGCAAAGAGGAACAAATTGCATAAATATAAACTTGCGGAGCTCCGCGCGGACTTATTGGATCTGCGCTGGGCCCCCGTGGCACGCTCCACGCTCCAGGGAAGGGGGGGGTCCGCGCGGATCTAAGAAATCCGCGTGGACCTCCATAAGTTTATGTTTATGCAGCTTTTTTGGTTTCGAGTAAGTCACACCGTGTGGTCACCGCACGGTTCTGAAACGATACGGCGGCGGACCGCGCGGTGGGGTCTTTCGGGATTGCGAGATCACCGCACGGTATGTCACCGCGGTGTCTTGGGACCCCCAAGTCTCGGCGATCCGTGCGCCCGCTCCGCTGATGCTCGACCCAAAGGGCGGCCAGCTGAAGGCCAGTGTCGGGCAGGCCCAGGACTAGGATAAACTCGCCCCAGAGCGTTCCGCAACGTTCTCAGGGCGTTCCAAGGCGCTCTGGAAAGGCCGCGGCGCCAGATACATCACATTCTCCGGAACCGCCAGATCTCAGAGATCCCTGATTTGTCCCGGTCTGATGTTGTCCCTTTCCAGGCTTTGTCTTACAGTGGTTTCCGTTTCAAAAAATGAAATAACAAAAAAAGAAGTTTCGTCTTGCAGTGTTTGGGCCGAGATGCTTCGAGCCAATGCGGGCGCCGGCCTCTCGTCCAGATCCCTTCCCTTCGAATCCCAGGCAGATGGAGGAGCTGGTCGAGAGGACGAACCAGATGATGATGGCCAAAGGACTCGGCCTTTGAGGGGCGCCGCGTGACTCGCCCTGGTCCCTGTCCCTGGCCTCCGAGATCGTTTTGTCCGTAGCTTTGGAGTGCTGAGAAGATCGCCGTTGGACCTTCAATGCTCGAGGGCCCCTTTAGCACTGAAGGCCCCCCCAATCAAAAAAGAAAAGAAACGCCCAGCGTGAACGAACCCCCTGAAGTCGGGGGGGCTCGTTCGCACAGGCGCGTTTTGAACAACACTGCACCCACCTCCTGCGTGTCTTGGCGCTCGCATTGATGCATCTATTGCCGTCGGTAGGGGGCGAGGCCTCGTCGCAACGGCTGGGCACGGCTCCACAGACTTGTCGAAACGGTGCCCGGGAGGGGATCCAGATTGTGCTTTGCAAGGACCCACCGTCGGGAGGGGAGTGCTTCTGAGGGAAGGCGCGTGCCGATCTTCGGCTGCGTCGGCCGTGAGCTTGGCCGACCACCCCACGACCGAAGAAATCAGGAGCTTGTCGCAGCGAAGAGGACATCGACCCACAGCGGCCCATGAGTTGCTTGGCCTTTTGCGGCTGCCCCAGGGCGCAGGGTAGCCGCGTCTTCTGAATGTTGGGTTCGGGAGGCCCGACTTGATCTTGACTGCAGCTGGTCCCGCAACGGGGTCCTGACTTCGAGCTGCTCTCATGGCCGCTCCGTGTCCCCACTTTCGCCGACTTCGATGCTCACGCGGGGGTAATCGATCATGTTGTCGATCCCCGGTTAGGCTCACTTAGTGTTACGCTGTGTTATGATATTCAGCTGCCTCCGGCAATTCCGCCACCGTGCCAGCGCAGCATTTTGGGTGGCCGCTATTCGAGCGGGCAAGGGATGCTGCTCTCTTGGGGACGTCTTGACCCGTCTCGCGGGAGTCTTGGGGGCTTATTGTGCCGTCTTGGAGCGTCCGAAGCTCGAAAAGGCGAGAACCCAAAAGCAAATGAAAAAGCTACGCAAAATCAATAGTTGTTACCTTTCGGGCCCCTCTTGGGGGCCTCTGGGAGCCTCTTTTGTGGAGCCCTCTTCGGGGCCTCTTGGGCCGTCTTGGGGCAGTCTTGGTGGCTGCTTGGGTCATCTTGGGACGTCGGAAGCTCGAAAAGGCGAGAACCCAAAAACATTGAAGACTGTACGGGAAAACTGCGATGTGCTGTCTCTCGGTACCTTCTTGGGAAGGCTCTTAAGGCTCTCTGGGACGCCCTGACGGCCTCGTGGACCATCCTGAAGCAGAGCGGCCCGTCTTGGAGCGATGCTGAGCCATCTTGGGTGCATCTGGGCCTCGGGAGCGCGAACCTGTCACATGTGCGATGGATTGTGGCCTCGGGAAGAGGGGGTGGCGCACGCAGCTGGATGTGTCGAGAGGGGAGGGGTGGCCCTTAGAAAGTGATTGAAACCCGACCAGGCAGACCGTGGCCTTCTTCCACGCCTCAACGTGAACAAGGCACGGTGGCGGATACCATGTTGTGTTATGTAATGAACGTCCACGCTGTGCAGGGATATTCCATGGGATGCCATACTCGATGTGCAGTGTCATGCTGTGTTATGGTATGTTGATCTACGCGGTGCAATCCATTGCAGTGTGATGTGATGTGATGTCATGTGCTGCAGCGCAGTGCTATTCTAGATCACACAATACTGATGTGGCATGATTCGTTAGGCGTTGACCTGCTACACTGCTGTGGTGCACTGTACGCTGCATTGTGTTGAACCTCATTGCATTGCATCGCACGTGTATGCCTTGTGGGAACAGGATACCAACGAGTGTCGTCGCGGCGGGTTCACTCACACCTTCGACTGCGCCACTCAGACAAATCGTAGCCAGCAGAGATGTCAGAGCGAGAATGAAGAAGACTACCCGGGTGTCCGACAGGGTTGGCGAGCACGCTGTGCGCAAAGAGTTTGATATCTAGCACACTTTGAGGATGAGCTCCTTCGCCTCGCGACGCGTCTGGTCAGTTGCGCCTCGCCGATATGTGCTCATGGGCACCCGCTTTCGTCCCAGGGGGTCTCGCCGAACTCTCTGGCGGGCACACCGCGCACTGTTTCTCGGTACCGTCGCCAGGCGCACGGCGATGGTCGCCATGGGCACCGCTACCGTCCCGAACGGGGCTTCGCCCCCGAAAAACGGCCCGTCTTTGGTCGAGTGGAAGACCCGTCCCATCCGAGACGGGAACGGGTCGGGCCAGTGGCGCTTCCCAGAGGGAACCGGCCAGGGGGAAGGTTGAAGGTTTCCTCGACGCTCTGAACTAATCCCCATCTGCCTCCACTCGCCCGGACTCGGGCGTCCAGTCAGCCAAACCAATTATCGAATGGCCTTCGGCCCATCCCGCCACCCTGTCGGAGTCGTGGGTATGAAGCCTCTTGGATGTTCGTTGCGATCTCGTGGGGGGCTTATCGGAGGCCTCTTGGAGACAGTTTGGAGGCCTCTTGGGTCTCTCGGGCCCCTTTGGGAGCCGTCTTGGGGCCCTCTTGGGCCGTCTTGGGCTCCCTTTGGGCCGTGTGGGGGCGCTCCCAGGCCGTCTTGGGGCCCTCTTGGAGGCCTCTTTGGTCGATTTGGGGTGGTGTTGGACCTTGGGGCCTCTTGAAGAGTCGGAGAGCCGAAAAGGCGAGAACGCCAAAATCCTTCAAACACCTACAGAAATCCATGACTTGTGACTCTTGGGGCCCTCTTGGGAAGCCTCTTGGGAGCCCTCTTGGAGGCCTCTTGGAGCGTCTTGGAGGCCTGCTGGGCCATCTTGAGGCCGTCTTGCGCATCTCGGGGCGATCTTTCGGCGACTCGGGCCCTCTTGAACCGTTCGGGGGACCTCTTGAGGCTTTCTTGGCCAGTCTTCGGGCCATGTTGGGTCCGAAGAATTCACGGGACGAGATGCGAGGGAGCCCGGGGGGCACATGGGAAGCCCCAAGCGATTTCGGAGATTTGCATCCAGGCCCCGAATTGTCAGAGCCGGGGACTGAGGCTCAGGGGATCGGGAAAAGGATTCGAGGACACGCTGATTCCGCGCCCAGCAGCACGGTGGCAGAGTACAGTGTGAGATCATCGTGCCGCGAGTTCTTTCTTGCGTGCACTTGTGCGAATTTCGCCAGTCCGCTTCGCATTAGTTTACGCCATTCTACCCTAGCTTCCACTGGAACCCCGAAGGGAAAGCAACTTGCGACCTCATCCTGATTATCCGCACAAGTATTTGGGCCGCGTGAAGACCCATGGCCCACCAAAGCATGTAACCAGAGCTGTCGGCTTGTGCATGGTTGGTGGACCAGAGGTCGTATGCAAAACTACATTTATCAATCAAGCAGGTACGTTTGCGTGTGATCCACCTGTGTGTCCTCCGATGACGACGGCAGCAGCAGGCAGGATCGCTTTCACTTAAAATTACGCTTGCAGGAAAGGGCAAGGGCGCCAAAGGCTTGCCGGGTGAATCCTCTGGATTTGTTGACGATAGGTCGAGGTGGTTGCCAAGTGCGGTCCACAGCCTTACCTCGCAGAAGCTATTGGAACATATTCGAATGAACGGATCTACATAGTCGCAGACAAGAGAAAGCGAGAGACAGGGATGTAGAGCGAGAGAGTGAGCATTGTCCCTTTTGATTCCCCCAGGGGCTACATGTGTCGATTCAGGTCTCAGTTGATCAGTTGGACATAATGGAAGGGTGCGATCATCAGTTGAGGTGCTTGTAAGAATGAACATAGTCAGTACGGCCCCACTGCGATGCTACAATTTGCTGCTATAGCGGATTTTGGAATTATGCAGGTAAACATTCGGTTAGTACTGTGGCGCCGTTAGTTATAATCCGCAAGTGGTCTTTTTTGCTTGTTGTGTGGCCGCGATAACCGTCCAGAAGGCTTTCTGATTGTCATGCTAATCCTTGGGCGAGGCACTCCTATGACGAGCCATGTTTGGTGGCCTGGCTTGCATCTCGCGTTCCAGTGGCATCGGTGGTCTGCAGAGCCGTCTGCGCTCGCGATCCGGTTTGAAACCCAGGAAAATAAAACAATTTGGAGGGTTTTCGGGGGGGGGTCGGGGGTTCTCTGGCCAGCCTAGGCTCCTGGATTCTCCAGGTGGGGGGGGGTACCCTCAAAAAAAAACCCAACTGTAGTTTTTGTTCAGGGCTTGTTCGGGGGTTATGGGGCCTCATTTGCGTAAGTTCCCAATCGGTCATACCCGACCAATGATGTGTTCGATTGGCTCGGCCAGACCTGGAGGCGCGAAGTCGCTCAGTCAGAGTGTAGTAAACAATGGAGCGCCCAGGGATGGAGTTCTTGGGACGCGAATCACCACCCACCAAACCACCCCAACCCAACCCGAAGGCTTCAATTTGCCCTCCATTTCCAGTGGGGGGCGGTCGGAGGAACATTGAGACAACATTTATGGAACCCGCGCACCCCCCGAACCCGAAAATTCGGGTCTTCGGGTTGGGTTGGGGTGGTCTGATAGGAAGTCAGCGAACGGCCACAAGTCAGTAAATGAGGCACGGCGTTGCGGAATTCGATCCGGTGCTAGTGATCTTACTAACCCGTGTACCTTTGCACGGCAATATGTAGTGCGAATGTGTATTGTCATCGGTCACACGTTTGCAGCAGCGATCACGCCAAGCGCGCACACGCATGCGCTACGTGCGGGTATGAGTAGAGCATTGGCATTTCTTCACATTGTTGTCATCGTTCCACCTCTTCCTCCTTCACCCTTGCATGCCTCCGCTTCGCCCGTCTCTGCGCATGGTCTCAAGATTGCTACGACATACAACATGAGGCCAAATCCCAGCGGAAGCACCTATCGCAATTTTCACCGCGGGTTCGAAGCCGTTCCAACATATTGCGAAGGTGTGTTGGCACATTTCCATTAAGCACATTTTGAGTTATCCGGTGTATGCACAATCATGGTTCCAATGGCCATATGCGTTGCCATATATGTTGCCATGTGTCGTTTCCATGTTGGGCACACGGGTTACCAAAAGCCTTCGCACACTCTGCCGAACCAAGTGCAGAGTGAGACGTCCCGCTGCCCTGGCCATACACGGAGAGGGATAAGGGCAATCATAGGCGAGCGCATAGCCGCCGTTGCACGTCGGATCGAAACAGGAGCCAATCGAACGTGACCCTCCCTGTGCAACGTAAGGATACATGTCATAGCAGGCCACCGCCAGCCTTGGCTCTGTACCACATCCCAGGCTATGTGCAATTCTGGCTGGAAGTCGAGCCCCAACAGAGGCATTCACGATTTGTATAGCGGGAAGAAAAGGTGTTTCTCAAAAAATGTGCGTGCGACATAGTTGGTTGGATGGTTGACGGTCCGACTTGCAAGTACGCGTGAATTCGCAGTGTTGGTACACGCGGGCTAATGAGCGTCGCCGCTTTCAATATTGGCGCACCTTTCGAAGTAGTTTCCCAATTCCCCCATGGTTGTCGAACAGGTTTGGGATGTCCACATGCTGTCCACGCAACTGGATAGAAAAGTGCGAGATGCTTATCACAATCAGACAGGAATCAATAATCGGTATCCTCGATTTCAACACATTTGCGGTTGGCGCAGCCTTGCTGCTCGAACATTTCAGGTCGACGATCGATTGCAAAGCTCATGCGCGTGTAACGCTCCCTGCTGGCATGGGGTTCCCGCCAGTATCGCAGTAGCGTGCTGGAACGGAATTCAACGGGCCGAACACGCTCACCAGGCGCCATTCCCGATGGGGACAGGCACGCTGACAGAGGGGGTAGCTTCGCGCATTGGTGGCTTCGCGCACTGGTGCTCAAGCGAGGGCTGTGTGTTCAGAGCATCGATCGATTTTCGCGCTGCTCCCTCCCTCCCCCCGACACCACCACACCTACCCACCCACCCCTCCCCCCATGCATTTCATTGAGAGAAGGTAAACTCGCAAGCGGCTGTTATCGTTTTAGATAAAGCCGCGATACCAGCGAGCATTCCAGCACGACATCAAACGATCGATCCCGACAACGAGTCCGAGGGCACCGTATCTAGGTTGGACACGGTGGTGTTCTGGTTCGATCGGTCAGCGCGCACAAGTTTGGCCAGGGTGCCCCAGGAGTAAAAAAATAGCTAGCCCTGTCTGTCGCCCAGCGCCGAAAACCATAGTGAGGGCATCTCTGGCTTTGCAGAGGCGCCCCCTCCTTTCGCTCAGAACACAAGCGGGTCGAAGTGCTGACAAGCAGCCCGAGGACAGCGCTGTGTAGAATGGGGTTGCTCGCATCAAGCGAAGCAGAGGCAGCTGGACGAAGGGCACCACGGGGTGGAAAAGGGTGACGGCCTGTGGCCGTGCCTTGGTCAGCGACCGCAGCCAGACAGAGGGCGCCGCGCGCTAGACCATTGCGGCCCTTCATCCGTTCAGCGCAGACGACCAAAGCAGACCGAGGTCACCACGGGATGTTGGAGGGTTTGGCCTCTTTCTTTCAGCGCAGCCTTCCTGATCGAGGACTCCCGGGGGCAGAACAAGCAGGTAGCTTATCTCGACGATCACATTCGATATTTTACATGGCCCTGTATCGGATACGTGGCACGATCCTGCACCCTTGACATTAGAGGGTTGTGGAGACTGTGACGTGGAACGAAAGGAAATGGCCATGACACTCAAGCGTCGAAGCGTGCCAGTAGACTCCCTTGGCTGAAGCTGCCCCGTCCTGCCAATGATCGCCAAAGCCGGCTAGGGTCACTGCCGCAATCGTAGGAAACAGATGCAAGTAATTGTTGTAGTCGTCAGGGGCAGGTACTCATTCATCGACGGGAAACGCTCGCATCAGTATCTCAAAAGTTTCGGTGCAAGACTCGTCCATAGGCTCCGGCCTGCCAGCCTGCATATTTATAGCATGGGTCTGCTCTTGCGGGCTGAAAAGAATCGTCGCAGGGCGATGCAAACAGCTTCGTGGAAAATGCGAGGGTTGATGCGTTGACGATCCGCTGCCTGAGTCAAACTATTGGCGAGCATTGCGTCCCAATTAACTCGGCAGGCCTCGGTGTCACGCGCAACGCAGCGGTAACAGTAGATGTTGAATCCGAGAGTCTGGTAATTGCTTCACCGTGACAGGCATCGTGCGAACTTGAAAAAGGTCGCCGTAGCAGGTCTTGCCGTCCATGATGAGACAACCTCTCACAGAGCTAGCACCGCATTATAGCTAAGACTCGGGGGTTGACGATTTTCAACATTCCACGAGCACACACGTGCGCGCTGATAAAGAGCCTTGTGCATCGACCATTACATGAGCCTCCGTGGCAGCCGCGTTGCAGCAAAGTTGGCCTATGTTTGGGGATCCCAACCCCACTCCAGAATTGAAACCATACACCCCATGCGCCCTGAAATTGCTTCTGGGGCCGAACCGATCACATACCCTGCTGCTCTTTTGCCACCAGCACGATTGGCGCCAGAGGCATCCTTCCAGGGACCGATGCAAAGTGTCGCCCCTCCTCCTCCTCCTCCTCCTCGTCCTCCTCCTCCTCCTCCTCCTCCGTCTCCTCCTCCTCCTCCTCCTCCTCCTCCTCCTCCTCCTCCTCCTCCCCCTCCCCCTCCTCCTCCCTCTCCCCCTCCTCCTCCTCGTCTTCCTCCTCTTCCGCTTCCTGGTGTCCCCCCTTCACCCTTTTGCCCCCCTCTCCCCACGTCGTTGCGACCGTAGCTTTTTCGCCACCCGGAGAGGCAAACACGGCCCAACGGGTGGCAAGTCGCAGGGATTCGCACAAGGCCAGCAGCAAGGCTGGGGACCAGGGCGGGCATGGAAGCGTTCGGGAGGAGATTGTTTGAATTCCTTTTGTTGTCGCAGAGGCGGCAAGAAAGCAGCAGATACGGCTGGGTCTAGCTCTTGAAAGGTCCAGCAGATTTAATTGCAGCGGACCTTGGATTTGATACCCCGGCAAGGAATGAATTCGCCAGGGTCTCCGAATCCTAAATGACCGTGCACAGATAGATATATGTCAGCCAGCGTGGACGCCAAACAGTAAGTTCTTACTTTCTATTCGTTGCAATCTACATGGTGCAATTAATGTCTGTTCGCAGTGAGTTGTCCACTCCACTGCTCGCACAAACATCCCACCCACCCACCCGCAACTTGGTGCGCAAAATCTCTTAAGACCGTGACGGAGGGTACCAAATGGCACTTGGCAACGACAGCGATGCCGACGACGACAGCGACAATGACGACGACGCCGCCGACAACGACTACGACGACACCGACGACGTCTCCAACGACTTTGACGACGCCGACAACGACGACGACGACGACGACGACGACGACGACGACGACGACGACACCGACGACGACGACGACGACGCCGACGCCGACGACGACGACGACGACGACGATGACAGCGACGACGACGATGACGACGCCGACGACGACGACAACGACGACACCGACGACGAAGACGACGACGACGCCGACGACGACGACGACGACGACGACGGCGGCGACGACGACGACGCCGACGTCGACGACGACGTCGACGACAACGACGCCGACGCCAACGACGACGACGAAGACGACGACGACGTCGCCAACGAAGACGACGACGAGGGAGGAGGGAGGACGACGACGGCGACAACGACGACAACGACGACAACGACGAGGGAGGAGGGAGGATGGCGACGACGCGAACGACGAAGAAGGAGGAAGGATGGCGACGCCGACGACGACAACGACGAGGGAGGAGGGATGACGACGACGACGACGACGACGACGACGACAACGACGACGACGACGACGACGACGACGACGGCGACGAAAGAAGAGGGACGACGACGAGACGCCGACGACGGACGACGACGACGACGAGGGAGGAGGAGGAAGGACGACCACGGCGACAACGACGATGAAAACGACCACGACGCCGACGACGACGACGACGACGAACACGAGGAAAGACAGAGGACGACGTAGGCGACGACGACGACGACGACGCGGGAGGAGGGAGGACGGCGACGACGACGACGACGACGCAAGAGCGCGCGCGCGCGCTTTTGTTAAAAATCCGTGTTGCGAAACCTTGGGTTTTTGTACGTTTTTTGGACGCACGATTGATTTTGAAATCCTTCCGAAACCGATGGGTTTTGAAGGTTTTCGGCATACGCCCGCGACGACGCGCGCGTCTGCATTTCGTCCCATTTGTTGCAGAGGATTCTCGCGACGGCACACGCGCAAGGGCGTTCGACAGATTTCGACATGCGCGCGCGAAGCCCGTTTGGTAGCATGTTGCCAAAATATTGGAAAAAAACTCATGGTTTTCTCAAGATTTCGCAAGAGCTCGCGCGGAAGCTTTTTTAGCAAATCAGTGTTGCGAAACCATGTGTTTTTGTATGTGTTTTGGAAACTCGATTGCGAAATCCTTCTGGCACCGAAGGTGTCTGAAGGATTTCGGCATGCGCGCGCGACGACGCGCGCGTGCGCACTTCGTCCCATTTGTTGCAAGGGATTCGTGAAAAAAGTGCTATGTTAGAACAACAAATGTCACCGCATAGTGTTTTTTACAAGGGAACCTCAGGGGGGGAACCCGGCCTGGCTGGGATGATATGGTTTCATATTTAGGATGGACGAGTGTGCATATATATATATATATATATATATATATATATATATATATGAAATTATATTATCCCGGGGGGTAGCGATAAGTCCGGGGGGGGGTAGAGCTTATTCTCTTTTTAGAAATGAGAACGGACTCTGCCGCACTTGAAATTGTCGACTCCACTTCTCGCGCAATCATCCCGCCCACCCACCCGCAACTTGGCATGCAAAACCCATGCGGAGGCGATTGCGATGAGTGCTTGGTGTTGGCTGGTGCACCTCTGCGGCTGCACTGGCCCGCGCATGCTCGCGCGTGCAGCGGCCCGTTATTTTCGGCACGAGCGACGCGAACGCGGTGGCGCTGACCGTTCGGCACATCCCGGCGGGCACTCCACTGCGAGTCGGCGACTTGGGCGGGCGCGGTATCATGGCGACGTCGACAACGGTAGGCACGATGATACTAGTAACGATGTTGGTGACGGTGCTGAGAGCGACGACGGCACGGCCAGTGACGGTGCCGATGTTGATCACGCCGACGACGATGACGGCGCCCCCGCGTCGGTGATGGAGGTTTTGGAAATAGTTTGACATGAGCGCGCGGCCGACGCGCGAGAGTGGCCAATAGTATTTGACACGGGCCGTGCACCCCCCACAGCACGCGCGCAAGGGCGTGCGAATGATGTCGGCATGCGGCGCCAGAGGCCCGCTTGGCAGAGTTCCATGAGCATGTGGAAACAGCACATTTTCTCAAAAAATCGCACGGGCGCGAGCACACGCTTTTAACAATTGATGTTGCGAAACCATGTGTTTTATATGTTGTTCGGAATCTCGGTTTTGAAACCGTTACGAACCCGACGGTTTTTGACGGATTCCGGCATGCGCGCGCGACGACGCCCGCGTGTGCATTTCGTTTCATATGTTCCCACTGATGTTCGCGACGGCTCGCGCGCAAGGGCGTTCGAACGGTTTTTACGACAAGGAGAACCGATAATCCCGGGGGTAGAGTCCATTTTAACAGCCGAACGTACGCAAATCAACGTATTGTATACAACATCTGCGGCGCAATCTATGTGGTGCAATGCATGCGATGCAACCTATGCAACGCAGCCTATGCGGTGCAATGTATGTGGTGTTGTGTATGCGACGCGACATATGTAGTGCAATCGATGCGGCGCAACCCATGCGGTGCAATGCGTGCGGTGTAACATATGTAATGCAGTCTGTGCGGTGCAGTATGTGTGGTGCCACGTATGTGCTGCAGCCGATGTACTGCAACCGATGTGTGGTGCAATGTATGCGATGCAACCTTTGTAATGCAGAATGTGCGGTGTGACCCCGGTGGTGCGAATGTGTGCGATGCAATTTATGTAATGCAGTCTATGCGGTGCAATAGATGTGGTGCAACGTATGCGATGCAACCTATGTTGTACAATCGATGTGGTGCACTGTACACGATGCGGCGACGGCGACGGGCGGCGACGGATAGCACGGGCGGTGATGGCGGTGACGGGCGGCGACGGCGACGGGCGGCGACGGGTGGGAATGGCGGCGACGGGCGCCGACGGCGACGGGCGACGACGGGCGGCACGGCGGCGATTTTGCAGCGAGGGTCCCGTGATGGTTAACCGAAGTAAGAGTCTTTAATGTTGCAAGCACTGTTTGGGGAATATCACCATCGGAGACGCCTAAGGCGAATCACCACCGCCCCTTGCCTTTACCACAGCCATTGTGGGAAACCCGTGGCGAAACGCTTGGAAGACGAAGGGCGAGAGGACGAGGAGGATGACGAGGAGGAGGAGAAAGAGCAGGAGGAGCAGGAGGAGCAGCATGAAGACGAGGATCAGGAGGAGGAGGAGGAGGAAGAAGAGGCCTTTGGGGGGCCTTTTAGAGACTCCGGGGGGCTTCGCGAGGGCCTTTTCAATGGCCTCTCAGGGGCCCATTGCGGGCCTCTTCGGGGTCCCTGGGCGTTTCTTAGGAGCTTCTTGGAGGGCAATTGGGGGCCTCTTGAGCCATCGTCCGTCTGACGCCTTCGGAGGCCGTCTGGGGCCCCCTCTTTGGGGCACTTTAAGTCCGTTTTGGGGGCGCGTTTCGCTTTAGGACCGTCTTGGGGCCGTCTTGGGACCCGCTTGGCCCGTCTTGGGAAGCCTCTGAGGACGCTGTCAGGTCGTCTTCGAGGCCTCCAGTCTGACAAGGCAGGAACACAAACCATAAGGAAATCAACGATTGTGGCCCCATCGGGCTCTCCTGAAATCTTGGAGGCGTCTTGGGCCGTCCTGGAGGCCATCTTGGACCGTTTTGGGCCGTCTTGGAGGTCATCTGGAACCGTTTTGGTATGTCTTCGAGGCCATGTTGGGCCATCTTGGCGAACCAGGAGGCGAGTCGGGTGGCTGGCGGGTTGGGCCAGAGGCCACCGCGAACTTGTTGTAAGAGCCCACCAAACTTTGTACGCTTGGCACCAGTTTGCAGGCAACGGAGGAGGCGAATCGAAGATGCGTACGCAGAAGCACTGCCGCCATTTTGTCTTTTGGGAACGTCCATCTGGCCCAACATGGGGCCCAAATCTGGCCAAGCTATGGAGAATGTGTTCCCCCAGCCGTTGTGGAAACCTGTGGGTCAACATTTGGCGTAGAAGGAGGAGGAGGAGGAGGAGGAGGAGGAGGAGGCCTCGTGGGAGCCTCTTGAGGACCCTATTGACGCCTCTTTGGGCTTCCTGAGAGTTCTTCGGGGCCTCTGGGGGTCCGTCCTGTGGCTCTCTCGGCCCGTCTGACGCCTTCCTCTAGGGGCCGTCTTGGAGGCCTTGGGCCAAGTTGGAGCAATCTTGGCTCGTTGGGGCCCTCTTGGGGGCTGATTGGGCCATCATGGGGCTATCTTGGAGGCCTCTGGGGCGTCTTGGGCTGTCGGAGACCCGAAAGGCGAGAACTTGAATACCCATTCAAAACAAGGGACTGGTAATGATTGTGGCTTCCTGGGACGCTCCTGGAGAGCCTCTTGGAGCCCTCTTAGGCCGTATCAGGTGCATCTTGGGCCATCTTGAGGCCAGTTTGGGCCGGCTTGAGGCCATTTGGAGCCATATGTAAGACGTGTTGGGCTTTCTCAGAGCCGTCGTGGTCGTCTCAGGAGCGCGTTGGGACCGTCCTGGAGGCCCTCCTGGAGCCATCTTGGACAGGACAGCCGACGGAGGTAGCTTTCCATGAACGCTTCTTGGTGGCCCGCGGGTCGGGCCGAGGCCACTAGGAATTTTCCGGAAGGGCCCAAAAGTGTTTACCTATACGACCACCGTTCGGGTGATTAGGAGGTTCGGGGGGAGGACCAATTTCTCACTCGATCGATATTTGTCGGTATCACTATCGATACCACTATCGGTATCACTATCGATATTATCATCCGTCTCACTATCGGCCTCACTCTCGATTTCACTATCTATATCACTCTCGATCTTAATATCGATCTCATGATTGTTCTCACAATCGATGTAATCAAAGATCGTACGATCGATCTTAATATCGATCCCACTATCGATCTCACGATCTATTTCACTATCGATCTCAAGATCGAGCTCACTATCAATATCATTATCGGTCTCACTATCGATCGCACTATCGATCTCACTACCGATATTACCATCGATCTCACGATCGATTCCCGCTATCGATCCCACTATCGATCTTACCACGGGACACCGACGGGACACCCGCGAGCTGCGGGACACCCGCGGCCCGGCGGCACCCCAGCCAGAGTAGGGGGCGGTCTTTTGGCCTGGCGGCACCCCAGCCAGAGTAGGGTTCATCCCTTTCGCCCGCCCACGCAGCTTCGTCTCGCCCACACGAACGACACGAACACGAAACCGAAACCGATCTCCCGAAGAGGGGCTCTCCATTTCACTGCGATCTCACCCTGTTTAATTCGGCCCGCCATACACCCCTTTGCAAGCAAAAGGTGGCGAAAGTCGAAGACGCCGCCTACGGCGAGTCACCGCCCCCTGCGTTCTAGGATACGCCTACGAGACCAAACGTTTGTGCAAAGTATGGCCACGCTATTGGACCATGCGTTCCCCCAGCCGTTGTAGAAGCCCTTTGGGGAGCACATCGGGGAGGAAAAGGAGGAGGAGGAGGAGGAGGAGATGGAGGAAACAGAAGGAAGAGGGAAGGAGGAGGCCTCTCGGGAGCCTGTGGGGCCACTCTTGGGGCCTCACGGGAACTTCATGGGAGCTTTTTGGAGGTCTTTCGGGGGCATCTTTGGGCCTCTTGGGGGCCTTGTGGGGCTCCTTGGGGGGCCTCTCAGGCTGTCTTTCGGCGGCGTTCCTGGCCCGTCTGATGCCGTCGGAAGCCGTCGTGTATGCCTCTCTGAACCGACCCGGGGCCCTCTTTGGGCGCTTCTATCTTGGGCTCTCTTGGGGCCATCTTGGAGGCATCTTGGCCGTATTGGAGGCCATGCTGAGGCCATTTTGAGCGAAACAGCCGACGAGACACGCACTCTGGCGCAATGGACCAAAGTCCAGGGGGAGTTTAAAGAAGAATCGAAAGCCATCAGACGTCTAGCTCGCTGGGCACCCCTGTGCTAAATCAACAGGGCGGCGGATCGAGTGGCATTCGGCCCATCCCACCACAGTGCTTGGGTCGTGGGTCAGAGGCGTGTTGGATGCCCCTCGGGGTCTTCTGGCACGCTTCTCGGGGAATTAGACTGCCCGCCCAGTTCTGCCAGGACGGCTCTCACCGACAGAGGTTCTTGAATTTTGGACGCCGCCTTTGTTACAGGGCGAAGGAGACAAGCGAGTTGAGTCGCTGAATGTGTTCGAGCTTCCTGTCCGCAGACTGGTCGAAGGGCGACTTGATCCGCGGATACTGGAGCAGCACCTCGCCTTGCTCACCTTGGGTGGCAGAACGGATGCACTACCGACGCCCACAGTCCAGCGATGAATGGGGGAGGGGGCGCACGACGTGGCCGAGGAGGCCATGGTATCTCAGATTTCCCAGTGGAGTGCGAAGACACCCTCTTGCGGAGCATCCGCACTATGGTCGTCTCGGACGTGATTTCGTGGAGTACGCCAATGGGGAGTCAGGGCGACAGGGAAGGTAGGCGGGTCATCTATGGGTGCACGCAGAGTCGCACAGTTTCCACGTTCACCACATTGCAGGTTATCCTGTTGGTCCGTGACCTGCGCCGCAGACTTGGCCACCTTGCGGGCATCGCATTCGGCCACACGAGGCTGATGCATGATCCAGCTGCGCACGTTGTGGAATTTACCTGCCCAGAAGCCGTGACTTTTCTCCCTGACCATTGGGACCAGTTGATCATCCTCTCTCAGCGCAAGGGCGTGCTCGTGGCCTCGACTCCCAAGGCGACATGGGAGCGCACACTGACCGATCAGGCCACGTCGCAGCAGGCTGCCAGAATCACGAAATTGTCGTGGCGACGCAGCATGCGGGGAGGCAGGGTTTGTGCGTCGTCGTCGTCATCGTCGCCATCCTCCCTCCTCCCGCGTCGTCGTCGTCGTCGCCTACGTCGTCCTCTGTCTTTCCTCGTGTTCGTCGTCGTCGTCCTCTTTGGCGTCGTGGTCGTTTCCGTCGTCGTTGTCGCCGTGGTCGTCCTTCCTCCTCCTCCCTCGTCGTCGTCGTCGTCCGTCGTCGGCGTCTCGTCGTCGTCCCTCCTATTTCGTCGCCGTCGTCGTCGTCGTCGTTGTCGTCGTCGTCTTCCCTCCTCCCTCGTCGTTGTCGTCGTCGGCGTCGCCGTCCTTCCTCCTTCTTCGTCGTTCGCGTCGTCGCCGTCCTCCCTCCTCCCTCGTCGTTGTCGTCGTTGTCGCCGTCGTCGTCCTCCCTCCTTCCTCGTTGTCTTCGTGGCGACGTCGTCGTCGTCTTCGTCGTCGTCGTCGGCGTCGGCGTCGTTGTCGTCGTCGTCGACGTCGGCGTCGTCGTCGTCGCCGCCGTCGTCGTCGTCGTCGTCGGCGTCGTTGACGTCGTCGTCGTCGGTGTCGTCGTTATCGTCGGCGTCGTCATCGTCGTCGTCGTTGTCATAGTCGTCGTCGTCGGCGTCGGTGTCGTCGTCATCGTCGTCGGTGTCGTCGTCGTCGTTGTCGGCGTCGTCGAAGTCGTTGGAGACGTCGCCGGTGTCGTCGTAGTCGTTGTCGGCGGCGTCGTCATCGTCGTTGTCGCTGTCGTCGTCGGCGTCGCTGTTGTTGCCAAGTGCCATGTGGTACCCACCGTCACGGTCTTAAGAGATTTTGCAAACCAAGTTGCGGGTGGGTGGGTGGGATGTTTGCGCGAGCAGTGGAGTGGACAATTTCAAGATGGTCAAAGATTAATTACACCACATAGATTGCACCACGTCGATTGCACCACGTCCATGGCACCACAAAGAGATTGTACAATCTAGATTGCGCCACCTAGATGGCACCACATTAGTTGCTCCATATGAAGTAAACCACGGATACATCGGGGGCGTCGGTTAAGGAATGTACCCAGGAGACTTCAGACCATGGAGGGTTCCTTACCTGATGGAAGGGGAGATGGCATCCATGGCCAATCCACGATTAGAGTTTCACTGGCTTCCAGAGCCTGAATTATTGATCCAAGTGTTCCTTATTCAATGCCTCACTGTATTGCACAGCGTAGATTGCATAACAGAGATCGCACAACACAGATTGCACAGCATAGGCTGCACAAAACAAATTCACCAAAGATTGATCCCCATAGATTGCAAAACCTAGATTGCTCGACATATATTCTCCTTTCTAAAAACAGAATAGGATCTACCCCCCCCTGGAGTTATCACTTCACCTTTCGGGCATGTAAATCATATATAATTATGACCACATGTCCATCCTAAATATGAAATCACAATGTCAAATGCCAACCGGTATCCCCCCCCTGAGGTTCCCTTGTAAGAAACACTCTGCGGTGACATTTGTTGTTCCAACATAACACTTGTTCACGAATCCCTTGCAAAAAATGGGACGAAGTGCACGCGCGCGCGTCGTCGCGCGCGCATGCCGAAATCCTTCAAAAACCTTCGGTGCCGGAAGGATTTCGCAATCGAGTTTCCAAAAAACATACAAAAACACAGGGTTTCGCAACACTGATTTGCTAAAAAAGCTTCCGCGCGAGCTCTTGCGAAATCTTAAGAAAAGCATAGGTTTTGTTCAAGATGTTCACAACATGCTACCAAACGGGCGTCGCGCGCGCGCATGTCGAAATCTGTCGAACGCCCTTGCGCGTGTGCCGTCGCGAGAATCTTCTGCAAAAAATGGGACGAAGCGTAGACGCGCGCGTCGTCGCGGGCGTATGCCGAAAACCTTCAAAACCCATCGGTTTCGGAAGGATTTCAAAATCGTGTGTCCAAAAAACCTACAAAAACCCAAGGTTTCGCAACACGGATTTTCAACAAAAGCGTGCGCGCGCGCGCTCTCGTCGTCGTCGTCGTCGTCGTCGTCGCCGTCCTCCCTCCTCCCCGTCGTCGTCGTCGTCGTCGTCGCCTACGTCGTCCTCTGTCTTTCCTCGTGTTCGTCGTCGTCGTCCTCTTTGGCGTCGTGGTCGTTTCCGTCGTCGTTGTCGCCGTGGTCGTCCTTCCTCCTCCTCCCTCGTCGTCGTCGTCGTCCGTCGTCGGCGTCTCGTCGTCGTCCCTCCTATTTCGTCGCCGTCGTCGTCGTCGTCGTTGTCGTCGTCGTCGTCTTCCCTCCTCCCTCGTCGTTGTCGTCGTCGGCGTCGCCGTCCTTCCTCCTTCTTCGTCGTTCGCGTCGTCGCCGTCCTCCCTCCTCCCTCGTCGTTGTCGTCGTTGTCGCCGTCGTCGTCCTTCCTCCCTCATCGTTGCCTTCGTTGGCGTCGTCGTCTTCGTCGTCGTCGGCGTCGGCGTCGTTGTCGTCGTCGAAGTCGTCGGAGACGTCGTCAGTGTCGTCGTAGTCGTTGTCGTCGGTGTCGTCGTAGTCGGTCTTAACAGGTTTGGCAAACCAAGTTGCGGGTGGGTGGGTGGGATGTTTGCGCGAGCAGTGGAGATGACGACTTCAAGTTCAGCAGGGTGGATTGCACAACATAGAGTGCACCACATAGATTGCTAGAAACACACTGTGTCGGGTCCACGCTGGCTCCAATATTGATTCGTTGAAACGTAGGATGGAAAGGCCCGGATGTGGGGGGGAGGGGGGGCTATCGACCGGCAGATGCCCAGAGCAAGAGTACATAGTAATGAGTAACAGGGATAGGACAAGATAGAGTAGAATAGGGTAGAGTAGAGCAGAGTAGAGCAGAGTAGGAGTAGGTTAGGGTTGGGTGGGGTAGGGTAAAGTAGAGCGGAGTAGAGTAGACTAGAGTCGAGTCGAGTAGAGTAGAGTAGTGCAGAGTAGGGTATATCGTAGGTCGGAGTCGGGTAGAGTAGAGCAGAGTAGAGTATATATTAGAGGAGAGTAGCGTATATTAGAGTACAGCAGTGGTGTAGAAGTAGAGCGGAGTAGGAGTAGACTAGAGCAGAGTAGGTTAGGGTAGGGTAGGATAGACCAGAGTAGGATAGAGTAGAGCAGAGTGGAGTAGAGCAGAGTAAGGTAAATGTAAGAGTCGAGTCGCATATAATATAGTAGAGTTGAGTAGAATAGGGTAGAGGGTAGAGTAGAGTAGAGTAGAGTAGAGTAGGGCAGAGTAGAGCAGAGCAGAGTGAGTGACCAGAACAGAACAGAACAGGACAGAGTAGAGTAGAGTAGAGTAGAGTAGAGTAGAGTAGAGTAGAGTAGAGTAGAGTAGAGTAGAGTAGAGTAGAGTAGAGTAGAGTACCATCATCGCCATCATCATTTCGAAGACGCCTCGCGCAGATATTATCGTTTCTCGACGGCGACCGGTGAGGCACTCCGCCTCCTCTGCCTCCTCCTCCTCCTCCTCATTATCATCATCATCCTCTTCGCAGTTCTTCGACAAAGACGACCAGCGACCCACTTCTCCTGCTGCGCTTACTCCTAGCCCATTCCAAGTCCAATCCAGTCCAGACCAGTTTTGTCCAGTCTACATATCCAGTCTAAGCCGGTCCAGCCCACCCCAGCACAGCCCAGTCTTCTCCGGACCATTTTGCTTCAGTCGATCCCAGTCCATCTCATTTCAACATTCTGATCTATTTGGAGTCTGCGTTGGTTGATATCAACGTTTCAGCGAAAAGAGATTAGGGAGGACGCCGACGACTGCGGCAACGACGACGACGACATGGATGGACGTGCTTCGGGAGATTCTTTCCCCGCGGTATATCCAAATGCCAGGCTGCCTGGCCCGCCACTGGCACAAGCATTACAGCTGCCTCGATGGGCTCATCGTAGGCGAGAACGAGCGGCTTAGCCTTCGAATTCCCATTCCGCGCTCATGCCCTCTGAAATCGCCTCCGAGATCCCGACAATAGTGAAGAATTCGGAGGACTTGGCCCGGAGCCCCTGTCGGCGTGTATGCTGTACTCGTTGTAGGGCGAACGAAACTCGTTCAGATTGGAGCGGACTCCACGCATAGACGTGGGACATTGCTTTGGCTCCCGTTGCTCATGTGTGTTTGCCCCGACGGGAGGCTTCGGAGGAAGCTCTGGACGGAGTGATGACAGAAGGGGCGGCCGCGGGTGGGGCTGACCGCACGCGTTGCCGTGTTCACGCTTCTCTCTTTTCACGCTAATCACGGTAACCCACTCAGCAAAGGGGAAGCACATCGATGAGCCAATGTGAAAGATGTAGTTTGGTCGCGACTTGCGGCGCGTCCCCTAAGTATGTGTATGCATTGTCACACTTCGGGGCGAGTTGGATTGGCAGGATCACGATCAGGGCGAGGATTCGGCCGCGGATCAGCTTGGATGATGCGTGTGATCCTAAGTGTGCTGAGGTACTTGCTCCTGCTTCATATCCTCATCTCGTCTCCCCCCTCCCCTCTTCCCTTCTCAACAAGCACTCAATCTGAATTCTACTCCCCTCCCCCGCGGAAAACCCCTACCCCTATGAGTGAGCGCGCTCCACTCCGCGCATTGTTTTTAACACATAGGACGCCTCCGAGTTGGATTGATGTATATGTTTTTCCCCATCCGAACGTTTTCGGTTCTTCCAAAATGTTGCTCTCGCTGCAGCACTGGCCTCCTTGTTGGGCTTCTGGTCGATCCGAATCGTGCTCCCGCTGCAGCGCTGGCCTAATTTCCCCGCTTCCGCTCGTTCCGACTCGTGCTCCCGCTGCCGCGTTGGCCTCATGTTCGCGCATCTGCTCGTTCCGAATCGTGCTCCCGCTGCAGCGCTAGCCTCATTTCTTGTGCCATGCCATGGCACTGTAAGCTGTCATCTTTCTTCTACGCCATGCTACGCCGTGCACTACCGTGCACTTCGTACCCTCTGGGGATAATTGCCCTGCTCGACATCCGACTGTGCGAATGGAGAGACGAGATCCACGCCATGGTAAGGGATGGGAGGGATGTGCAGGACGTCAGATAAGGCTCACCGAGCTTGCCCCCTATCCCCTCTGCGCCCTTCTCCCCTGTGAATAACTCCCCCCTTGTCGCACCGCCAGGCGTGTCGCTATAGCCGGGCTCGTAGGGTGGGCTGTACGCGTCGCTTGGCAATTCCTCACGACGTTTGGCTGTTAAGCTTGAAGCCCCCAACACTTGAACGGATGGAGCACCGGTGGCTTCCAAAGTGGGGATCTCGTGTTGGCGCCGCGCGCAATCGTCGTGAGACAATACACCCGTCACAAGGATAGAGAACACAGGCGGCCTTCAAAATGTGTGTGTGTGTGTGTGTTTCTCGCCGTGGCGCCACGGGCATTCGCCTTAAAGCTTCTAGCTGGCACACGCATGGGCAGCGATTATTTTCTTAAAGACGTATCACATTGGTGTTGTGCGGGGGAATGTTCACATTCATTCGACGCGGGAGTCCCCATATGTGCATCTAATCTCTTGGTGCCTCATATTGTGATTGGTTGAGCGCGAGAGGGTCTTGACTTGGGGCGGCAGAGCGAGAGCGAGCCCGAACGAGAGCGGCAAAGCAAGCAAACAACAACAGCCGACTTGCCAAAACAAGCGAACCGCCTGAGACACCCTTACAACCTGGGCGCGAACGGGCAAGAGTCACCATCCTTGGCGGCTCCCGCTTTCGCGCTGGAACGAGCGCCCCACTCGAAACGTCCTCACCATCTGTGTTGAAAGCAAAGAAAGAGCGTGTTCTACCGCTGCTGGCGGAGAACCCAGGGGGGGTCACTGGGGGTTCCCAACCCATCCCCCCCCTTCTCGAAAACCGGGGGAGGGTCACTGTCGGTTCGAACCCCTCCCCCCCCCAATCCCCCCAGTCCATCATGAAAGGGGGGGGGTCACTACCGGTTCGAATCCCCCCCCCCAAAAAAACGGAGGAGATCATTACCGGATCGAACCCCCCCCCCCACCCTCGCCGCCGGCAAACGATTCCCGCTCCTCGGGACAGTTGGACAATGGTGGGGATACTGGGACAGTGGTGGGAACGGTGGTGGTGGGGACTATGGTGCGGGGACAGTGGGACAGTGGTGCGGACAGTGGTGGGGAAGATGGTGGTGGGGACAGTGGTGAGGGGACAGCGGGACAGTGGTGGGGACAGTGGGACAGTGGTGGGGACGGTAGTGGTGGGGACAGTGGTGGGACAGTGGTACAATGGGGAAAGTGGCTGGGACAGTGGGGACAGTGGGACAGTTGTGGGGACAGTGGGGACGGTGGGACAGCACAGTGGGACAGCGGCGGGGACAGTGGGCCAGTGGTGGGTATAGTGGGGACAGTGGGACAGAGGTGGGGACCTCTGGGGAAGTGGGGAGAGTGGGACCGTGGGGAGACAATGGTGGGGACAGTGGGCACAGTGAGACACTGGTGGGGGCACTGGTGGGGACAGCGGGGACAATGATGGGAACAGTGGGGACAGTGGGACCGTGGTGGGGACAGTGGGACAGTGGTGGGGACGGTGGTGGTGGGGACAGTGGTGTGGCGACAGTGGGAATGTGGTGGGGACAGTGGGACAGTGATGGGGACAGTAGTGGTGGGGACAGTGGTGAGGGCGGTGGCGAGGACGGCGGTGGGACAATGGGACAGAGGTACAGTGGGGACAGTGGTGGAGACAGTGGGACAGCTCAGTGGGACAGCGGCGGGGACAGTGGGATAGTGGGGACAGTGGAACAGTGGCTGGGGCCGTGGGGAAAGTGGGGAGAGTGGGACCGTGGTGGGAACAGTGGTGGGGACAGTGGGAGCAGTGCGACAGTGGTGGGGTCACTGGACCCCCCCCTCGCCGCCACCAAACGATTCCCGCTCCTCGGGACAGTAGGACAATGGTGGGGATACTGGGACAGTGGTGGGACTGGTGGTGGTGGCGACAGTGGTGCGGGAACAGTGGGACAGTAATGCGGACAGTGGTGGGAACGATGGTGGTAGGGACCGTGACGAGGGAACAGCGGGACAGGGGTGGGGACAGTGGGACAGTGGTGGGGACGGTAGTGGTGGGGACAGTGGTGAAGGCGGTGGTGAAGACAGTGGTGGGACAGTGGTGCAGTGGGGAGTGGTGGGGACAGTGGGGACAGTGGGATAGTGGTGGGAACAGTGGGGAGAGACGGTGGGACAGCACAGTGGGACAGCGGCGGGGACAGTGGGACAATGGTGGGTACAATGGGGACAGCGGGACAGAGGTGGGGACCTTTGGGAAATGGGGATAGTGGGACCGTGGCGGGACAATGGTGGGGAAAGTGGGGACAGTGAGACACTGGTGGGGGCACTGGTGGGCACAGCGGGGACAATGATGGGAACAGTGGGGACAGTGGGACCGTGGTGGGGACTGTGGGACAGTGGTGGGGACGGTGGTGGTGGGGGCAGTGGCGTGGGGACAATGGGAATGTGGTGGAGACAGTGGGACAGTGGTGCGGACAGTAGTGGTGGGGACAGTGGTGAGGGCGGTGGCGAGGACGGCGGTGGGACAATGTGACAGAGGTAGAGTGGAGACAGTGGTGGAGACAGTGGTGGGAACAGTGGGACAGCTTAGTGGGACAGCGGCGGAGACACTGGGACAGTGGGACAGTGGTGGGGCCGTGGGGAAAGTGGGGAGAGTGGGACCGTGGTGGGAACAGTGGTGGGGACAGTGGGAACAGTGCGACAGTGGTGGGGGCACTGGTGGGGACAGTGGGGACGGTGGTGGGAACAGTGGGGACAGCGGTGGTGAGGACAGTGGTGCTGGGGACAACAGAGGGAGATGTGGTGCGGACGGTGGTAGGGACCTGGGAGTCGTTTGCCGGCGGCGGTGAGCGTGGGGGGGGTTCGAACTGGTAATGGCCCCCCCACGATTTTCTGGAGGGGGGGGGGTCGAACTGGTAGTGTCCCCCCCCCCGGTTTTCCGGAGGAGGGGGGGAGCGGGGTTTCGAACCCGTAGTGGCCCCCCCCCCCCGGTTTTCCGGAGGGGGCGGGGGGTCCACCAGCGGGGGGGGGGAGGGGGGGGGATTTTCGGAGAGGGGGGGGCGGACCTCCCGGCTACGGATGAAAAGGGGGGGGGAATTTTCCACAGTAAAGCGGCGGTGGATCACGCTCTCTCAAAGCAAACGATCCACCTCCCAAAACAGGCAAACCGCCTGAGGCATCCCCACGATTCAGCCGCGACCAGGCAGGTTTCCCCTTCCTGGGGGTTCCCCTTTTGGGGTGTTGATACGAGCGCTGTGCTCGTGGCATGAAAGCACAGGAATCGACCTCCCAAACCGGCAAATTGAGACATCAACTTTAATTTGCCGCGATTTGGTAATTGCACCCGTTCTTGGCGTCTTCCTTCCGGGGTAGTGAAACAGGCGCCTCGCCCGAGACATCCTCACCATCTGTGTTGCAGCAACGAAGTCGACCTCCCAAAACATGCGACCCGCCTGAGGCAAGCCCTCAATCTGGTCGCAAACGGGCAAGAGCACCCCTCCCTGGCGACTCCTCCTTGGGGTGTTGACAGAAGCGGCTCGCTCGAGACATCCTCACCGTCTGCTTTGACAGCAGAAAGCGACTACAAAACAGGCAAACCGCTTGAGACACCCCCACTATCTGGCCACGGACTGGCAAGTGTCTCCAGGGCGAATCCCTTTCTGGGGTGCCGCGACGAGCGCATCGCTCAAAAGATCCTCACCATCTGCGTTGAAAGCGGGGGGACCCCTGCCAAAACAAGCAAACCGCCTGGGACACATCCCCAGAATTTGACCGCGAACAGGCAAGAGCCCTCCTCCATGGCGGCTCCACCTTGCGCGCTGGAGCGAGCGCCTCACTCGAGACGTCCTCACCATTTGTTTTGAAAGCAGGGGAGGCGACCTCCCAAAACAGGCAAACCGCCTGAGGCATCCCCACGATTCAGCCGCGAACAGGCAGGTCTCCCCCTCCCTGGGGGGTCCCCTTTTGGGGTGTTGATACGAGCGTTTTGCTCGTGTCATCCCCACCATCTTCGTTGAAAGCACAGGAGTCGAACTCCAAAACTGGCAAACTGTTTGAGGCATCAGTACTTGCTTGCCGCGAATTGGCGATTGCCCTTCTTTTTGGCGGCTTCCTTCCAGGGTGATGAAACAGGCGCCTCGCCCGAGGTATCCTCAGCAACTGTGTGTGAAAGCAATGGAGTCGACTTCCCACAAAACTATACTATCGCCCGTTCGCGAACGGGCAAGTGTCCCAGCCCCTGGTGGTTCCCCTTTGGAGTGTTCAGATGCTTCGCCTGCTACATTGTGACGAACATAGGGCTATGAAAAGATATGGGCTTGGGCCACCGAACTGGCAAACCGCCCGAGACATCCCTACCATCTGGGCGCGAACGGGCAAGTGCCCCCCTCCTTGGCGGTTCCCTGCATGGGGTATCAAAGTGCCACCCATGCTATGCAGCGGGGATCACGGAGCTCTCACACGCGAGAGGTCTGAGCCACCAAACGAGCAAACCAGTTGAAACGTCCCCACAATCTGGGCGCAAACGGGGGTTGGCGATTCCTTCCTGGGGTGCACAAACGCTACCTTTGTTTGAAGTTGGTGGTCATTCGGATCTGAAAAGAGATGAGATTGAGCAACCAAGCACGCACCGAAGACATCCCCACAATCTGGGCGCGAACGAGAAATTGTCCCCCCCCCCCTTTAGCGGCTCCCCGTTGGGGTGTTCAAATGACACGCTTGCTACATCGCGATGGGCATGGGGCTCTGAAAAGAGAGTCTGGGTGTCAGTGAGTCTGAGTGTGAACGCATGTGAGCGTGAGTGGTCTGTGTGAGAATGGGTCCGTGTGTGAGTGGACCTGAGTGCGCGTGAACCTGGTTATGACTAGGTTGAACATGAGTGAGCATGAGTCGGAGCGCGTTTGGGTGGGAGCGAGTCTGGGCATGGGCGAACTGAGTGTAAGTACGTGAGCCTGAGTGTGAGCGAATATTAGTATCAGAGAGTCGGCGTGTGAGTGGGTCTGCGCGTGAGTAGGAAGCACGCAGGAGGAGCGGAGGGGAAGGGAGGTGGAGGCGTCACACGAATAACAAGAACCCCACAGCTATGGCATGGGGAACAATGACCTCGAAAGGGACATATCGGCTCAGGCTTCTTCAGATGTTATGGCCCGAAGTTCAGAGTTCGCATTTTGCATACGGGAAGAGGACAGCCCCTTTTATTATGGATTGCCAAGTCAAGCTTTCACCGAACGGTATGACAATAATGTTGAAGCTGTGCAACGTTTTCACGGATCGAGGACAGACCCTTTTCAAGTCGGAGCCCTCGTTTGATATGTCCTCGACCTCTATAACCATACCTATGTCTTCCCCATTTCTTTTAGTTAGAGAAAGATGCCCATGGGGCGTTTTCTCTGCCACGGGGAGCGCATCCCGCAGTGGACAGGACTACGTGGAGGGACTCCCTTATAAGGTAGGGACTGGGGACGGGAGGGTGTATTGCGGCATCGTCGATACATCTTCGGCTTCTGGTCCTCGTTCCCCCCCCCTTCTTCCTCTCCCTCCTCCTCCCAGTAGCTGACCTCCTGGCCGCTCCGTGGGCGCCAGGGCATGCCGAAGTGGACCAGCGTTGGCGAGAGGGTGGGCCAGGGACTTCTCCAGACACAAATCGGTGAGTGTCGGGGCGACTGGTCGTGAATCGAGCTTCGAGGGACAAGGTTTGTAGGCGTTTGTGGCATTGTTGGGTCTCCGGGAGGCCTGGCATCGCAACGGCTGTATCCGACTCGAAGTTGCCATTGAGCGTATCTTTGGAGATGACCAGCGGCCGATCTGGAGGGAGGAGGAGGAGGACCAGAGCGAGCCTAAGATGTTTTAACGGCGTTGCAACACACTATCCCGTCCCAAGTCCCCCCTCATACAGTGTTTACCAACATTATTTATAATGCGCGATATTTGAGGGCTGGATCACAAGTGGTTTCTGTTTCCTGTTCGCCCTTGGTCGGACGACCTCGCCTCGATGATTCGTTCATGGATTGCTGAGCACATCCCGACCAGATCGACATTGCAATCGCGCCAGTCGCGAAATAATGTGGTGCGCAGACTGGGGACAAGTGCCAGCACCCTAATGTGACGTGCATTTGGCGCGAAGTACCACTCGCGCGTGACCTCGATCGTTGCGGCAGGAGCTTCCCTCCGCTCAAGCATCCGTCCTTTACAAAACCCATGCGCTTTCTCTCTCTCTCTGTCTCTCTTTCTCTCTCTCTCTCTCTCTCTCTTTCTCTCTCTCTCTCTCTCTCTCTCTCTCTCATATGTAGTTACATAGGTATTCACATATAAATATACATATATATATATGTGTATACATATGTGTGTATTGGTGTATGTTGGACAGTTGCCTTCCCCCCAAGGCGGCTCCTTTGCCATTCATATGAATTCTTTCTCTCGCGAGGACATGATTAGTCTTCATGAATGGGACTCGGTGTCCATGGATCGCATGCTGGTCGATGTAATCTCGAGAGGTTGGCCCAGGCTTTGCTAGCAATGATCACGACAGAGTATGCCAATTTGGAGGTTTCAGGGTACCTCCGCGTGGTCGACGTGGCGGCAGGCGTGGCTTCCCCTCGCCGTTGGGATTCCGCTCCCATCGCCTTGGTTTTACACGATGCCTCAGACGGGTTGCAGAGGCACTGCGTACTGGGACTCTTTGTACCACCCCCATCGTTGTCGAAATACGCCTGTCACTGGCTGTACGGCGCCATCCCGCAGATCAAGCCTTACTTTCCAAAGTGCAGTTGTATCGCTTCATCGCAAACAAGCTCAGGACGGCACCGCTCTCAGCCACGGGGTATGGCCAGGCGCACCGTGGGGCATCATTGATGTGTTCACTTCTTATGATGCAATCGCTCCCACCGACATCGTCATCATCAATTCTCAAGGCATGGGCCAATTTTTGGAGAACCAGTCCGCGACTCCACTCGGATTTGGTCTTGCCGTACGTCTTCGGCTGCGCAGGATGTCTTGACGATCTCGGTCGCAATTTACGCTGCATCCCGCTCTGGTCGGTGATACTGGCCGCTGGGACGTCGGACCCTTGTCATGCTCTTCAGCGCACGGCCGGAGCCTCACCAAGTCTTCCACTGAGGTTGCTCCGTCTGGCGCCCATTCACACCCACGCGCAGCAGTTGATCACAGCAGTCTTGGCTTATCACGCCGCTCGAAGCCTTGACCCTCGCGTCCGACGCGATGTTCATTCCTTGTTTTGTGTCTTGACGTTGGTTGTACATGTTGGGCGTGCTTTAAGACGAGTGCGCGCGGCGCTAAGTTGAGAACCCACTTTGAAAAACGGCTCGCCCACGATCCGCGTAATTGTTGGATTTGCTTCAAAGACGAATGCGCGCGGTGCCAAGTCAAGAACCCCACTTCAAGACCGTAAGCGATGGGGACATCTCAGACACAACGCCCTGCCCGCCCCACCGCCATGTTAGGTGGCGCGACGGCGAGGAGTCATTCTTACAAAAAAATGGGGAGTAGGAGTAGGAGTAGGAGTAGGAGTTGTAGGAGGAGAAGAAGGAGGAGGAGGAGGAGGGAGAGGAGTGGGAGGAGGAGAAGGAGGAGGGGGGGAAGAAGAAGAGGAGGAGGAGGAGAAGGAGGAGGAATAGGAGGAGCTCCTCCTTCTCCTCATCCTCCTCCTTCTCCCTCCATACCTCCGTCCCTCGCCCCATGCTGACCGAACCATCCCTCGCCCCCCCTCCTCCCCTCCTCCTCCTCCTCCTCCTCCAGACACATGGGGCTTGTAGCCACCCACCGTTAGCCCTGCCCTTCTGCAAAGGGACCTCCCCCCGTCGCCTGCGGCCACCAGCCGGCACGCGCGGTGCGCGCAGCGCCGGCCCGCGTCGGCCCCCCGACGGGTCCGCCCGGGTCCGCGGCAGAGGCGTATGACAAATGGCGCGCCGGACCAATCCCGCTCCCCGGGCATTTGACGGGTGGAGGTTCGAGCATCGAGGTTTCTGGGCTTTCTTGGGCCTGACGGGTGGAGGGTCGAGTATCGAGGTGTTTGGGTTTCCTTGGGCCTCCAGGAGGCTTCTCGTCGCCACGGCCGAATCCGGTTCCAGATGTTAGTGAAAGCGCACTTTTGGATATGTCCAGGGGGCGTTTTGTTCCAGGTGCGGGCCCCAGAGGGCTAGACATTTTCCGGGAAGCCGACATCGACGAAAAACCCGAGGAATCCCAAAGAACAATACTCTTGATGCCTGGGTCTTACAGCGATGCAAAATCGGGGTCCCGACTCGCCACGCATGGGCGACGTTGGGCTCGCGCAAAGGAGCCAGAAAGCTAACAGCTTCCACGCGCCTAGCCTCGCGATACCCTGTCTTGGTTTGTCCCAGAGGACGACTCTCGTTCATCCAGCTGCCTGCGGCAGGTCCCGGCACGTGGCGGCTGGCATTCTGGTTTGCGACTCCTCGGCGGGGGCACGGGAGGTCGTCACGTGTGACACTTCGTGTCCCCAGGCTCGGGACTACGCGTGCCTAATAATGGGCTCGGAAGGGTGACAAAAAACATGTTCGCGTTCGGATGTTCGCATTCGCTTCGTCCAAGGTTCGGATCCATCTATTCACGAATTCCCAGGCCCCCGGGGGCCTTGTCCACGGCCGCTCGGCTGTGGGGAAGAACAGATGTTCAAAGCAAGCAGTTCGCAAATGGTTCGAGAAATAATGTTCGCAAACGGTGTTCGGGTCAGCCCGGGAGAGCCAGAATATGCGACACACACACACATATATATATATATATATATATATATATTTCCGCGTCGCGTCGGGGGTTCTCTTCTCGACTTCGTCGCCTTCCTCCCTTCCCGGCGTCCTGCCCTGGGCTCTTGCGGGCAGTCTTGGGGGTCCTTTGGGCCCCTCTGGGCCTTCTTGGAGCCCATTTGGGCCTTCCTGGGGCCCTCTTTCGGGGGAGCGTAAGACCCGGGTTTGCCAGGACTCGGGTTCGCCATCGTTTTTTGACGACCGCGCCTCGGATTTTGACGAGGAGGAGTTTCGTGGGATGTCTGCAGCGGGAGGCCTCGTCAAAATGCAGGCTCGGCCTCGTCATTTTTTTGACGACCTCGTCGGGGATTTCCGAGTCCCCTGTACCCAGGTCTTACGTCCCCCTGATCTTGGCCGTCTGGGAGGGTCTTGCGCCGTCGTGGCGCCGGGTGGGGGCCGTCTGGGGCCGTCCAGAGGCCATCCGCGCGGTCGTGGGTCCTTCCGGGGGGGCCCTTTGGGGCCAGCGTGGGGCTCTCTCGTCCTCCTCCTCCTCCTCCTCCTCCTCCTCCTCCTCCTCCTCCTCCTCCTCCTCCTCCTCCTCCTCCTCCTCCTCCTCCTCCTCCTGCTCCTCCTCCTCCTGCTCCTCCTCCTCCTCCTCTTGGGCCGTCGTGAGGCCCTCTTGGGCCGTCGTGGGCCGTCGTGAGGCCGTCTTGGAGGATGATTGGGCCATCTTGGGGGCTCCCCCGGGTCGTCTCGGAGAGCCATCCTGGGGGGGCCTCTGGGGGGCCTCTGCGGCCGTCTGGAGCTGAAGGAAGTCCGAAGAGATGGAGCCACAAATCGTGTTGTGTTGCCTCTTCGGGCCCTGCTGGGGCCCCTTGGTCGCCCTCTTGGGGCGGCTTGGGGTCCTCACAGGCCGTCTTGAGGCCATCTTCGGTCGGCTGGGAGCCATCTTCGTGCCGTCTTGGAGGCACCTCAGGCCATCTGCGCGGTCCTGGTGGCCTGCCTCGGCCGTCTTGGAAGATCGGGAGCGCGGACCCATACGTTCTTACGAGGGTTCGCTGCCTCGGCAGCGCGGATCCATGATTCTGCACGGGGGACTCTGGCCTCGGGAGGGGCGGGCGATGCGTGCGGCACTCTGCGGGGAGAGGGGGCGTCCGCCCGAAGATTGCAGAAACCCTGCCAGACAGCACTTGGCATTCTACCACGTCTCAGCGTGCCAGGGTGCACTGTGGCGGATAAAGTGCCGTGCCGAGAACTTGAACTTCTCCGAGTTCGCCCGAATGCACATGTTGTTCCTGGACACGAGCTCACCGCGACGCCAGCCCCGAGAGGGACGAGGGCTCAGGAGGCATTGAACCCCCCTTTACTCACCCAGATGCCTAGTAAGACACTCGTCCTGCGTGGTCTGACCAGGATCTCGCTCCCTTGATGGAAAAGAATAATACATCTTCAGTTCAGGAAGTATAAGATCCTCCCTAAAAGATGCCGTTCCCATAGATCCCTGGCGGGATGCAAATCCCACATTTCGATTTCGTATTGGAGTTGTCTTGCGGGAGAGCGCATCAGGGTCAGGCCAGGGTCATGATGTCGTGTTTGGGTTTTGATTGGCCGTGTTGGGCCCGCCTTGGGGCCATCGCACGGTCATTGAGACACTGCCCGCCGCCTCGGGGCTGCCCCGCGGCCTGCTGGAAGCCACGTCGCGATCATCTGCGGATCACTGGGCCCTCCTGGGGTGGTCGCCCTGAAGGCACGGTGGGCTCGCGTCGCGTTGGCGCCGCGGCGACCTCGCCGCAGGCCTTCGAGGTTGAACGCCGCCGGTGGCATCGGCCAATGTGGAACGATCTGGCGATCGGAAGGCCGCCGATCGTTCGAGGTTGAACGAACCACGCGGTGTCTGAAACCAACGCCAGGGCCGTCGCGACAAGAGCCTGCCGCATTGGGGTCGGGGGGCCGCCTTGGCATCGGTTTGGGTCCTCTTGGGTTTTGAGGAAGCTTCTGCTGCGGCCAGGCAAGCGGGCACGACGGTACATTCCGGGAGGGCACACGTGTGCTCTGGAAAGCAAAATGTGCGTGGGCGGTCCGCGCAATTCCAAATTGCAGTCGACTCTTGAGACAGTTTGCACCGGGGCGATCTGCGATGCTACAACGCCTCTGATACAGTTTTCCTTGAGACCGAGCACATCGAAGCTCTAACATTTGCGTGCTGGAGCGCCCTGCGGCTCCTATGAAACAACGTTCGCTGGGATTCGCGACAGTTTTATTCCAGAACTTGCATGTCGCAGGAATCCAAAGTCCGGGAGGCACGCACTCGGGCATTATCGAAGCGATGGCACTGCGTTCACGCTGATCCATTTCAAGGCGCAGACGTGTGCTGATTGCTTCGGGGAAGGCATTCTCTCCCTCCAGCCAGGGGGCTGGGCCGGCGGGGCCCGGCCTGCAGGGCGACGAGGAGGTGGAGGAGGACGTCGAGTTGGCGGAAGTGGAGGTGCAGGCGCAGGAGGAGCACGCGGAGGAGGTCCTGGAGGACTCCTGCCCGGGCGCGGGGGGCGGAGCGGGCCCTGCCGGGGGGGGGGGGGGGGGCGGTAGCCCCAGAGACTCCTGCCCGGGCGCGGGGGGCGGAGCGGGCCCTGCCGGGGGGGGGGGGGGGGGCGGTAGCCCCAGAGGGGAGGCGTGGAGTTCTAGCGGTTCTTTAGCGCTTTAGCGTTTTTTTCGCGGCCGTGGTCGTCGTCGTCGACGTCGTCTTCGGCGTCGTCGGCGTCGTCGGGGCAGCAGCCCGCGCGGAGGGAAGCGGCAGAAGAGCAGCACCCGTGTCGGACGCCCGCCCGAGAGATCCCAGGCGGCGGAGGCGAAGCAGCACGGGTGGCGCGGGCAGCACGGAAGGGGGGGGCGGGGGAGCGGGAAGGCGGCGGGAGCAGAGGGCCCGGCAGGATAGGGAGGGCCGCAGAGGGTCAGGCGGACGTAGCGCGGTGCAGACGGCCATTGGCGGGAGGAAGAGCAGGGCGGGCGGGAGGGAGGGCGAGGAGGAGGAGGAGGAGGAGGAAGAGGGGAAAGGGAGGAAGCGCTGCACTTCGGCTGGGGGCCAGTGG
>CAUYUJ010007225.1:365374-405374 GCA_963575745.1 Prorocentrum cordatum | reverse complement strand
GATAAGTGGGTGTCGCATTGCGTGAAACAGTCTTGCTCAGCGTGCTGGCAGTTTTGGAAGTGCGCTTCATGGGAGTTCAGTGCGCACCCGATCGAGACCCTCACGGGCAGCGCTAGCTGAACGTCTGCAGATCGCTCAATCAGTGATGAAGGTCAAGCATGTTTGCTTGATAGGGGTGACACTTGCCAGAGCGATGGGCGCGATGATCAGCAATGTGACTAGCAAGAAAACAGAGAGCGGGATGTCATGCCAAGCAGCTTCGCCCGTGTAGCATCTTTGTGTTGCCGGGCCCTGGGCGCGCGCCCAGGAGAGCGACGTCGACTCCGGCTCTCGTAGCGACAGCCATCAGGAGGCTGCCACCCGCAGCTGAAGTATGAGGGCCTCCGAGATTAACCCAAGACGGGCCAGGAGGCTCCCAAGAGGGCCCCACGACGGCCCAAGAGGGCCCCGGGACGGCCACAGAGAGCCCCAAGACGGCTCAAGAGTGGCCAAAGAGGGATACCAAGAGGCTCCCAAGAGAGCCACTGGAGTGCCGTAGGAGGCCGCCAAGAGGGCCGAAGAGGGCCCCGAGAGGGCCCCAAGACACCCGAAAGGGCCCGCAGGAACCCCCCTGGCCCAATGACGGACGCAGCTTTGATGCCAGGGCTCCCACAAGCACCAGATGACTGGACAGTCCTTGTTACACGAGCCAGTGACCTAAAAAGCTTTGAACGCCAAGGGTAGAGCGAGCAGTGGCGCAGAAAGCTCTTACCGCCAAGGCTCCCAAGAGCGAACGGTGACGTAAGCAGCTCTTAACGTCCAGGCTCCTAAGAGCGAACGGTGACGCAAACAAATCTTCACGCCAAGACTCCCAAGAGCGAACGGTTACTTACAATTAGCCTGGCGACGGACCCAACCATATGCAGTTGCGAATCCATATTGGGCCAGGAAACGTGTGAGCGGTGTGCCGAGATGGGTGCGGCGGGAGCATGCGAACGCAGCCACTGGGGCCTTTGGTGGAGCTCCCTTTGGGCCCACGAAACGTGTGAGGGGTGTGCCGACATGGGCGCGGCGGGCGCATGCGAACGCAGGCACTGGGACCTTCGGTGGAGCTCCGTGTGAGGCCACGAAACGTGTGAGGGGTGTGCCGACAAGGGTGAGGCGGGCGCATGTGAACGCAGCCACTGGGGCCTTCAATGGAGCTCCTTATGGGGCCACGAAACATATGAGGGATGTGCCGAAAAGGGTGCGGCTGGCGCATGCGAATGCAGCCATTGGGGCCTTCGGTGGAGCTCCTTGTGGGGCCACGAAACCAGTGAGGCGTATGTCGAAATGTGTGTGTGTCGGGGCTCATGAGAACGCAGCCACTGGGGCCTTCAATGGAGCTTCCTGTGGGCCCACGAAACATGTGAGGGCTGTGCCGACATGGGTGCGGCGGTCGCATGCGAACGCAGCCACTGGGGCCTTCTGTAGAGCTCCTATGGGGCTACGAAACGTGTGACGGGTGTGCCGAAAAAAATGCGGCGGGCGCATGCGAACGCAGCCACTGGGGCCTTCGGTGGAGCTCCTTGTGGGGCCACACAGCGTGTCAGGGGTGTGCCGAAAAGGCTGCGGCGGGCGCATGCGAACGCAGCCATTGGGGCCTTCCGTGGAGCTCCTTGTGGGGCCACGCAGCGTGTGAGGGGTGTGCCGAAAAGGCTGCGGCGGACTCATGCGAACGCAGCCACTGGGGCCTTCGGTGGAGCCCCGGGTGCGGCCACGAAACGTGTGAGAGGTGTGCCGAAAAGGGTGCGGCGAGCGCATGCGAATGCAGCCACTGGGGCCTTCGGTGGAGCTCCCTGTGGGGCCACGCAACGTGTGAGGCATGTGCCGAGTTGGGTGCGGCGGGCGACGCGGCCACTGGGGTTTTCCGTGGAGCTCCTTGTGGGGCCACGCAACGGGTGAGGCGTGTGCCGACATGAGTGCGGCGGGCGCATGCGAACGTAGCCACTAGGGCCTTCGGTGGAGCTCCCTGTGGGGCCACGAAACGTGTGAGGGGTGTGCCGACATGAGTGCAGCGGGCGCATACGAACGGGGCGCCTCTTGGGCCATCTTTGGGGGGGGAGGGGGGCGTGTTGGCTCCGGTGCCATGTGCTTCGCCCCTGCCCTGGAGCCCCTCCCTGGAGGGCTTCGGCCCGCGAGAAAGTCATCACTCGCACCTGGGCTGGCACGAGGTGGAGGACGAGGAGGAGGAGGAGTACGAGGACGAGGAGGAGGAGGAGGAGGAGGAGGCGGAGCGACGTGCTGCTCAAGCAGCCCCGGCCGTGAAGGCTCTCGGAGGTGCGCACGAGGCATTTGCCCGAGAGGGCTCATGGCACCGTTCGCTCTTGGGAGCTTTGGCGTTCAGAACTTTTTCGCATCACCGCTCGCTCTTTGTAGCCTTGGTGTGAAAAGCTGTTTCACGTCATCGCTCGCTCTTGTGAGCCTTGGCTGTAATATTTGTTTCCCAATTGTCCTGTTGTGTTGGGGCCTCCGTTGTGAAGAGACGTCGCCCCGCGTTCTTCTCCTCCTCTCCTCCTCCTCCTCCTCCTCCTCCTCCTCCTCCTCCTCCTCCTCCTCCTCCTCCTCCTCCTCCTCCTCCTCCTCCTCCTCCTCCTCCGTTATCGTCACCATCGTCGCCACTCATTTCGGCACCCCTCACACGTTTCGTGGCCCCATAGGGAGCTCAACCGAAGGCCCAAATGCCTGAAGACGGCCCAAGATACCCCGAAGACGGCCCGCTCCAAGAGAGCCCGAAACCGTCCAAGACCGTTCGAAGATTGCCTACGATGGCCTCAAGACTGTCCGAGGGGGTCCCAGGACGGGCCAACAGGCCTCCGGAGGACCCCCGCAAGGGTCTGACGAGGGCAGAAGTATTGATTTTCCGTGGTCTTTGCTTGTTTGAAGGTATTCGCTTTCGGGCCAAGAACGGCCCAAGAGGCCCCAAAGATCGCCCAAAGACGGCCCCAGAGTGCCCCCAGACGGCCGAAGAGGGCCCCAAGACGGTCCCAGAGGGCCCCAAGACGGCCAAAGAGAACCCCAAGACGAGGTCCAAGAGAGCCCCAAGACGGCCACAGCCCACCAAGACGGCCCCAAGGGGGCTACAAAAGGACCCCCACGAAGGCCCAGAGACGCCAAATTCAATGAGTTTCGCAAACTGATTGTTGGATGTTTCTTTCATCACGTAACAAACTCTTAGCACCAAGGCTCCGAAGTATGGACGGTGGTGTGAGCCCTCGGGCCTCACGACGGCACAGCGACGGACACAGCCTTGACGCCAAGACACATGCCCCCAAATAGCCCAGTGACGTGCACAACTTTACCCTAAGGCTCCCAAGAGTTTCAGGAGGCGGAAATCGCATGTTTGGGCAAATCAGTAACATAAAAAGGTTTGAACGCCAAGGCTCCCAAGAGCTCCCGAAGACGTGAGAAGCTCTGAACGCCACGCCTCCCAGTGCGAACGGTGACGCCGAAAGCTCTCATCACCTAGGCTCCCAGGAGCTCACAGTGTCGTGACAAGCTCTTAGCACCAAGGTTCCGACAGGTGCCATGAGCCGTATGGGGCTGTTCCTTGTGATGGTAATGGTGGTGATGATGATGACGACGACGATGATGATGATGATGATGATGATGATGATGATGATGATGTTGATGCTGATAGTGATGATGCTGATGATGATGATGACGAGGGTGATGATGGTAGTGACGATGATGATGTTGATAATGATGGTGATGTTGAGGATGGTGATGGTGATGATGGTGATGATAATGTTGATGATGGTGATCATGATGATGATGATCATGATCATGATCATGATGATGATGATGATGATGATGATGATGATGATGGTGGTGGTGGTTATGATGATGTTGCTGATGATGACGATCAGGATGATGATGGTGATGATGGTAATGCTGATGATGATGATGACGATGACAATGATGATGACGATGATGATGATGGCGATGATGATGGTGATGATGATGGTGATGGTGATGGTGATGGTGGTGGTGGTGATGAGGATGGCGATGATCATGATGGTGATGATGATGATGACAATGATGATGATAGTGATGATTATGCTAATGATGATGGCGATGATGATGGTGGTGATGATGATGAGGAGGAGGAGGAGGAGGAGGAGGGGAGGAGGAGGAGGAGGAGGACGAGGAGGAAGAAGAGAAGGAGGGTGGTGGTGATGATGATGATCGTCGTTGTAAACCTTGTTAGTTAGCAGGAGGTGGGTGGACGGCAGAAGACAGCCCCTGGGTGTAAAGATTGAGCTGCACAGGTGTTGGGACTGGGCTGCCCTCCGCCGTGGGTGTAGGGACTGGGCTGCCCCGCAGGATGAACGTGGGAACTGGCCTGCTTCCTTCGGGCCTTCTTGAACTATGCAGGGATAACGTACGAAGCTCTGGACACCAAGACTCCCAAGAGCAAACACGCCCCGACGTGTTGGAGGCACGGTGGCGGATCGCGCCAGGGAGCACGCACCTGTAGATTGCACAATGTGTGTCATGTACACCAATGATCTGAAAGACGGCATTATTACAAAAAACAAGCGAAAGGACAAACAATCAAACAAGAAACAGATACCGTCGTGATTCAGTTCACAGCGTGGCTCCCCAGAGGTCTGGACCCCCTCCCTGGGACCAGGCTTCATCCCGAGATGTTCTTAACGATCCCTGGCCCGGTGAGGGACCCTAAGAGGCCGCAGATCTGCAAAAAAGAAGTCCGCCGCGATTTCTTCACAACGACAGGATGTCGGGGAATGTCCGCAGCCACCTTGGCCTGCAGGGGTGCCACGGCTTGGCGAGGTCCCCGATGCCGCACGTCGGACGCCACAGCGGCGTGGCAGCATGAGGCCAGGAGCCGATGGGGAGGCCGCGGCGCCCTGGTCGGTGGAGGTTCCGGAGTCGAAGCTGAAGCTGCTGGGGGGCGCCGACGGCAGCATCCTGCAGCGTCTGGGCAGGGCGCTGGGCTGCAGGCTTCGATCGGCGGCGAGCCCGGGGGGGCAGTGAGAAGGAGAAGGCCTTCTCCGAAGGCTTCGAGGTCCCCCAGCCTTTTGAGAAGTTTTCTAAGCCTCCCCCAAAGACAGAAAGCCTCTCAGAAGGCCGGGGCCTTCTGAGAAGCCCCACCGCCTGAGAAGGTCTTCTCCTCCTCACTTCCTCCGCAGGCTCGCCGCCGATCCGAGGGAGAAAGACAGGCATACACAGACAAACGTCCAGAGCTCCGCGCGGATCTCTTGGATCTGCGCTGGAACCCTGGGTCACCCGCGGGGGCACAAAGGTAACCGCGCTTTTCGCGCATCGCGGCCCGCTTCGGACAGCTGCCCTTCCCCAGATGGCGGCGCGAGGGCGCGCAGATGATTGTGCCTCTCGCATCGCGGGGCGCGCGGCGCGAAGTTGGGTGACCTGGGAGCCCCTTGGCGGCGTCTCCGGCGCCGCCCCTGGCGCGCTCCGCGCACCAGGGAGCGGGTTTCAGCGCAGATCCCAGAAATCCGCCCGGACCTCCAAAAGTTGTACGGTTGCGCAGTTGTTTTTCTTGTAAGGCTGGAGGTCAAGCAGGAGAAGGGCAAGGGCAAGGGCAAGGGGCTCAAGGCCATCTCCTACGGGGGCCAGACCCAGTACCTGGACGACCCCGACGCGGGCAAGCGCGAGGCGTCGGTGAAGATATTCATCCAGGGCAGCGCGGAGAAGCGGCGCCTTGCGGCGGAGGCGATACTGGGGGTCGCCAACGGCCAGGACGCCCAGGAGCATTGCGCCCTCGCCGAGGGCGGCGTCATTGTGGACCACGAGATTATCCACCCTGACTCGCTTGCGTGGGTTCGATGGCGCCTGGCGGCCGTCGCCCACGACCACGCGGTGCAGGCTACCGTGGGCCAGAAGACCGTGGTGCTGCACGCCCAGGGAGGTGGACCCCTCGAGGGTGGCGCATCCCACGCGGCCACTGGGGCCGTCGAGGCGGTGATCGCCGAGGCTGACAAGCTCGCCGAGATTATCGTGGATGCCAAGGACTCAGAGGAGGAAAAGGTACGCATACCGCTGCTTTTCCCTCCTTTTCGCCTTCTGGGTTTCCTGGGAGGCCCTCGTCGCCACCGCTGGCTTCGGCTCGAAGTTCTGGTCAGAACGCACCCTGGGGAGACGTCCAGAGAGTAGCGGTATCAGTACCTGTTGGTTTCCCCAAGGACGAGTTCGAGCCTGAGGATGCTCCTTCGCATGGGGCCGTGCAGCCACTCGTCGAGCAGTACGGGGTCATGGTGCGGGTCACAGACCCGGGCGAAAATGAGGTCACCACCGTGATGCACGTGCGCGTCACGGGACCGAGGGACGCGGCCGAAGACACAGCGGCGGTGTTGCGCCAGGTGTTTGTGCAGGGCCAGGCGACCGCGACCGTGCTGCAGGCGCCTGGACAGGTGCAGGCGATGCCACCGAGCATGGCAAGCCAGTTCAAGAGCGACTTGCAGGAGTTCGAGTCGGAGTGTGGAGTCAAGGTCCATCTCGGTAAAGTGGCCTTGTGGATCAGCGGCGACGAGGGAGAGAAGGTTGGCGATGCAATAAAGACCCTCCAAGAGATGATTCACTTCTACCTCCCAGCGGCGGCTGTACTATTGGAAGATCTGGACTCGGCGCTCGTGGGCAGCCTGATGGAGGATGCCGCAGTGGGTGCTCTCATGGCCAGGCCGAGCTGCGTGCTGCAGGTCGACGAGCTTGAGCGAACTGCATGGCTCTGCGGGAACATCGGCGAGCTCCAGAAGCGCGTGAATGAGCTCGCGCAGGCGGTTGCGGCCAGCACTGGCGAACCACCACAGCCGAAGAGGCGGCGCATTGCGGCTCTCACGGCCGCCAGCGAGGCGATCGAGTTGGGAGGAGGGGAGCCCGAGGCGGAAGGCTAGGCTGCACAGAAGTGCGTATGCATGCAGGGCGGAGCCAAAGAAAATGCCTTGGCGATCAGCTGTTGCCATGAAGGTCTGTCTTGCTGGGCCGCGGTCGTCATTTGATAAGCTACGAGTGAAATCCACGTCCTCGGCGCAGGCTGTCCCGCACACAATTGCCTACCCAAGCAATATAGAAAAGCAAACGAATGCCTGCTGACGTGTGCGAGGACCGAGCATGAATGACATCGCACGCCCCGCGAGCATCTCTCGTGGCCAGCACCGTTCGGATCCAAAGAGCAGCAATGATGGCAGAAGCAGAAGATGCAACGGAATAAGATGCAGAAAACAGTGTGCATTGAAATGTGATATTCGTTCCTGGATACATCTCTCTCTCTCTCTCTCTCTCGCATCCGTGCACGTGCATATGATAAAACAGATGGAGCCGCAAAGCAGAGCCCAAACACATCCAGGAACGCCAAAAAGCTCGTCAAAAACGGCCAATTACCTCCCTCCTCGATCCTAGAGGGTCTAGGGCAAAACTTCGCAGGAGTCGCAGGAGGAGGAGGAGGAGAAAAGGAAAGAGGAGAAGGAGGAGGCAGAGGAAGAAGGAGAAGGAGGAGGAGGAGGAGGAGTTTGACATTTTGAGCCTTCGCTTCCGCGGCTGGTCTGAGAGAGGAGATGAGGAGAGAGGGAAAGAGGAGAAGGAGGAAGAGGAGGAGGAGGACGACAATCCAGGAAAGGAGGAAAGAGAGAAGGAGGAAGGCGTAGGAGGAGGAGGAGGAGGAGGAGGAGGAGGAGGAGGAAGAAGAGAAGAAGGCGGAGTAGAAGAAGTTTGAGGTTTTGAGCCTTCGCTTCCGCGGCTGGTCGGAGAGAGGAGAGGAGGAGAGAGGGAAAGAGGAGGAGGAGGAAGAGGAGGAGGAGGAGGAGGAGGAGGACAATCCAGGGAAGGAGGAGAGGGAAGGAGGAGGAGGAGGGCGAGGAGGAAGAGGAGGAGGACAGTGCGGAAAATCCGACGTCGTGATTCTTAATTTGCGCGAGCTGGGCCCGTTCTCCCGGACCAGCTTTTCACCCCGAGTCGTTGCTTGGTGCTCTTGAGGCCCAGCGAGGGAACCTGGAGGCCGAAAATCGTTAAGAACCCTCCGTCGTGATATCAGAAGGAGGACAAGTAGAAGGAGGAGGAGGAGGAGGAGGACGACGACGACGACGATGAGGAGGTCGAGGTCGAGGAGGAGGAGGAGGTCGAGGAGGTTGAGGTCGAGGTCGAGGAGGAGTAGGAGGAGGAGGAGGAGGAGGAGGTCGAGGAGGAGGTCGACGTCGAGGAGGAAGAGGAGGAGGAGGAGGAGGAGGCCGAGGACGAGGGCGAGGACGAGGGCGAGGAGGGGCAAGGCCCCCGTTGAGGCCGCCGCCGGCCCGCTCTCGGCGGCGTCCGCGGCGGAGGCCCACGCCAGCGAGGCTCCAGGTCGCGCGGCCGCTGGAGGCCGGCGGGCGGGGGGGCGGGGGGGGAGGGGGAGGGGGGGGAGGGCCAGGGGAGGAGGGGAGCCAGGGGAGGAAAGGGGGCCACGTGAGGAGGAGGGTCATGGGAGGAGGAGGAGGAGGAGGAGGAGGAGGAGGAGGAGGAGGAGGAGGAGGAGGAGTTTTTGTTCACGTTTTCAGCCTTCACTCCCGCGTCTGGTTTGAGAATGGTGAGGAGGAGGGAGGGGAGGAGGGAGGGAGGAGGAGGAGGAGGAGAAGGAGGAGGAGGAGAAGGAGGCGGAGGAGAAGAAGAAGAAGAAGAACAAGGAGGAGGAGGAGGAGGAGGAGGAGATGTTTGACGTTTTGAGCCTTCACTCCCGCGTCTGGCCTGAGAAAGGAGAGGAGGATAGAGGGGAGGAGGGAGGAGGAGGACAACTGACAATTGACAGAGCAATTCTGAGCCGATGTCACCACTCACCACCTGTGTGGACGTACGCCGGGCGGTCCTAACCAAGTCGTGTCCACTACGTTCCCTGCTGCACTACACCAGTCAATCCTGCTGAAGCGAAACACTAATACAGCACATGCATGAAACAACCTTGCCGTGCACCCTTCCCCAAGCGGCTCCATGCAGGCATAGCCTAACACAAGGGATACGAAATATGGAGTATGAAGTGGCCCTGCCGCGACGATGCCGCCGTCAGGCCTCGACGGCAACCCTAAGCTGGGAATTACCCAGACGAGGGCACCTGTAGGCATCAGCCTGGCCCTCGGGATGGGCCTCCACGCGGGCACCATGGCCTGCGAGACGCCTCCGAGGGCGGCACCTGCTGTTGTTCCTCCCCTCCCCCCAGCCCGTTCCCCCTTCCAACACGGGGCACAGCTACAAAGCGCACCATCCGATTCGCTTCGAAAGGTGGGCGCAAGATATTGGGATCTAGGAAGCCGTGTTGCACCAGCTCGCGCGCCCGAGCGCTACTCTGAAACCATTCTATTTAGAGATCATTTGGAGGGCCTGGGACGCTTCCCTCTCGAGGTTCGCGCGGGGGGGCGGACCGACTATCTCTACTGCTTCGATCTCCTGGAAGACGGCCTCAAGAATCTGCACCGCTGTATTCGAGGCCGGACCCCCCCCCCGACAAACTGGGATTGAAATTTGACCATCCCTTTCATCCTGTCCGAGCGGGGCCCTTCGGGGCCCTGATCGTGAAGTGCTTCACGCACGTGTTCAAGTACTTGTGATCTTTGTTCAGGACGTGTTCTGCCACGAACGCGTATATGGGAGCCTTGGCCCCATTCTGCGCTGCCATGTTGATTGTCATGATTGTTATGTACCACACTGTTGGCGGCCAGCCCCGCTTTGGCCAAGATCGTGATCACCCTCCTTCACTAGGAGCGTGCGGAACAGGCAGGCCGAGATCGGAGCGAGCTCGCGAGCGGTGGCGAGCGCCAGGCGGGCGGTGGCCCTGACCAGGGGCAGACCGTCGTCGACCTTGCCCTCTTGGGCGCCCTTGCCTCCTTGCCTCTCCTGGCTCTCTCGTCCTTCCTGATGTTGCTCCAGCGCTCGGCGCTTGGGCGGGGTGGTCCCGCATGTGATTCCAGACCAGGGCGGGAGCGCTTCGGTCCCGAACAGGGCCTCGCCGTATTCCGTGGCGGCTGCGCGGCACCACTGTAGTCTGTATTCCGCATGCAATGAATTGGTTTGTGATTGTAGGTGCTTGTGCCAGCGGGACAGCACCATGTACAATGCGCATGTGATCCACCAGGCCAGAAGCAGATCAAAATGTCGCAGCACAAGGGCCCGCACTGTCAGGCCAGGGACAAACGTGCATACGCTCTGTGAGTAATGTCCCCTCCCCCTCCTTGATGTTCTCCTCGACCGTACCAGGGGGCGCAATCTCAACGCCCAATTGGTGACTACGAAGGACCCGCACATCCACCCGAGCGAAAGTACCAGAAATTTTGGGATCGAAAAGATTAGCAAAACGGTGTTCAGCACGCTTCCAACGTTCAGCAGCCTCATCGGATACTCGAGTGAGGGCCAACACGTCTTCCTGAGCTCGAATGGCCCGAAGGTTTCTGCTCGTACCGACGCGACCGCCTGAGAATACAGGGCTATCGAATGCGACAATTCCAAACCATGCGGCTATCAGTTTTCGATGCGCCTCAGGCTGGGAGAAAATAGACTGCAGCCATAATCGATGAACTCGGAGTTCAACATCGAACGGAACGAGCCTCCAGTGATGAAAAACGTGGTTTAACTCAGGCGTCGTATTCCTCCCCGCCTCCTCCCATGCCGCCTTCCCTCTCATCGCCCTCCTGCACAACCCCGCAACAGCTAATTGTAGTTTCCGTATTTGGCCACTGCTAGGAACTAAGGCTTCGATTCCAGATAGGGCCGTTGCAACTACTTGACATAGCATGAGACATCCCCTCCAACGTTGCGGGATACCAAGTTTTGATCAAAAAGCCCCCATACTAGAGCAGCTTTGATACGTAGCTTGAGCTCCCCCGAAATGTTTCTGTGGAAGATATGTGTGGTCCTAGATGTCTTGTCGTAGCACCCGTGTGCGGCCCTTGTCTCTTCAACGCGAATGCGACCTTTCTCTGTCTCGTGGGTGGTACTCCAAAAAAAGCCTCCTGATTCTGAGGATTTCGCTTTAGGCCCGCTCGCTCAAGAACATGGTGGAGGTCAGCATCATTGGCTGCGAGCTTGGCGACAAGCTCCGAGAGATCAAAACGTCGACCCAGCAGGATCCTTTTTGGCACGTCGTCAGCAAATTCGAAGACGCCCAAGTATACTCGCTTACACCGTGCACCCGGTAGAAAAGGACATTCAGCATGCAATAGTGTTTCCCAGGGGTCCCGCTCTGCAGATTTGTCCGCCCATTCATCGATAATTGACCGAAAAACATGAACAAATGCCGCAACAGCATAGGGATCTCCTTGCAAGGCTCCCCCGCCCGGCCCCCCCGCCCGTCTTAAGAAGACAGTCTCCGTCTGAAGCAGGCAGCAGGCAGCAAGCAAGTCTATGTCTCTGCATCCCCATCTCGATCACGTCACCCTCCAAAAGTGTCTCCGCGGCATCATCCAAAGCTTCCCAGGTAGGACTAGCAAAGGCATTGGCCAAGTCTTTAAGGGAATCGGCCCAGTAAATGCCAGCACGATTCAAGCGCCAGGACATCGCGAGCGTGGCGGCCACGGCGTCCTCACGGCGCCGATGCTTCAAGAAGCCGTGGTCCATTTCTGAATTCAAGTAGCCAGGGCTCTTGCGCATTAGAGATTGAAGAAAACTTTCACCTACCAGATCAAGTCCTTGAACCACACGTTTACCCCGAGGGCCATTCAAAGGGTTTTTTTGCAACGCGTACCCTTGACTACATGACCACAATAGGGGCGAGCATCTTGTGAACCGAATCTTCTGGTAAGTGTTGGCTAACCAGGTCCGAGTATAGACACCCTCCGTCGAAGTCACATCCGCGCCCAGGCCCGGTCGAGCCTCCGAAGATCCAGATGGGGCTTCTCCAACGCACATGTGCCAGAATGTTGCAGGCAAAGCCCAGGCAGAAACTTCCTTCCGACGCGGAGCCTTCCGAAGATACCTCTGAAACCCAATCGAATCCTTCCGAGCTGCCGTCAAGTTTTGGGCGAATCTGGATTCCACACGCGTGGGGCAGGTGGCGGTCGCCTATACGCTGAATGCAAATCACGTAGAGCATCCCACAATATAGGTATAGCGGCCATGCCACCTTCGGCACCCGGCTTACTCCATATCGGGAGCCAGTCAGATTTCGAGGGAGGTGGTGTTTGCACACGAGCAAAATCCCGCTCCCCATTCCCAAATCTCCTTCCCGCCGATAAGAGATTCAACCGGTTGACGTTCGAAAGTTCGCGAAGAGACCGAGCTTGGTGTATCTCAGCAATCAATCGGTCATCACGTTCAAATTGTTGTCGACGTCGAACCTTCCGACGGACAAGTGAAAGTTGGTGCAGTCTATGTTTAATTTCCTCCTCCTCTCCCTCTGTGGCCTGACGCAGAGAAAGTCGAATATCCCGACGTGCTCGGAGGAGGCGCAAACGTTCCCCTCGTTGTGCAGCGTACTCGTCATCTCGTGTTCCTTGTTGAAACAGCGGCTGCGCAATTTCTCATACCAGAGCGTCAATGTGAGCGAGCAGATCTACAGCTGACCAAGGCACCAACGGAGTATCGCCACAAGCTCCAAGACACGCTTGCAATTGCCGTACAACTTATCGGTGGCGACTCCCTTGCGTCCCCTTCATCAGGCCGTCCTTGTGCCAGCGGATGTTTTCCAGCGTGTGCCCATCTGGAGCTTGTAACTGTGACTGAGTAAACCCAGGCAGCATAGGATCATGAGCTCGAAGATGCACTGGGACATGATCTCACGGGTGCAGCGAAGCAATGACTTGTAGTGCAGACCCCAACCTTCGCAAAGTGCTTGCATTTCGAATCGTATCCACCAAGGCCAAAGGCCAAGCAGTGTGATCTAGAAGTGAGCACGAATCGCTTGCGCCGAAAAAGTGGGGGCGTAGGGGAGACAAGAGTTCACCGAATACAGCCCATGTGTTTCCAATAGCTCCTGGAACGTATGCCCCGCTCCCGCTTCCATTCGTTCTTCTATAATTATAAGTCGCACTGCTGGAGGAGGAAGAGGAGGAGGAGGAGGAGGAGGAGGAGGATTGTCTCGGCTGCCGTTAAGGCACGGGTAAAGTGTGACCGTTGCGTGACCTAACAGTGGTGACAAGCTGTGATCAATTCCATTGCCTATGCAATTCGCTCACATTTCGCTAAGAACAGCAGCATTGCATTGTGCCCCTTTTACACCGTACACACTGCATTGTCTGCAATATGATGTAACGTTGCGTGGTGCACACTGCATGATTGGTAATGCCCAAGATTGACCATATAATGCTACGTCGCGTGGCACACACCGTATCCAGAAGAGCGGATGCGCATATGTTCCGTGAGGCCTTCACGTCCCACGAAATGCACACAGCGGCACATTCGTTTGATTGTTCTATGCTCAAGATTGCCCCCCCCCCCCACCTCCCCCCCCGCGGTGCATTCCTTCTCCTGTGTCGTACCCCCATCACTATCCCAAGGAGGCCCGCCCCACGACTGTGGAGCACAGAGCTTGGAGGAGGAGGAGGCGGAGGAGGAGGAGGAGGAGGAGTTGTTTGACATTTTTAGCCTTCACTCACACGACTGGTCTGAGAAAGGAGAGGAGGAGGAGGAGGAGGAGGAGGATGCAGGGCCAGCCAGCACAGCGTGTGCCAGCCGCCCACATTGTACGCCCTCTCTCCGCACCTACCCCTAGAGCCGCCTGTATAGTTTAACTTCTATCGCCTTGCACTTGTTCGCCTCGTCACAGCTTACCTGGATAAATTAAGGATGGGGGGCACCAAGGCACCACTAGGCTTAACTGATGTCCGCGGCCTGACGGGCGCATACTCTAAGGTCCTAGGACCTTGCACTCGCTTCGCGCTTCTTTGCCCTTCGTTCTCTTGCTGCGCCCGCCAGACCTAAGTCGCTTGCACGTAGCCTAAGTCGGCATACTGATTTTCTTCGTTTCGCACTAGAACGCGGCAAGCTTGCGCTTCCCGTCTGGGCAACGTCAAAACGGAGGAGAAGGAGGAGGAGGAGAAGGAGGAGCTCCTCTTCTCGAGGGAGTGCAAACATAGATGAAGGCGCGTGGATTCACGACGTGTCCTGCTTCCATACCCAATCGGCGCTGCGTCGCTAAATCAGGCGACTCTGGAGCCATGTTTCAGGTGTTAAGTTCCCCGATATGTGGGTCTGGTGGCCACGCGCCAGATCCACGGATCCCTAATCCATGCTAGTTGGTGACCGATCGTCCCTACCCCCCCCTCCTCGACATCCGCCTCCTCTTCCTCCTTCTCGTCCTCTTCACTGCAGTCTCACAGCCGAGCTTCTGAAGATCGTGGCAGGACCGCTGCCAAGGCAGCTCGAGGATGCCACCAGCCAGTTGCGTCGACTACGGTCCCAGCAGAATCGGCTGCGCGAACGGCTCAAGCAGGCGGCAGATTGGCAGCGACAGTTGGTGAGGCAAGCTCAAAGTAAATGTGGAAGAGTCCCAACCAGCATCGCATGAAGTGTGTCGGGCTCGATGTCGTCGTCGTAGGGTTTGGGGAAGCTTCCCTTGCCCTTGCCTGTGTAGCCCTTGCCGTTGGAGCCTTCGTGTCAGTAGGCGCCGGGTTGGTCGTTGGCCCACTGCTCCGCCCACTTGTTTTTCCAGCGCTCGAGGCCTGCTCCAATCGCCAGTGGAGTAGCGCGTGGTGTCGGTCCTCTGCTGGGCGTACGGCTTGATGTTCCACTCCATGGTGGCGTCATCGCCGATGGTCCGCTTGCTGCTAAGCCTTTATGACGTCAGTGTGAGAGCTAGATGTTGGTGTCGCGGTGGTCGTTGCGCGCTGTGGTGCGCTTCGAGAAGATCTCGTGCGACTGCGACCCTGAGAAGCGTGCGTGTTGCTGCTCGTTGTCGGCGTTCGGGCCGGACGAGGGCTCTCAGGTGGAAGTCGTGGTAGTAGTGGTGGTGTTTCGTACTGATGTCGAGGTCGCAGTGACTTGATTCATGAGGGTGGAGAAGCAGAGTGCAAGAGGTAAATGTAAATGCGATGTGGAGGTTGATGTTGGTGAATTGGTATGGGTACGCGGCCGCCCTCCTGAGGGCGGGGCACCGCGCTGGCTGCCGCGGCTACTCCTCCTCCCCCACCCATTTCCTCGTCTTTATCTTCCCCCCCTCGATCTCCACTGTCCTCCTTCCCCTCCTCTCCCCCCTCCTCCGCTGTCCTCCTCCCCAGCCCGACCCGACCCGACCCGACCCGACCCGACCCGACGACGACCCGACGACGACGACGACGACGACGACGACGACGCCGACGCCGACGCCGACGCCGACGCCGACGCCGACGCCGACGCCGACGCCCGCAGCGGCAGGTGGCCCACGCAGCGAGCCCGCCCCCTCCTGCGGCCGAGCGGCGCCGAAGGCCCCCCCCCTCCGCTCGCTCGGAGCGCCTCGCGCTGCTGCGGCCTGGCACGGCCCCGGCGGGGGCTTGTCGTCGGTCGGTCCCCCAAGAGGCCCCAAGACTGCCCAGGGAGACCAAGACCGCCCCAGAGGGCGCCAAGACAGCCCAGGAGGCCCCCCAAGACGGTGCGAAAACGGCTTCAAGAGACCCCGAAGAGGGCTCACTCGCGACCTTGCATTAGCACGGCGACGGTCAGAAGATCAATGTCCCCCCCCCCTGAAACGGCATCCCCGGCGTCCAGAGCTCCTGGGCGCCCCGGCGCCCCTTCAGAGGGTCCCCCAAGAGTTCTGGGCATCCGGATGTCCTTGCCAAGCCGTGCAAACTGATCGGCGGCGGTCCCAAGGGACTCCCAAGACGGTCCACGATGGCCTCCAGCGGCCCTGGACCCGAAGACGGCCCAAATATCACCCCCAAGAGGTTTTCGAAGCGCAAAGAAAGAGGATGTTCCATGGGTTGTATCTTGCCTTTGGGGTATTCGGTTATTCGGTCTTGGGGGCGCCCGAGAACCACCGAAAACCGCTCCAACACAAGCAGAACAGGCGTGTTGACACCCCAAGAGAGCCCCAAGACGGTCCAAGAGGGATCAGCAACTGCCCACATAGGGCCCCATGACGGCTCAAAATTGCCCTAAGATGCCCTCCGGAAGGATTCAAACCATGACTCGAGACCATGCTTCGCGGCAGATTTGCCCGAAGAGTCCCCCAAAAGCCGCCAAAGGGCGCCAGGGACGTCTCCAGAGACGCCCAGGAGCCCTAAAAAGCTTTCGCGAGGTCCTCCAGAAACTCGCCTCGGAGGAGCGTCCGCAAACAAATCTGAGGATGACGGCGAAGGGTTCGCGGGGCAATTAAGGCGAGAACGAGGAAGAGGAAGAGGAAGTGGACACTTGAGAGAAGGAGACGGAACAACAATGTGAGAACGGCAATGGCGAAAACTGCAACTAAGAGCGATCGTTGTTTTGATTGATCGACCTCTCTCTCTCTCATTATGCATGCATGTTGGATGGGAAGGACCAAGGTGCATTGCGCGAAGCGCCAATGCAGTCTTATGAGTGTATATGCACATACATACATGCATGCATGCATGCATACTGACAGATAGACAGGCAAACACAGACATATATATATATATATATATATATATATATATGTGTGTGTGTGTGTGCATACACCTACATATACACAGATGCATCAACATCTACATCTACATATGCGTATACATATACATATACATAAAGGAAAGAGCGTGTTCTACCGCTGCTGGCAAAAAAACGGGGGGGGTCACTACCGGTTCGAACCCCTCACCCCCCCCCCCTCCGGAAAAACGGGGGGGGTCACTACCGGTTCGAACCCTCCCCCCCCCCCCCAGTTCATCATGAAAAGGGGGGGGGGTCACTACCGGTTCGAACCCCTCCCCCCCCCCCCCCTCGAAAACCGGGGAGGGTCACTACCGGTTCGAACCCCCCCCCCCCCCCCTCGAAAACCGAGTGGGGGTGCGGACAGTGGTGGGGACGGTGTTGGTGGGGACAGTGGTGAGGGGACAGCGGGACAGTGGTGGGGACAGTGGGACAGTGGGACAGTGGTGGGGACGGTAGTGGTGGGGACAGTGGTGGGGACAATGGTGGGAACAGGGGGGGACAGTGGACAGTGGTGGTGACGGTGGTGGTGGGGACAGTGGTGTGGGGACAATGGGAATGAGGTGGAAACAGTGGGACAGTGGAGGGTACAATGGTGGTGGGGACAGTGGTGAAGGCGGTGGCGAGGACGGCGGTGGGACAATGGGACAGAGGTACAGTGGGGACAGTGGTGGGGACAGTGGGGACAGTGGTGGGAACAGTGGGACAGCTCAGTGGGACAGCGGAGGAGTCAGTGGGACAGTGGGGACAGTGGGGATAGTCGGGCAGTGGTTGGGGCCGTGGAGACAGTGGGGAGAGTGGAACCGTGGTGGGAACAGTTCTGGGGACAGCGGGGACAGTGCGACAGTGGTGGGGGCACTGGTGGGGACAGTAGGGACGGTGGTGGAACCAGTGGGGACAGTGGTGGTGAGGACAGTGGTGCTGGGAACAACAGTGGGGGATTGATGCGGACGGTGGTAGGGACCGGGAGTCGTTTGCTGGCGGTGGGGGGGGGGAGGGGGTCGAACCGGTAGTGATCCCTCTCCGGTTTTCGAGGGGGGGGGGGGTTCGAACCGGTAGTGACCCCCCCCCGGTTTTCCGGATCCGGAGGGGGGGGGGGGGAGGGGTTCGAACCAGCAGTGACCCCCCCCCTTTTCGAGGGGGAGGGGGGGGGGGGGGGAGAGGTTAGGGGAGAGGGGGGTTTTTGGGGGAGGGGGGGGGGGGGGGGGGAGGGGTTCCAGCAGTAATATAAACAAGTAGGCCCGGCTCTCTCCCCGGGCGTCCTCCACCTCGATCACATTTGGGTTACGCTTCCGGTACCGCGCTTCCCGGCCTTCCGGGGAGCCTCCAAAACGCCCAAAGACAGCCCAAGACGACCCCAAGAAGCCCCCAGAACGGAAAAGAACGGCCCAAGACGTTCCCAAGCAACCCAGGATAGCTTTCGGGCGGCTCTCCAGGCTCCCAGGAGGCCTCCAAGAGACTTCAAGAGAGCTCCGAGAGGCCTCCCGAGAGCGCCCGGAGAACCTAAAATAGTTATTGCTCATTGTTTACTCCGTGTGTTTGGCCTTCTCACCATTTCATGTCTCCAACGCTCCAACACTGCCGAAGAGGCCCCCAAGACCGCCCAAGACCGCCCAAGAGGTTCCCAAGACGGCTCCAAGACGGCCCCAAGATTGCCGAACAGGCGCCCAGTGCAGCTCCAGACCACCCCAGGACAGGCCCAAGATGAACCCAAGAGTGGGAGCAGGAGGCCTCCAGAGACCTCCGAGAGGACTCCGGGAACCCCCAGAGCTTCGAGAGCCGTCCCGAGAGAGCCCGAAGAGGGTAAATTCGTTGATTTCCAGAGGTTTTTGTCTACGTTTTTCGCCTTCTCACGCTTCCCCGCTTCCAACGCTCCAAGACCGAGGGATTTGAAAAAAAATGGAATTCCAGAGATTCCCTTTTTTTCAAGTTCAACAAATACGCCCCCCCTCCTCCCGGGGGCCCCACACCTTCCCAGAACATCTGCGGAACGCTCCTGGTACCGCGCTTCCCGACCTCCCGGGGAGCCCCCAAAACGTACAAGGACAGCCTAAGACGACCCCAAGAAGCCCCCAGAACGGAAAAGAACGGCCCAAGACGTTCCCAAGCAAGCTTTTCGGGCGGCTCTCCAGGCTCCCAGGAGGCCTCCAAGAGACTTCAAGAGAGCTCCGAGAGGCCTCCCGAGAGCGCCCGGAGAACCTAAAATAGTTATTGCTCATTGTTTACTCCGTGTTTTTGGCCTTCTCTCCATTTCATGCTTCCAACGCTCCAACACGGCCGAAGAGGCCCGCAAGACCGCCCAAGACCGCCCAAGAGGTTCCCAAGACGGCTCCAAGACGGCCCCAAGATTGCCGAACAGGCGCCCAGTGCAGCTCCAGACCACCCCAGGACAGGCCCAAGATGAACCCAAGAGTGGGAGCAGGAGGCCTCCAGAGACCTCCGAGAGGACTCCGGGAACCCTCAGAGCTTCGAGAGCCGTCCCGAGTGAGCCTGAAGAGGGTAAATTCGTTGATTTCCAGGGGGTTTTGTCTACGTTTTTCGCCTTCTCACGCTTCCCCGCTTCCAACGCTCCAAGACCGAGGAATTTGAAAAAAAATGGAATTCCAGAGATTCCCTCTTTTTTCAAGTTCAACAAATACGCCCCCCCGCCTCCCGGGGACACCTTCCCGGAACATCTGCGGAACGCTCCTGGTACCGCGCTTCCCGACCTCCCGGGGAGCCCCCAAAACGCACAAGGACAGCCTAAGACGACCCCAAGAAGCCCCCAGAACGTAAAAGAACGGCCCAAGACGTTCCTAAGCAACCTAGGATAGCTTTCGGGCAGCTCTCCAGGCTCCCAGGAGGCCTCCAAGAGACCTCAAGAGAGCTCCGAGAGGCCTCCCGACAGCACCCAGTGAACCTAGAATCGTTTATTTGCTTTTTTTTTTAATTGGTTTTGGCCTTCTCACCATTTCATGTCTCCAACGCTCCAACACGGCCGAAGAGGCCCCAAAGATCGCCCCAATACCGCCCAAGAGGCTCCCAAGACGGCTCCAAGACGGGCCAAGGAGGCCCCAAGACTGCCGAAGAGGCGCCCAGGACAGCTCCAGACTACCCCAGAACAGGCCCAAGATGAGCCCAAGAGCGGGAGCAGGAGGCCTCCAGAGACCTCCGAGAGGACTCCGGGACCCCCCAGAGGCCTCCAATACACCCCAGACCTTTGAGAGGCCCCCAAAAAAGCCCCGACGAGGCCCCGAAAAGCCCAAGAGAGCTTCGAGAGCCGTCCAGAGAGAGCCCGAAGAGGGTAAAATCGTTGATTTCAATCGGGTTTTTGTGACTTTTTTCGCTTTCTCACGTTTTCCCCGCTTCCACAAAGACCGAGGAACTTGAAAACAAGGAAATTCCAGAGATTTCTTTTGATTTTTTTAAGTTGGGATTCCTATATCCTCTTCCTCGAGCCCCATCAAGACTTCGGAGTCACATGCAAAGATGTTTCGGGAATATCGTTGAACTCTCTGAGGCTGTCTTGGCACTCTCTTGGATTGTTTTCGCGTCCTTTGGGCTGCCACTGAAACCACCGTAGAAATCGAGATCCCATGAGTTGGAAAATGTGAACCCCTTGTATTTCAAACTCACCACCTGTTTATTTTTGCACGAAGTTACCGAGAGGCATCCCAACGGACCGTGGCTTGTATCCAGAGAACTTCTAACCCACAGCCCAGGCACGGCAACTTGAGAAAAATTAACCTCGAACACTCCCATGTTTTAAAAGGTTCGCCCCTGCCTACCCTTGCACAACAGACCACAATTAAGGCCCACCTCAGCTCCCAGAAAAGAAACCAGGAAGCCTTTGAGGGCCCCAAATCATTGAATACCGAACGGGAATTAATGATTTCTGCGTTTCCGCAGCTCCCCTCCTATACGGTGCCGAGGCTTGCTTTGGCCTCCAAGAGAGTGTCTGGATGCAAGAAGCGACAAACATGAGATTCCATGATTTAGCCCAGCAAGCCTAGCCAGAACTTGAGCGCGCGCGTAGCGCGCGCGATGGTTCTAGTATGTATAGATGCATATATATATACACACATACATACATACATACATAAACATACAAATACCGATTGTTATATATGTAGTTAAATATACTTATATACGTATGTATTACACTGGAGAAAAACCCAATCAGTGGATGGTCCGAAAGTTTTGCAAGCACCATGCCCGGCCGCAGTTTCGCAAGAGTGCCCCAAGAAGCTAACTCATTGATTTCCCTTGCGTGTTGGAAGGGATGTGGCATCCTCGCCATTTCGGGCATCCGTCGATTCAAAATCGCCTAGGAGGTCTTGAATGCTTCCCCAGGACGGCGCACCAGGGGCCCCAAATGACCCAGGCGGGCCTCCGGAGGTACCCGAAACAGTGAGACAGGTATATAGAAATACCGAGAGAGAGAGGGAGAGAGAGAGAGGGGAATGAGAGAGAGATTGCATAACACGGAGAAAAAAACATCAGAGAGAACTATGAAATAATGCATTGCGTATCAAAGAGTGTGACATATACAGAGAACTACCAAGAGAGAGAGAGAGAGACAGGGAGAGGGAGAGAGGGGAATGAGAAAGAGATTGAGCAACACGGAGAAAAAAAACATAACGATTGAATAATGTATTGCGTATCGGGGACGGACGAAAGAGTGAGATTGTTACAGAGATGTACCAAGAGGGATAGAGAGAGAGAGAAAACAAAAAAAAAAAAAAAAAAAAAAAAAAACGAGAGAGAGAGAGAGAGGGAGCGCCCCCACAGCACTGATATAGAGAGATACCAAGAGATAGAGAGAGAGAGAGAGAGAGAGAGAAAAAAAAAAAAAAAAAAAAAAAAGGGGAGAGGGAGCGCCCACCGACAGCCGCCCACCGAGAGCCGCCCACCGAAATCGGCCGGCGGCTACTTTCGCCGCCAATCTCTTGAGTAGGCGCCCACAAAAAGCCGCCCACCGAGAGCCGCCCACCGAAATCGGCTAGCGCGTTTCGCCAATCTCTTCTAAGTTCGCTAGTACCCCTTCAGTGTTGGGGAGTGCCAATACATACACATCTACACGTACATATACCTGTACACATACACAGACATATCCGTAAGGGTTTCGCCCCCTGCCGCTGGCCCCCTGTCTATCATAATGGGATATCAGAGTCGCGTCGGTGCGTCTCGGCGCTGCCTTGGCGCATCTGGGAACATCATGCGGGGACGGGGAGGAATCATCAGCGCATATTGAGACGTTGGTGTTGTCGAAGACGCCCACGGCGAATCCCGCCGCCCAATGCCGTTGGGAATCGCCAGTGTGGCCGAGCGTTGTGGCAAGAGCTCTGCCAAACTATCGGGCCATGTGCTCCCCCAGCCTTTGTAGAAACCCTTTGGGGAACACTCTGGGGAGGCTGGCGGGGAAGATCACGATGAGGAGGAGGAGGAGGAGGAGGAGGAGGAGGAGGAGGAGGAGGGGCATCTTGGGAGCCTCTGGGGGCACTCATGGGGCCTCCTTGGAGCTTCCTGGGAGCCTTTTGGAGGCATCTTGGGGGCCTCGTTGGGCCTCTTGTGGGCCTTTGGGAACTTCTCGAGGGCTTATTTGGCCGTCTTAGGGCAGTCCTGGCCCGCCTGACGTCGTCGGAAGCCGTTTGGGGGGCCTCTCTTAGCCGATTTGGGGCCCCCTTGGAGTGCTCCAGGGCCATCGTGGAGGCTATCTTGGGCGTCTTGGAGGTCTCGTGGGCCGCCTTGGGGCCCTCTTGGGGCCGTCTTGGGGGCATCTTGGGCCGTGGGGCCATCTTGAAAGGCCTCGTGAGCGATCTTGGGGCGATCTTTGGGGGCTCTTGGGCCGTCTCGGGCCGTCGGAAGCTCGAAAAGAAGCAAAGGCCAAAATCCTTCAGAAACGTAAGGCAAATCAATGAGGTTGGCATCTTCGGGCCTTCCTGGAGGACCTCAAGGAAGCCTCTTGGGCTGTCTTAGAGGTCGTCTTAGCGGCTTCTTGGGCCGACTTGGAGGCATCTTGGACCTTCTTGGGCCGTCGTGGAAGCCGTCTTGGACCAGATTGGGCGAGCTTGGAGGCCATCTCGGGCCACCTGGGCCGTCTTGGAGGCCGTCTAGGGCCATCTTGGAGTTAGAAAGGTATTGACCCGAAGATTTTGTTGTGGATGTTAAGGTCGTTTCGGCGCCTCTTGGGCGCCTCTTGGGGCCTCGTGGGGTATCTTTTGGGCCTCGTGGGCGCGCCTTGGCCGCCTCTTCAGGCCTCATGGGGGCTTCTCGGAGCGCTTCTTGGGCCATCTTGGGGCCCTGCTACGGATTCTGGCTTCGGGCACGCGACTATTTAGCAGTTTGCTAGGGTGTGTGGCCTCGGGTGCGCGAATATTATAAGCTACAAGGGATAATGTCTTCGGGGTCGCGGACATAGCGTGATTTACCAGGTTTGTTGCCTCGGGGACGCAAAACCTGTGAGTAGTTGCAAAGGCTTGTTGCCTCAGGGGCGCCAAAACATGTAATTTGAAAGGGGTCGTGGCCCCGGGGAGCCGAACATTGAAAAGTTTACGAAGGTGTGTTGCCACGGGGACGCACAAATTGAATCATTTGCGAAGGGTTGCTGGCCTCGTGGACGCGAGCATTGAAAAATTTACGCGGGATCGTGGCCTCGGGGGCGCAATTTTCAAAATTCACAAAGGATCGTGGCCCCAGAGGCGCGAACGTACCGTAATCCACGGGAGATCGTAGCCTCGGGGGCGCGAATACGGGTTACTTTACGGGGGGTCATGGCCTCGGGGGCGCGAACGCGGTGAAATGTACGAAGGGTCGTGGCCTCGCGGGCGCGAGTGCGGCGCAATGTATGAGGGATCGGGGCCTCGGGGGCGCGAATACGGTGTAATTTACGATTGATCGTGGCTTCGGTGGCGCCAACGCAGGGTCATTGACGAAGGATCGCGGCCTCGGGGACGCAAGTGTGGTGCAACTTACGGTGGATCGTGGCCCCAGAGGCGCGAACGTGGATAATTTACCTGAAATCGTGGCCTCGGGGGCACGGATATGGTGTATTGTATTAGGGGTCGTGGTTTCGGGGACGCGAATGCGGCACAATTTACAAAGGATCGTGGCCTTGGGGGCGCGAACACAGTGTACTTTACGAAAGGTTATTGCGTCGGGAGCGCGAATCTCATGCATTTTTACATGAATTCCGAGCACGCGATTCGGTGGTGGTAAGCGGGCCTTTTTCGGCTCCCCCCCTCGCGCGGAATTCAACAATTTACAACAGGAAGCAGAAAGCAGGATTATGACATTGGAGACTGGAAACTGGAATTGGCGCAGGGCATTGCAACCCTCATCCTCGCAGCCTGATGGTCCCACAAGGGAGCCGGCGGATAATACATGTACATCTACGAATGCATTTGCTTATGCATATACATATACATATACCTATACATCTACCTATTCACATGCATGCAGATATGTGTTCAGATGTCCTCCTCCACGGCCTTGCACCACCAGCCAGTCGACGAGCAGCGATCCTCCCTCTCCGCCTCCTCTTCCACCACCTCCCCCTCCCCCTCCTTCTCCTCCTCCACCTCCTCATCCTCATCCTCCTCTTTCTCCTACTCATCCTCCTACTCCTACTCCTACTCCTACTCCTGCTCCTACTCCTACTCTTCCTTCTCTTCTCCACATTCCTACACATACACCAGCACTGTTTCTCCCCAGCGACTGAGTGACGAGTGCGCTGACTACGCCTATGTACTGGCCTTTCTCTGGCCGAATACGGCGCAGTTCAGAGGGAGAGACCAAGCTGCCCGCATGCGGCACCACCCTTGGGTGGGAGAGAGGAGGAGGAGGAGGAGGAGGAGGAGGAGGAGGAGGAGGAAGGCGAGGAGGAGGAGGTGGAAGTGGTGGAGGAGGAGGAGGAGGAGGAGCAGGAGACACAGGAAGAGAAAGAGGAGGAGGAGGAGGAGGAGGAGGGAGGAGGAGGAGGAGGAGGAGGAGGAGGAGGAGGAGGAGGAGGAGGAGGAGGAGGAGGAGGAGGAGGAGGAGGAGGAGGAGGAGGAGAGGAGGGGGGGGGGGAGGGAGGAGGAGGAGGAGGAGGAGGAGGAGGAGGAGGAGGAGGAGGAGGAGGAGGAGGAGGAGGAGAAGGAGGAGGAGGAGGAGCAGGAGGAGGAGGAGGAGGAGGAGGAGGAGGAGGAGGAGGAAGAAGAAGAAGAGGAGGAGGAGGAGGAGGAGGAGGAGGAGGAGGGGGGGGGAGGAGCAGGAGGAGGAGGAGGAGGAGGTGGTGGGGAAGGGAGAAGTGGAGGAGAACGAGAACAGGAGGAGAACCAGGAGGAGAACGAGGAGGAGAACGAGGAGGAGAACGAGGAGGAGGAGGAGGAGGAGGAGGAGGAGGAGGAGGAGGAGGAGGAGGAGGAGGAGGAAGGGAGGAGGAGAGGAGGAGGAGGAGGAGGAGGAGGGGGAGGGAGGAGGAGGAGGAGAGGAGGAGGAGGAGGAGGAGGGCGGAGGAGGAGAGGAGGTGGAGGAGGTGGAGGAGGAGGAGGAGGAGGAGGGGAGGAGGAGGAGGAGAAGAGGGAAGAGGAGGAGAGGAGGAGGAGAAGGAGGAGGAGGAGGAGAAGAAGGGGGTGGGGAAGGGGGAGGCGGAGGAGGAGGGGGAGGAGGAGGAGGTGGAGGTGGACGAGGAGGAGGAGGAGGAGGAGGAGGAGGAAGAGGAGGAGGAGGAGGATGCAGAGAAAGAGGGGGAGGAGCACAGAGAGGAGGGGAAGCAGCCGCAGGCGCTTGCCTCGAGCAGCCGGGGAAGAATGGCCAAGGCGAGCGGCCCGCTGCGGATGAGGAGGAGGAGCAGCAGCAGCAGAAGCAGAAGGAAGAGCAGCAGCTGTCAAGCCTCACGCCGCGCCAAAGCCGTCTCCTTGGCGCGGGATTCACAAGGTGGCCGCTTCGAGACTGGCGACAGCGGGTTGCTGTCTTGTTGGGGCGAGCCACTGCGGTGCTCGTCTCCTCCGCTACCGCACTGGTGTCCCAAATAGTGGCTCGCTGGCGAGCCGTCGCTTGCACAGTCGGTCGCATCGAAGCGTGTCCGCACAGACGACTTCAAAGCAGGAGCAGAAGCAGGAGGAGGAGGAGGAAGGATAAAGGGGCCAAGGCTCCATCGTGCCGTGAGAAGCGACGGAAGGTCTTCGGCCATGTTCTGCTTCGGGGGGGGGGGGCCGTGCCGTGCCTCAGGGTCGTCGACGCTGGCTCGGGGCGAGAGGTCGGTCCCACGGGAGGGGTCGAGGCCGACGGGGGCCGACGCTCCCAGAGATCCGACGCTCCGAGAAAATCGGAGCGGCGGGTCCTGGACGTGTGTTCGGCCTCCGGGGGCCCTCGGCGGGCCGCGGGAGCGTCGAAAAACGGTTCGGGAAGAGGAACCGGCCCTCGGGACAGGGTCCAGACCCCAGGGGCCCGCGCATCGGAAAAGTCGGAGCGGCCAGATGTCGGGGTTCTTTGTATGTTGTTTGTACACGTCTACAGACGATGTGTATATAAACACTGTGATTTTCCGATAACAGAAAAACTGCTCGGGAGCTCCAGGGAGGAGGCAGGGGACAAGCCGAATCCGCGGCAAGGGCAGCTGCGTGAGCAGAAGTAGCGGCGACGGCAGCAGCCCCGTGCCCGTGCCCACGCCCAGCCCTCCCCGTGGCTTCCCCTTCCTCCCTCGTCTCCCTTTCGTTGTCCTGTTCCGTTTCCTCCCTCTCCTCGGGTCTGCCCCACTGGGTTTATTCACTGTCTTTCTCTTTCCTCCTCATCCTCTTCAGGCCGCACCCGCTCGTTCTCTGTTGCCGTGACTGCTCGGGGGGCTCGCACGGCGGTTACAGCCAGAGCCAGCGCAGTCTGCGACCCTGGGCACAGGAGCCCCTAAGCTCCGACGGCACGAGAGAGTTGCAACATCGCTCGTTCAGAGCCCTGGACCCCATCTTTCCGCAGCATTCCTCGAGCTGGGTCGATCCGTGAGGGTCCCGGAGCACGGAACAATACAAAATCGCCCGTTGCCCAAGAATGCGACGCCAGGATCTCAGGGCAGATTCGATCGGCGGCGAGCGAGAGGGGGAAGTGAGAAGGAGGAGGCCTTCTCAGAAGGCGGCGGAGCTTCTCAGAAGCCATCCGGCCTTCTGAGAGGCCTGCTGCGTCTTCGAGGGAGACTTATTGGCAACCCGCATAGTAAGAATGATCGACGTCCCAAGGTTACCCTTGCATCTTGGCCTCATCGGTCATCTTCAGTCCATCGTCCACAACTTTCGATGGCCAGCCCCGCTCGAAGAGACTCGGCATTTGCGTCCAAGGCCCTTGCATCCTTACCGCGCATTCTTATTAGATGGGTTTACTTTAGGAAACTGTTCAGAAGGCCCGAGGACCTCGAGCCTCCTGAGAAGGCCCGAGGACGTCCGAGCCTTCCCCCCCCGCGCTCGCCGCCGACCAGGGCAGGGCCGAGGAGGGGCCATGCCAGAGCAGGGGGGGTCGCGCAGACTTCTGGCCTCTGGCTCGCGGGCGCAGCAGCAGCCAGTTCCCCTCCCTCTGGGCGGCAGCCGTTGGCCCATTGCTTCAAGCAGTGGCGAGGCGCATTATGTCCAGAGAGCCTGTAGTGGTCTGCACGAGGGGTTATTAACACATGCCTGACTGAGACCATCTTGTCTCAACACGTCGGCTCTATGTTCTAAGAAAAATGCCTTTGCTCTGAGAACATCCTTGTTTAGTATGAGAACATCTCGTGGTTAGCCTATAGGTATGTCGGGACGGTCGGTCCTTGCTCAATTCTTGTTGTCTGCCGTTTGCTGCCCGCTGCTGGGGCTACTGTAAGCCGCGCGGGAAGCAAGCAGCCGGAGCCAAGGCCGTCTGCGACCGTCCCCCTGCTTTGATCGACTTTTCCGCGTCGCGGAAAAATCACGACGCAGAGTTTTTGATAGTTCTCGGCTGAAAAATCACGACGGCAGGTTGTTTGAAAGCTTTCGTAGGGAAAATCACGACAAATGGTTTTTGACTATTTTCGGCCTCTGAAGGTCCTCCCTTGGCCCCAGGGCCGTCAAAAACCAGCTCGGAATAACAAAACAGTCCTGGGGAAGGGGTCCAGACCTTTGGAGAGCCACGCTGCGAAAGAATCACGACGTCGGATGTCTGAGCGGCATGCGTGTCCAGAATCGTGGAGCTCAGCAGGCCAGGCTGGCAGGGTCTGGAGAGGGCCGTGGGGATCAGAATGCGGCGGAGGGCAGGGAGTCAGAGGACGGGGGGAGGATGGCACCTGAGGGGGGGGGGGTCCGAGAGAGGGTGAGGACGAGCGACGGAGCAGGCGGAGCGAAGCGAAAAGAAGAGGTGCACGTGCGCCTTGGCTCTTGCACAAGGGAGGGAGCTGCGGGAGGCAGAAAGCGGATTGTAGGCGAGGAGATGGAGGAGGAGGAGGAGGAGGAGGATACGACGTAACAAGCACCGTTCTTCATGTCTGACCAGCGTCAAAAAGGAGGAGGAGGAGGAGGAGGAGGAGGAGAAGGAGGAGGAGGAGGAGGAGAGGGCAGAGGATGGCCACGTCAGGACGGTTTCACGGACGAGAGAGAGAGAGAGACACGGCAGCTTCTGACGGCTGCACCCGATTTCGGGACAGAGGCCACCAGCTTCGAGCTTCGAGGGGCAGCCTCGTGCGACCATCCTGGCGCTCTCCTCAGGCCGTCTGGGGCCGTCTTGTGGCCCTCTGGGTGCAGTTTGGAGTTGTCTTCATGCCGTTTTGGATGGTCTTTGGCCGTCGTCGGGCCGCCCTGGGGCTGGCTCGGGATGGCCCTCTTGAGGCTCCCGGGGGCCCCCTTCGGGCCTGTTGGGGTGGGGTGCCGTTCCGGGTTGTCTTCGGGCCGTCCTGGGTGGTCTTTGGCCTGGGTTGGCTCGGGGGGCCAGAGCTCCTTGGGGACCTTCTTTGGGAGCATTTGGGGCCCCCTATCTCAGCCATGATGCGCTGGGAGGGGGAGGACGTTAGCAGTGTATGAAGAATATCTGGTTTGCACAGGCTCCATCTCTTGAGGGGGAGTTCCGCGAACATTATCGGGGCCAATCTTGGTGTATCGTCGTCGATGCCTCTTGGGCTCTCCTGGAGTCCTTTGTAGACCGTATTAGAAGGCACGGTGAGGGGGGAGACAGAAGGGGCCAGACTTAGAGAGGAGGCGAGGGGGGATTCTGGGGTGAACGGGGTCCCGACGGACGGTCGGCCAGTCGGAATATCACAGCGTGCGATCACACCAGTATGTATGACGACCCCAGATCACCGACCTCGTGATTTGTTCACGTCGTGGACGCCCCCCCCACCAATGTTTCGATCCCCTCCTATTGACCAGCGTTTCACCCCAGGTCGTGTTTGGATTGCCCCAGGGCCCAGTCAGGGGACGCGCGTGTCCGAACAAAATGAAACATGTATCCGCTGCGATTTGTTTCAGCACGAGGGGCCTGGCGAGGGAGATGAAAATCGGCCCACCAGACCAATCATGGCTTGCGCTCTGGTCAAAATTTCTAGCGGAATCTACGCCCAAGGAGGCTTCAAAACGTCCACAAAGTTGCGTACACAAACTTCGATCCTCGATCCCTCCTCATGCTCCTGGGACCGAATGCGCGTGGGGGTCAGACCCATCCTGGAGCGCGTTCTGGCCAGGACCTCGTCGAAGGAGCCGTGGCTACGAGCACGCCCCAGAAGGCACGAAGAATACCAACGTCGCCCAAAACCACGACGCACCTCTTGATAGCAGGCCAACCCATCTCTGGAGTGGTGCTAGGGGAGGACGAGTTCCTAGTCGAACATGGAGTCGCCGTTGAGGTCGAACGTAGCATAAAGGATAGCCTTCCCGAGCGGGCACGCTGCCACCTGGATTGTTCTCCGTCGCGCTGGAGACCCCCCCGCGCTATACATGTGATCCGTCCTGATTTCGGCATCACCCGTAGCTCGAAGATGCACCTAACCCAGACACCCAGCGTTTCGGATTGTTCAACGCGTGGGCCCCAGACCTCTCCACCCCTGCCCCGGGACCAGTTTCTCATCCCGAGTCGTTTTTGAAGGCCCCGAGACCCGAAATTGGTTTCAGTCTAGCCAAAGATCTGGCGGCGCGCTTCTGAGAAGGCAGGGGCCTTCTGAGAAGTCCTCCCGGCTTCTTGGGATCCTTTAGAAGTCTCGAGACCCTCCCGCGAGGGCCCCATGCCTTCCAAGAAGCGCGCCGCCTTCTCAGAAGGCCGCCCTCCTCGCGCCACCGCCCCGTGCGCGCCGCCACGAGGGGACGGCGAACTGGCCGTCTCGTTTTTGTGTTGTCGAGAGGCGAGGTGGCCGTCCTCCGCGCTCTGCACACCGGGTCCGAAGCACGAGAGACTCGGGGAGGCTCCCCGGACAGAGCCCCGCAGGACGACGCCTCCGCCCGAAGAGTCTTGCCGTCCGTGTCCGAAGGCGACGCCGGCTGGCCATTGCGAGGGCGCGTGGCCAGCTGGCTGCGCCGCCCAAAGGAAGGGTTCTTGATCCGAGGATCTCCGAAGGTCCCCAGGGGTCCCTGCAGGAGGCCTCCAGAGCCCCCCCGAGGCTTCAAGAAGCCCCCCAAAGACCTCCAACCCTTGGCAGCAGAAGGTTTTAAACAGCGCCTTGTACGACTACAGCGAGCACTGATGAAGGTACCATGGAGAGCGAAGAGCATTAAACGGTAGACGATACTGAGCATTCCAGTACGAGGGACCATGCGAGAGACCTCGCGGGAGGCCATGCGGGAGACCATACGGGGACCATGCGGGAGACCATGTGGGGAGAGCGGGAAGTATGAGAGGCCGTTGACAATACGGGAGACAGATGCGAGACCATGCGGAGGATATCATGCGGGAGACCAAGCGGGAGACTTTGCGGGAGACCATACGGGAAACCATACGGAGACCATAGGGGAGATCACACGGGAGACCAAGCGAGAGGCCATATCCGCCACAGTGCCCCCTTGCACGTTGAGGAGTGGTAGACTGCCAAGTGCAGTCTGGTATGGCTTCTGCAGTATCCTAAGAGACCCGTCCTGGTCCGTCCCCCCCTCTTGTAGCTGACTGCCTGGTGTTTCGTCTCCCTCCAGAGGCTACGACCCCCGCACTATCAAATTGCAGCAGCGTGCTCTGAAGCACCACCGCCACGTGCTCTTTCACTCGCCATTTTCTGCTGCGCGCGCAAGCGGCAGCCAGCTGTCTCCGGCAACGGTGCCCCAACGCCGAGATCTTTACGTAGTAGCAGTAGCCGTAGCCATAGCCGTGGTGGTAGCCGTAATAGCGGTAGCAGTAGTAGTAGTAGTAGTAGTAGTAGTAGTAGTAGTAGTAGTAGTAGTAGTAGTAGTAGTAGTAGTAGTAGTAGTAGTAGTAGTAGTAGTAGTAGTAGTAGTAGTAGTAGTAGTAGTAGTAGTAGTAGTAGTAGTAGTATAGTAGTAGTAGTAGTAGTAGTAGTAGTAGTAGTAGTAGTAGTAGTAGTAGTAGTAGTAGTAGTAGTAGTAGTAGTAGTAGTAGTATAGTAGTAGTAGTAGTAGTAGTAGTAGTAGTAGTAGTAGTAGTAGTAGTAGTAGTAGTAGTAGGTAGGTAGTAGGTAGTAGTAGTAGTAGTAGTAGTAGTAGTAGTAGTAGTAGTAGTAGGTAGGTAGGTAGTAGGTAGGTAGGTAGGTAGGTAGGGTAGGTAGTAGTTAGTAGTAGTAGTCGTCGTAGTCGTCGTAGTCGTAGTAGTAGTAGTAGTAGTAGTAGTAGTAGTAGTAGTAGCAGTAGTAGTAGTAGTAGTAGTAGTGGTGGTGGTGGTGGTAGTAGTCGTAGTAGTAGTAGTAGTAGTAGTAGTAGGAGTAGGAGTAGGAGTAGTAGTAGTAGTAGTAGTCGTCGTCGTCGTCGTCGTCGTCGTCGTCGTCGTCGTCGTCGCCGTCGGCGTCGTAGTCGTAGTCGTAGTCGTAGTAGTGGTAGTAGTAGTAGTAGTAATATTCGTGGTGGTAGTCGTAGTCGCAGTAGTGGTAAAAGTATAAGTAGTAGTAGTAGTAGTAGGAGGAGGAGGAGGAGGAGGACTAATAATATAGTAGTGGTAGTGGTCGTGGTAGTGGTAGTAGTAGTAGTAGTAGTAGTAGTTGTAGTAGTAGTAGTAGTAGTAATAGTAGTGGTAATAGTAGTAGTAGTAGTAGTAGTAGTAGTAGTAGTCGTAGTAGTAGTAGTAGTAGTAGTAGTAGTAGTAGTAGTAGTGGTAGTATTAGTAGTAGTTTTAGTAGTAGTAGTAGTAGTCGTAGTAGTAGTAGTCGTAGTAGTAGTAGTAGTAGCGGTGGTAGTGGCAGTAGTAGTAGTAGCAGCAGTAGCAGTGTTAGTTGTAGTAGTAGTAGTAGTAGTAGTAGTACTAGTAGTAGTAGTAGTAGTAGTAGTAGTAGTAGTAGTAGTAGTAGCAGTACTAGTAGTAGAAGGGTAGTAGCAGCAGCAGTAGTAGTGGCATGTGTAGTCGTAGTCGTAGTAGTAGTAGTAGTAGTAGTAGTTGTTGTTGTTGTTATAGTAGTAGTAGTAGTAGTAGTAGTAGTAGTAGTAGTAGTAGTAGTGGTAGGGTTGCGTGTCATCTATGGACGGTAGGGGTTTGGTTTGGGTTTTGGGTTAGATTTGGGCTTCTCCTGATTCTCAGTGATTCCCATCAATCCCTATGGATTCGTATTTGTTCCGATGTGTTCCTATCGATTCCCAGTGATTCCTCTATTTCTAATGGTTCCTATTGATTCCCAAGCTGATACCCAGGAATCCGCAAGAATTCATGAGAACCCTAAGGAATCGCGAAGCAGCTTTTTAAAGAATCTCGAGGAATTCGTACGAATCCTCCCGAATCCTCAGGAGTCATCAGCGCTGACGAAAAATCCTCAGGAACCAGATGCGTTCTAAAGGTTTGTGAGGGATCCTCGGGAATCCTATGGAATCCCCAGGAGTCTAGCAATAAGTGACACGCATGCTTTGCACATTCCGCGTAAGGAAGGCAATCCCTTTGAACTAACACCCCAACCACATTAACTGGACAGAAACGACCTCCCCACAAACCGGCAGTAAACGAAACGTACCTTAGTAGTAGTAGTTAGTTAGTTCGTTTGTGAGTTAGTGAATGCTTGCAGTTGTAGTAGTAATAGTAGAAGTCGTCGCAGTAGTCATAGTTGTCGTAGTAGTAGTAGTCGTCGTCGTCGTCGTAATAGTAGTTGTCGTAGTAGTAGTAGTAGTAGTAGTAGTAGTAGTAGTAGTAGTAGTAGTAGTTGTCGTAGTAGTAGTAGTAGTAGTAGTAGTAGTAGTAGTAGTAGTAGTACGAGGAGGAGGAGGAGGAGGAGGAGGAGGAGGAGTAGTAGTAGTAGCGTAGTAGTAGTAGTAGTAGTAGTAGTAGTAGTAGTAGTAGTAGTAGTAGTAGTCGTAGTGGTCGTAGTAGCAGTAGCAGTAATAGTAGTAGAAGTAGAAGTAGTAGCAGTAGTAGTTGCAGTACTAGTAGAAGTAGAGTCGTAATCCCAGTCGCAGATGCATTTCAAATAATATCAAAGTTTGACGTAGTAGGAGGTGTAGTATTCGTAGTAGTATTCGTATTTTCTGTAGTGGTAATTGTCGTTGTTCTTGTGGAATTAGTAGTAGTCGTAGTTCGATAATTGGTTAGTTCGTAGTCGTTGTAGCAGTAGTAGTAGCAGTAGTAGTAGTAGTGGTACTAGTAGTCGTAGCAGTCGTCGCAGTTGTCGTAGTGCCACCAGTAGTAGTAGTAGTAGTAGCAGTAGTAGTTGTAGAAGTAGTAGAAGTAGTAGTAGTAGTAGTAGTAGTAGTAGTAGTAGTAGTAGTAGTAGTAGCAGTCGTCGTTGTGTTCGTACTAGTTGCAGTCGCCGCTGTCGTCGTAGTAGTAATAGCCGTCGTGGTACTGGCAGTAGTAGTAGTAGTAGTAGTAGTAGTAGTAGTAGTAGTAGTAATAGTAGTAGTAGTCGTCGTCGTCGTCGTCGTCGTCGTCGTCGTCGTTGTCTGAGTCGCAGCCGTAGTAGTAGGAGTAGTAGTAGTAGTAGTAGTGGTGGTGATAGCAGTAGTAGCGGTAGTTGTAATAGTAAGAGCAGCAGTAGCTGCGGAACCCTTCTGACATCTTAACAGAGATCACGGACCAGCTCCCCCACAGGGGCGTCAGCAATCTTTCAGAAACCGTCGGGGACCTTAGGAATCCTGCGCATTCTGTACGAATCCTAAGAAATTCCGGAATGTTTACAAATCCTCAGGATTCCTTCAGGAATCTTTCGGGGTCTTTGGAATCCTGAGGCATCCTCACAAATCCTTCGGAATCCTTTTGGGATCTCTACGAATTCTTTGGAATCTCCCGGAACCTAAAGGAATTTTGAAAAAGTCGCAGGAACATTCAAGAATTGTTCGGGAACTTCGGTATCCTTAGGAGGGCTCACGGATCAGCACCTGGACCGGGGCCGCAGGAATTCTTAGGAACCCGTAGAAATCTTTCCGAATTCTGGCGATGTTTGAGGAATCCGTTGGACTCCAGCAGAATCCTGAGGACGCCCTGAAATCTTCAGAGGTTTTCGGAATCATCCTTCGAAACCCTGTGGATTCCTCAACAACCAAACGGAATCCTCTTGGATCTTCACAAATCCTGAGGAATGTGTTTGGAATCTCCCGGAATCTTGAGGAATCTTTAGGAATTATCAGAAAGCCGATCTGAAACCCAAAAATCGTCAGGAACCAACGAATCCTTTGGATTCTTCGGGAATCCTTGATAATCATCCGTAGTCCTCCGGAATCTTGCGGAATATTCCAGAATTTGCAGAAAACCATAGGAATCTGGATCTAAGAAGTGAGGAATTGTCTGGAATAAATTGGAATCTGTCGGAACCCGTCAGGCATCCCACAGGACTTCGGAAACTTTGTGCGGGGCTCATAACAGGCTTGTGAGAGCTTCCGAGAGGGTTTAGAGTGGACAACGTGAATTGCGCAATATGGATTCTCCTTTCTCAAAAGAAAATAGACTCTACCCCCCCCCCCGGGACTTAACGCTTCCCCTTAGGATAGTAAAATCTCATATGTATGTATATATATATATATACATACATATATATATGTATATGTATATATAAATATACATATATATAATATATATATATATATATATATATATTCTGCACGCTCGTCCATCCTAAATATGAAATCATACCATCCCAGCCAAACCAGCATCCCCCCCCCAAAAGGTTCCCTTGTGAACAAAAAACACTATGCGGTGACATCTGTTGTTCTAACATAACACTGTTTCACGAATCCCTTGCAAAAAATGGGACGAAGTGCACACGCGCGCGTCGTCGCGCGCGCATGCCGAAATCCTTCAAAGACCTTCGGTGCCGGAAGGATGTCGCAATCGAGGTTCCCAAAAACATACAAAAACACATGGTTTCGCAACACGGATGTGCTAAAAAAACGTCCGCGCGAGCTCTTGCGAACTCTTAAGAAAACCATAGGTGTTTCAAGATTTTCACAAAATGCTACCAAACTTGCTTCGCGCGCGCATGTCGAAATCTGTCGAACGCCCTTGCGCGTGTGCCGTCGCGAGAACCTTTTGCAAAAAACGGGACGAAGTGCAGACGCGCGCGTCGTCGCGGGCGTATGCCGAAAACCTTGAAAACCCATCGGTTTCGGAAGGATTTCAAAATCGTGCGTCCAAAAAACCTACAAAACCCCAAGGTTTCGCAACACTGATTTTGAACAAAAGCGTGCGCGCACGCGCTCTTGCGTCGTCGTCGTCGTCGTCGTCGTCGCCGTCCTCCCTCCTCCCGCGTCGTCGTCGTCGTCGCCTACGTCGTCCTCTGTATTTTCTCGTGTTCGTCGTCGTCGTCCTCTTTGGCGTCGTGGTCGTTTCCGTCGTCGTTGTCGCCGTGGTCGTCCTTCCTCCTCCTCCCACGTCGTCGTCGTCGTCCGTCGTCGGCGTCTCGTCGTCGTCCCTCCTATTTCGTCGCCGTCGTCGTCGTCGTCGTTGTCGTCGTCGTCTTCCCTCCTCCCTCGTCGTTGTCGTCGTCGGCGTCGCCGTCCTTCCTCCTTCGTCGTCGTTCGCGTCGTCGCCGTCCTCCCTCCTCCCTCGTCGTTGTCGTCGTTGTCGTCGTTGTCGCCGTCGTCGTCCTTCCTCCTCCTCGTCGTCCGTCGTCGTCGTCGTCTTCGTCGTCGTCGGCGTCGGCGTCGTTGTCGTCGTCGAAGTCGTCGGAGACGTCGTCGGTGTCGTCCTAGTCGTTGTCGTCGGTGTCGTCGTAGTCGGTCTTAACAGGTTTTGCAAACCAAGTTGCGGGTGGGTGGGTGGGATGTTTGCGCGAGCAGTGGAGATGACGATTTCAAGTTCAGCAGAGTGGATTGCACCACATAGGCTGCACAACATATTTTCTCGTTCTGAAGAGTATTTGGATAGATCTCCCCCCCGACGTATCGTGTCACCCGTTCGTTTTGCGATTCACAAATAGTCAAGCCCCATCGTCCATCTGATATATGGATTCATACCATTCCAGACAGACGCAGATCGACCCCCCTTCATCGTCTGCAAAAAATCAGCATGCGCGCACACTCGTTTGTCAAAAACCATAATGTTGCCAGAAGCTGCGCAAGAAACGGGACGAAGTGCACACGCACGCGCCGTCGCGCGCACATGCCGAAATTCTTCAAAAACCACGGTGTCGCAACGATGTCAAAATCGAGTGCCCCGAAAGCGCATGCGCGCACACTCGTTTGTCAAAAACATAATGTTGCCAGACGCTGTGCAAGAAACGGGACGAAGTGCACACGCACGCGCCGTCGCGCGCACATGCCGAAATTCTTCAAAAACCACGGTGTCGCAACGATGTCAAAATCGAGTGCCCCGAAAGCGCATGCGCGCACACTCGTTTGTCAAAAACCATAATGTTGCCAGAAGCTGTGCAAGAAACGGGACGAAGTGCACACGCACGCGCCGTCGCGCGCACATGCCGAAATTCTTCAAAAACCACGGTGTCGCAACGATGTCAAAATCGAGTGCCCCGAAAGCAGATTTAAGTTATCCTGGCGAAGGGCCCAACTATATGCAGTTGTGAGTATCACCGTTGTGGGTATCGCCTTCGGTGAGTCTCCTTATGGGGCCACGAAGCGTGTAAAGGGCGTGCCGACATGGGACGGGGACGCACGCGGGCGCAGCCATTGGGGCCTTCGGTGGCGCTTCTCCCTATGCGGCCACGAAACGCCTGAGGGGTATGTCGAAATGGGCACGGGGGCGCATGCGAACGTCGCCACTCGGGCCCTCGGTGGAGCTCCGTATGGGGCCACGAAACGCATGAGGGGTGGAGCTCCGTATGGGGCCACGAAACGCATGAGGGGCGTGCCGAAATAGGCGGAGGGAGACGCATGTGATCACAGCCAGTGGGGCCTTCGGTGGAGCTGCCTCTTGGGGCCACGCAACGCCGTATTGGGCGTCGCGGGACACATGTGATCAAAGCCGCGGGGGCCTTTCGTGGAGCTCCCGATGGGGCCACGGAGCGCCGTACTGGGTGGCGCGGGACGCATGTGATCACAGCCATTTGAGCTTTCGGTGGAGCTCCCAAAGGGGTCACTAAACGCCGTGTTGGGTGGCACGGGGCGCATGTGATCACAACCACTGGGGCCTTCGGTCGGGCTCCCGATGGGGCCACGGGACGCCGTGCTGGATGGCGCGGGACGCATGTGATCACAGCCACTGGGGCCCCCAGTGGAATCTCCTATGGGGCCGCGAAACGCCGTGCTGGGTGGCACGGGGCGCATGTGATCACAGCCACTGGTGCCTTCGGTGGAACTCCCGATGGGGCCGCGAAACGCCGTACTGGGTGGCCCGGGGCGCATGTGATCACAGCCGGTGGGACCTTCGATGGAGTTCCATATGGGGCCACGAAACGCCGCACTAGGTGGCGCGGGACGCACGCAATCAAAACCAGTGGGGCCTTCGGTGGAGCCCCCCATGGGGCCACGAAACGCAGCGCTGGGTGGCGCACAACGCATGTGATCACAGCCATTGGGGCCTTCGGTGAGGCCCCCTGTGGAGCCACGAGACGCCGTGCTGGTTGTCGCAGAACAGGGCGCATGTGATCACAGCCATCGGGGCGTATCCTGTGGGGCCACGAAACGCCGTACTGGGTGGCGCGGGACGCATGCGACCACAGCCTCTGGGGCTTTCGGCGGAACTCCCTATGGGGCCACGCAGCAACGTACTGGGCGTTGCGGGGCGCATGTGATCACAGCTGGTGGGACCTTCGGTGGAGCCCCCGATGGGGCCTCGGAGCGCCGTGCTGGGTGGCGCGGGGCGCATGTGACCACAGCCACTGGGGCCTTCGGTGGAGCTCCCGATGCGCTGGGTGGCGCGGGACGCATGCGATCACAGCCACTGGGGCCTTCGGTGGGCCCCCTGATGGGCCACGAAACGCAATGCTGGGTGGCGCGGGACGCATGTGATTGCAGCCACCAGGGCCTTTGGCGGGGCCCCCTTCTGGGGCCACGAAACGCCGCACTGGGCGCGCGAAGATGGTGCACACGCAGAAGGCAGCGGCAAGGGTAGGAGGAGGGGGAGAGGAGAAGGAGAAGGAACACGGGGCGCTGTCCCTGCAAAGCGAGGGCCAAACACCACAGGCAACATGGTCATACAATTCGCCCAAACTAGTTTCTCGCGCCGCAAGCCGAAACCAGTCGAACGCCCCTTCGGAGCGTGTTTGGGGGGCAGCACGACCCGTTTCAAATGTGACAGTATGGGCCACTTACGCGCGTCGGCCGCGCGCGCATGTCGAACCCCTTCCAAAACCTTCATCACCGTCGCGAGGAAATCATCATAGTCATCGGCGGGCGCGACCAGCATCGGCTCCATCATTGGCCTTGCCGTCGTCATCACCACTATCGCCGCCATCATCGCTACGACCATAATGTTGTCTATGATATCGGCGTCGCCATGATCGGCGTCGCCATGATACCGCGTCCGCCCAAGTCACCCACTCGCACTGAAGTGCCCGCTGGCAAATGCCCAGCGGTCAGCTCCACCGCGGCCGCGTCGGTCGCGCCAAACTAGCTGGCCGCTGCGCGCGCGAGCATGCGCGGGCACGCGCGGCCGCAGCGATGCACCAGCCAACACCAAGCCCTCATCGCAATCGCTGCCGCATGGGTTTTGCAAGGCGATTTTCCGGTGGGCGGGCGGGGATGATTGCTCGAGCTGTGGAGCTGACAACTGCGAGTTCCACCGGCGAATTGCACAGCATATTGCACCATATAGCTCAAACCACACGAAGTATCCCACATCGGTTGCTAAAAACTTATTTTCCACCACGTATATTTTTTTAGAAAACAATTGGGACCCACGACCCACCACCTTTCCGAGGCCAGACTTGCCCCCGCCCTCCTGGGGATGAGAAATTGTACATATGATTTTGCCCCGTCACTCATTCTGAATGCGCAAAACTTGTTGATCAAGCATCATCAACCATCATGAACCCATTGCAGAAAATACGAATTGCACACGCGCGCGCCGTCCCGCGCACATGCCAGCACCGTTCAAAAACAGTAGGTTTCGCAAGGAGTTCAACATCGAACGCCCTGGCCACATTTTGATGGAAACGATGGTTTTGCAGCGCTTGTTTTCAAAACTTACACTGCGCGCGCGTTGGCCCGAATTCTTCAGAAAACCACAAGTGTTTCAACATGATCAACAAATTCGTCCAAGCGTGCGTCCCGCGAGCGCATGTCGAAATCATGAACGCCCTTGCGCGCGCATTGGGAGGCACGATACCTGTCATCGGCCGCGTGCGCATGTCGAAATCATTTATTTTCTCAACTTTAATCACCGACGCGTTGACACCATCACCGTCATCGGCGTGATCGGCATCGGCGCCGTCACTGGCCTTGCCGTCGCCATCGTCATTGTCGTTACCAACACCGCTATAATCATCATCGCGTCTGCCGTTGTCAACGTCGCCATGATGCCGCGCCCGCCCGGGTCACCGACTCGCTCTGAGTTGCCCGTGCGCCAGCGCGACTTGCGAGAAGCGATGGGAAACCCTCAGCGATCTGCGATAGCGCGGCCGCAGCGATGCGCCAGCCGGCGCCAAGCACTCCTCGCAATCGCCGCCGCATGGGTTTTGCAAACCAAGTTGCGGGTGGGCGGGTGGGATGGTTGCGCGAGAAGTTGCATTGAAAATTCACCACGAACAAAAACGATTTGCATCACACAGGTTGCAAAACCATGATTGCACCACGTAGATTGCACAACATATTCGGCACCACGTGCAATGCACTCCGTTTACTGCCCCACATAGATAGCACTATATATATATATGTATGTAAATGTATGTGAACGCACCGCTGGAAACATTGTATTTGAGGCCAACGCTCGCTAACACGGAATGTATTGTCTGATGCTTCTGATGTTAAACAATGGTGCAAGTACATCTCGTGTACACGAGTGCAAACTCAGCTCTTGTATAGCATTGCAAGTACAATTGTTGTAGGCTAGTTCAAATACAGCTCTCGCTCAC
>CAUYUJ010007225.1:297874-362874 GCA_963575745.1 Prorocentrum cordatum | reverse complement strand
GGTAGTAGTAGTAGTAGTAGTAGTAGTAGTGGGAGTAGTAGTAGCAGTGCTAGTACTAGTACTAGTACTAGTACTAGTACTAGTACTAGTACTAGTACTAGTACTAGTAGTAATAGTCGTAGTAGTAGTAGTAGTAGTAGTAGTAGTCATAGTGGTAGTGGTACGAGTAGTAATAATAGTTGTTGAGTGGTAGTCGTAAAGTAGTAGTTGCGTTTGCAGTAACAGCAGTAGTAGTAGTAGTAGTAGTAGTAGAAGTAGTAGTAGTAGTAGTACTAGTAGTAGTACTCGCAATCGTACTAGTAGTAGTAGTAGTAGTAGTAGTACCAGTGGTGGTATTGGTACTTGCACTGTTACTTGTACTGGTAGTGGTAGTGATAGTTGTAGTGGTGATGGTAGTGCTAGTGGTAGGTAGTAGTAGTGGTAGTCGTCGTCGGGTCGTAGTCGTAGTCGTAGTCGTAGTCGTAGTAGTGGTAGTGGTAGTGGTAGTAGTGGTAGTAGTGCTAGTAGTGCTAGTAGTGCTAGTAGTAGTTGTAGTGGTAGTTGTAAAATAGTAGTTACAGTCGCAGTAGCAGTAGTAGTAGTACTAGTAATAGTAGTAGTAGTAGTAGTAGTAGTAGTAGTAGTAGTAGTAGTAGTAGTAGTAGTAGTAGTAGTAGCCGTAGTAGTAGTAGTAGTAGTAGTAGTAGTAGTAGTAGTAGTTCGTAGTAGTTCGTAGTAGTTCGTAGTAGTTCGTAGTAGTAGTAGTAGTAGTCGTCGTCGTTTCATGTAGTGGTAGTGGTAGTGGTAGTGGTAGTGGTAATAGTAGCAGTAATAATAACAATAACCAGGCGAGCACTAATATTAAGAGAAATTCACATCGCGAGGCGACTATCTCAGACTCATAATTGAGCATACGATTACGGATACGAATATAATCAATGAGACTTCTGTTTAACGGCCTGCGGCCTATCCCGCCACCGTGCCTGGGTTGTGGGCCGTAGACCTCTTGGATGTTCGTCGGGATGTCGTTGGAGGCATCTCGGGGGCTGATTGGAGGCAATTTGGTGGCCTCTTGGTGCCGTTTTAGGGCGTCTTGGTGGCCTTTCGGTGGTCTCTCAGGGTTTCTTGGGGGCCTCGTAGGGCCCACTGGGCGTGCCTTGGGGCGGAAAGCTCGCATTGTCGGTTCAGACTCCCCTTTGGGGGCCCCTTCTTGGGGCCGTTTTGGTGCTCTCTTGCGCCGTCTGCGGTGCCTTTTGGGCCGTCTTGTGGCCATTTTGGGTGTCCGGTGGGCCGTCTTGGGGCGATTGGTGGGGATTCCTGGGCCGTCTTGAACGCAGTGAATGCCCAGAAGCTTGAGCTAAAAATGCACGTTTCCCGAAAGGAATTAGACGATGTTTGCTTCTTGGCGCCTTCTTGGAGGTGCTCCGGGAGGCCTCTTGGGGCGTCTTGGGCGCGTTTTCGGACGACTGGAGGCCATCTTGGGCGTCTTGGACCAATCGTTCGGCGAATCGGAGCCCTCTTGGATCGTCTTGGGGGCCTTTTGTGGCCCCCACCCCCCGTCTTCTATTAGCAAAGTGCTACAGTTCTGCTTATAGTACTACACAGATAAAGATTCATACGAATACGGATACTGCTACGAACAAGATTACAGACTAACAGAAATACAACTTGTATTAATCCGGATACAAATCCGAATGCGAAAACCAATACGAATATGATTGCAGATTGTAAGGGTAAGATTAGTACCATAACTAACGATACCGATACGATGGGAGGCCACGGGAGACCGCGGGTGGCCATGGGAGACCGCGGGAGACCAAGGCGCCCGATCGATCCCAGATTTGGCGATCCCCGCGCTCGCTTTCGTAGAAGATTTGTTTAGGACCCTTGCAGGCCAGCTGCTAAGGGAAACAGGCCGTCAGGCGAGGAAGACAGCGGTTTCCACGTGCAACCGCGGTCTCGCTCGTGCCCCTCACGCGTGCTGTTGAGTCCGGATGCCCGATCCTATCTTCGACCCATCAGGGGAAATTGTCCTGGCGAATGGCCCAGCCATCTGCAGTTGTGAGCACCGCGGTTGTGAGCATCGTCTTCGGATGGGGCTCCTGGTAGGGCCACAGAACGTGTGAGGGCTGTGTGTACCGACATGGGTGTGGCGATGTTGCGGCGATGCCGTGCGGGCGTTGGCACGGGGGCCGTGGGTGGGGCTCTGTGTGGGGCCGCGAAACGCGCGAGGGGTGCGCCGAAATCGTCGCGGCGGTGCCATGCGGGCGTTGCCACTGGGGCGTTCGGTGGAGCGCCGTATATCAGGAGCGAAAGAAGGACGTACACGTACATGAATCCACGCTGGTTTCGAGAGTACGCATTGCCCGAAAGATCGTATCACGCGGCCGGTCTCGCAGATCGAGGGGCCGTGTTCATGTACATAGCTGGGCGCGTACGTCCTTTGTGGGCTCCCTAGTATAGAGCCACGAAACGTAGGAAGGGTGTTCCGAAACGGGAGAGGTTGTGCCACGCGGGCGCTGCCACCGGGGCTCTCGGTGGAGCGCCCTACCTGTGGCATCTCAGTTGCCATTGATGCGACCCTCAAGGGGCTGGTCAGCGGTGCCAGCAGACGGTGGCAGCCGTCACGTGTGCAGAAGGGGCGTGCTGACCAGTTTTTTGAGCTGCATCCGAAGGCAGCTCCTTTTGCTGCCCAGCCTGCGCCCATACACAGTGACGTCTCGAGTTCGAGTGTCCAGGGACCGAGTGGGTCATGCAGGTCTGTGATTCAAGATGGGCGCAGGATAGATGGGTTAGAAGTCTGTAAGGATCCCAGACATGTGCCTGTCAGGCACGATCGAGTGATTATTTGTCAGACCTGTGCTTCCTAACCTCGTCTTGCCCGATGGCTTGCGCAAGCTATTATAAGAGAGGCGAGTTGGGATTGCACAGCGTAAGACTACCCGAGCCACTCATTTACGTTTGTTGCGAAATGCTGTTCTCGGTCGGCTGGCATCCCAAGTTTGGGGTGCGCCTTCTGTCCGACGAGGGATCCCAGCAGGTGCCTTCGTCTGCGGCTCCTGGCTCCGTCGAGGCCCCGCGTGGGGCCCGCTGCGGTTCGGTGGCCGAGCTCGAAGATGCGTCTGACTGCCCTGTGGTTGAGGATGTCCATCGTGCCGTGCTGCCCTCCAGGGTTCCGTCTCGAGGGGATGATGACCAGCTCTGATTAGAACGCTTGATATTGAATTTCTGTAGTCGTCACTTGGGCGGCTGCTGACTTGTGCTGAAGCGCTGTGGCTGTCTAAGTGACGGTCGCGAATGCTGCTCCTATTGTGTTGCAGCTGCGGTGCAGTATCCTCGCAGGAGGTTTGGCTTCTCAGTCCATCCTCCCGCTGCCTCCATTCTGGTGTGCGGTGCTATCGACTCGACTGTACTGTTGCACGCTCGCTCGCTCGCGCCCTACCTAGGGAGCCACGAAACGTGTGAAGGGTGTTCCGAAACGGGTGCGGTTGTGCCATGCGGGCGCTGCCATTGCGGCCTCAGGTGGGGAGCTCCTCATGGGCCCATGAAGCGCGTGAAGGGTGTACCAAATTGGCTGCGGCGATGCCATGCAGGCGCTGCCACTGGGGCCTGCGGTGGAGCTACCTGTGGGCCAACAAAGCGCGTGAGGGGTGTGTCGAAACGGGTGCGGCGCCGTCATGCGGGCTTTGCTAGTGGGGCCTTCTGTGGAGCTCCGTATGGGGCCACGAAACGTGTGACGGGTGCTGAAACGGGTGCGGCGGTGCCATGCGGGCGCTGCCATTGAGGCCTTCGGTGGGACGCCCTATGGAGCCACGAAACGCGGGAAGGGTGTGCCGAAACGGGTGCGGTTGTGCCATGCGGGCGCTGCCATTGGGGCCCTCTGTGGGGCTCCATGCGGGTCCACAAAACGTGCGAGGGGCGTGCCGAAACGGGCCCGGTTGTGCCATTCGGGCGTTGTCATTGAGGCCTTAGGTGGAGCTCCCTATGGGCCACGAAACGTGTGAGGGGTGTGCCCAAACGGGTGTGGCGGCAGGGATGAGACGAGGGAGGAGGGGAGAAGGAAGGAGGAGTGAGTGAGGAACGCGGGGCGCTGTCTCTTCAGAACGAGGACCCGACAACACGGGATAGCTGGAAAAGAATCAGGCCCCCAGCCTCGATCGAAATCCCCGAGGGAGATCCGCGCCCGCGCTGGCGCTGGCCCCGCCGTCGTTGGCGTCCTCGTCCTCGCCGTCGTCCCCGTTCTCGTCCTTCTCCTCGTCCTCGTCGCCGCCGCCGCCGCTTGCGCCGCCGCCCGCACCGTCGCCGCGCCGCGCCGCGGCGCCGGCGTCATCGTCGGCGACTGCGTTGGCGTCGGCCGCCAGCGCCGGCGCAGGACCACGGCTCGCGGGCCGCCGCTGGGACCTCCTCCTCGCCTTCGAGGAGGCGCGGCTCCGGCGGCCGCGCAGAGCGTGCAGAAGGCCTGGCTCGCGCGCTCGTCGTCGTAGTCGTCGTCGTCGTCGCCGCCACCGCCGCCGCCGCCGTCGTCGTCTTCGTCGTCTTCGTCGTCGTCGTTGTCGTCGTCGTCGCCGTCGTCGTCGTCGTCGTCGCCCGCCGCCGCCGCTGTCGTTGTCTTCGTCGTCGTCGTCGTCGTCGATGTCGCTGTCGTTGTCGTCGTCGTCGTCGGGGGGCCTGGCCTGGTCCTCCCCAAGACCCCCGCCATCCTGTTCGAAACGCGCACCCCTGGAGGTCTCGAGAATCGGATCGACTAGGCCCATGGGCTCGTCAGAAGTCACAGCGCCATCTGGGGCAGCCTAACTGCCACAAGTGCGAGGCATCCAACCTGAAAATCGGTTTCGGTCGAATTTCTGGCCGCCCTACTCCGCGAGCATGACAGAGGCTTCGAGAAGGGAGGAGGGAGAGGAGGAGGAGGAGCAGGGGGACGAGCAGGACGAGGAGGAGGCGGAGGAGGAGGAGGAGACGGAGGAGGAGGAGGGGGAGGAGGCGGAGGAGGAGAAGAACGGAGTAGGAGGAGGAGGTGGAAGGAGCAGGAGGAGGAGGTGGAAGGAGCAAGAGGAGGAGTGAGGAGAAAGAGGAGAAGGAGGGGGACCAGGACAGGAGGAGGAGGAGGAGGAGGAGGATAGCTGCGACAATCCGCAGGGGATTGGTCATGGGAGCGACTCATGGTGCCTCTGGCCCCTTCCCAAACCAGAAGCCACGGTGGTTTCACGAGTGTCCCCTCTCCTCCTGGAGCCTCCCCGGGTCACCCTGGATGGCCCCAGATCCCTCCATCGTGAGCGGAAAATGTATGCATCTCGGGTGGCTCGCGGCCGAGAACCTTCGGCAGCGGCTCCGTCCATACAGGGCGGTGTTGCGCGGATACCCCGCGCTGAACGTACCCGTGAGATCGCATATTCATGGGACTGCGACTCAGTGTCCAGATCGCGACGGCATGGGTATGGATATGTCCATCGTTCGTGACTCCAGATAGCCCCAGACCGCCCCAACAAAGCCTCGAGGACTCCTCCTCCCGCAGGGGGTGTCGAGAGGCGTGATCATGCATCTGGGGCAGGTCCGACGGCCTCCAGAGGCTTCCCGAAGAGCCCCCAGGAGATGCCCGAGAGCCCCTTCTTAAGTTCACCATGGAGGAGCAAAGATAAACCGTGGGTACATAAAGAAAGAGGTGGAACTCATATGGAGTTGGGCGCGCTAGCTTTGGAGACCAAGACAATGTCCCACAGATCCTTCTGCAGCGATCGAGTCCTCTCTGGCCTCGCAACCCAGCAGCCGCCTGCTCAAGCAAAGCCGTCCAAGCTGGGAGATTGCCAGCCGTCCCCAGCACGGCCCCATGAGCCCGAACTCCGCAGACTGCCCAGTGTCTCGATTGAAAGGGTCCTGAAAAGCTCGGAGGGTCGGCAGGTCATCTGCCACAAGACGGTTTCCCAGACCCCCGACGTCATGCTTTCTCCACGACGCGGACTCTTGGAGGTCTCGACTCACTCCCCGGGCCCAGCTTTTCATGCCGAGTCGGTTTGTAACATTCCGAGGGCTTGGTGAGGGCCCCTGGAGGCCGAAAAAATGTAGAACCTTCTCTCGCTTTTTTCCACGACGCGACGGGGGTCTGGGGAGGGGGGAGGGGAAGTTAAGCCCCTGGACTCATCCTGGGGTGCGTCCTGGCCAGAACTTCGGTGCCAGACGTGGCGACAAAAAGCCTCAAATGGATCGCCCCAGTGGAGCGACATCTGAAGCCAGCGAGCAAGCGCAAAGCCGAAGCAGGTGCAGGCGCCGGTCGGGCAACGGGCGGGACGCGCCGGAAGCGAATGGGAGCACGGCGGGACGCGGGGAGGATTGCAAAAAACCAAGGATTGCAAAAAACCAAGGATTGCAAAAAACCTTCGAAGGATTGCAAAAAAACCAAGGATTGCAAAAAACCTTCGGTTTTTTGCAATCCAGGTTTTTTGCAATCCTTCGGTGTTTTGCAATCCTTCTTGCAATCCTTCGTTCAGAGGGGAGAAGAAGACAGAGCCGCTCAGATCGTGCAGACCGTCGCGGGCATGCCAACGAAGTGCAGGAGGGCGCCAGAGCACGGCTGCGTAACCAGCAGCGGGCGACTGAGGCCGGTTGGCCGTGCAGGGGAAGAGTTTGACCGGGTACCCCTAATGCCTGAGATGGCCAGGACCAGCGGCCTTGTTGAGGTAGAGGGACAGCCAGAGAGGACGAATCGCCCCAGGAAGGTGATGCCCAGATAAAGCCAGAACTTGGACCAGCGCAGAGCACGACGGCTCAGAATTACCAGAGCACGACGGCTCAGAATTACCGAAGCCAGGGCATGTGGAAGCGAAGAGACAACGCACCAAACGACCGGCTCCACGAAGAGACCCTTGCCGAACTGCTCCAGGGCGGGGCACGGGCAGCGCAGCGGGGGAGCGCGAGCACCAGCGGGCGGGCCAGCCCGGGGTCCAGCGCCATGGCGGCACGGGCCGGGAGCGTTTGGGGGGAAAGTGCCCTGAGATCCCGGCGATTCAATTTTTTCGAGCCGGGCGCTTTCGCTCAATTTCGGGTCCCGGGACCCTCACAGATCGATCCGGTTCGAAAAATGGCACAGAAAGATGGGGTCCGCGGTTCCGGTCATGATTTGTTACGAAGTTGCATTTTTCTGCAACGTCGGATCTCAGGGGGGGAAAGAGGAGGAGGAGGAGGAGGAGGAGGAGGAGGAGGAGGAGGAGGAGGAGGAGGAGGAGGAGGAGGAGGAGGAGGAGGAGGAGGAGGAGGAGGAGGAGGAAGAGGAGGAGGAGGAGGAGGAGGAGGAGGGGGGGGCACCCAGTGCACTGCGGGGCAGCAGGGGGCCCCCGCCTGATGGCACTCCAGCAGTCCCAACGCTGGGGGGGCCGCCAGGCGGGCCCTTCCCCAGGGGCTCAAAGCCCAGCGCCCCCCGCACCAACGTCGGGCGTCGGCTGGAAAGCCCCCAGCCACGGGCAGGGTGTGAAGGCCAGGCGGTACTGCGGCCGCCTACGAGCAAGCGCCCGCACCAGGCGGCCTGGCTGGGCGCGCGGCCCCGAGAACGCGGGTCTCGTCAAGCCAAGCGGAAGGAACGAAGGCAAGGGGAAGAGAGAAGAAGGGCGAAAAGCCAACGCAGCGCGTGTGAAAGACCAGGTAACCAGGGAGGCGGAAAGCCCAGACAGTCCGGGGGAAAGTGGAAGTCATGCAAAGCCACGTCGCTAGGGGGACATGCACGAGACCAGGCGAGAGCCTGTGCGGGCAGCGGCGCGGAGACGCCCGCAGGCCCCTAGGGGTCGGAGGGCGTGTACCGGTCGTCGTAGCGGACCCTCTTGTTGTGCCCCCAGCGGTCCTAGCGGTGCCAAGGGTCATTGCCCAGGGAGACCCAGGCCGTGCCCTCGCCTGGGCCCTTCCTTTTCTCATTTCCTGGTTCTGCCCCCCGCTGCCGTGCGTTTCCCAGTCCACTCGGATGTTCTTGCGCTGCGCCCATTAGGTAACATCGAATTGCGCCTCGGCCAGGTCTTCGAGGAATTTCGCAGCGTCTTCAGGGGACCGGCGGAAGGAGTCCAGGGGCGAGTTCGCGGCCGCGCGATGGTCTTGGTTCCAGTCGACGTTCTGGCAGTATGCGTGCTTGGCCCTCGACAGCATGAACCCCGCCTCGTTCTTCAGCCGCTGAGCCCATTCGCCTCACTGGAGGTCCCAGGTGATTTGGTTGAGGGGCTTCCCGTACAGGTTGGACGTGACTGGATAGGGCCCCTGGATCCTCGGGACCGCCATTGGTCCCAACCGACCACCCGCGCGTCGTCGGGGGTGGATTGTTGGGGTGTTTTTGGCGTCCTGTGAAGCGGGGCTGGAGGCTGGGTGGACCGTGGCTCTTCGTCCGACTCCTGGGTGGTAGCGGCCTCTGGCTGGTCCCTACTTGGCTGGGGTTCCATCACGCTCCACCCCCAATTTGGCTGCTACTGAGTGCACGGGTCGGACGTCTTGAGCGGGCGTCTTCACTTTGGTGGGACGGTCGGGGATGCTGGGAGCCATGAAGCCATGCCCGCCGAAGGTCACCTGCCTGGTCGCCCGCCTTTCAGCACGGGTTTCGAGATCGTCGGCTGGGCCAGGCTCAACAGGGGGCTCGCCGTGCGGCGGGCCCTCGATATGTTGCCGTGGCGTCCCGGGGTCCAGGGACCGTGGGCGTTCTGACGGGGCCCTGTTCAGCTGCCTCGGCATCGCCGCCCCCCCCCCGGTGGCGGGAAAGCTTGGCGGAGTGGGTGGGGCGTTTTTGGCCGCGGGTACGCTCCCGCGGGGAGAATCGTTCGCCAGCCCGGAACCTCGCCTCGCAGGGGGGGCGGCGGTGGTGGGACTGGTGCGCCCCCGACCAGTCCGCGCCCTGGGATGGCCTATGGAGCGCGCTTCCCTTTGACAGCGCTGGCCAACCCGACGCTCTTGGGGTGGAAGTCTGCGGGAGCGCCGCCCTGCCTCTTTGCCCACAGGTGGCCACCAGGAAAGCACCAAGCGTGGAATTGCCACGCCTCCCAGGGAAGGGACCGAGCCTGGGTGCGTGCTCACAGTTCAGTCGCGCGTGTCCCTCTACAGGAGGAATATTCAAAAGTAGTCAAAAATAATATGGAGACGATGTTCTATTATTTGTTGATCAAGTTTGTGTATTTGGGGGTATGTTCCATTTTTCCTTTGAAATCAGCCTGTAGGGAGACATGCCCGACCTAAGCTCAGCGGCGTGGGCACCCCAACATGTCCCATACCCTTTGATGTCAACCAGGTGCTGTACGGCTTCGGGGAATCGTCCCATGTTTTCGTACCACCGCACGCCGTGTGGTAGGAAATCGTCTGGCACGCGCTCCTTTTTGACGAATACGAGAAACTTGACACATTGGGTCCCAATCATTGGGTTTGCGGCCACGCCCTGGGGTCCAGGCTTGACACTTGTTGGGGGCCGTCACCCAGAGGTCTGTCCTTGACCCATTGTTGCCACAGCAGGGCAAAGTCGATGTGCAGCCGTCCAGCGTGGTCGACCACGATGTGCTGGACCGAGATCCCTGGCTGCAGGGGCTCCGCTGCCTCCTGGTGAGAGGCCTGCCTATTGGCCAAGGTCGGGCCCACCGGAGGGAGAGCAGCTGCCAGGCCGAAGGGACCGAGCAAGGCCCCCGAGCGCTCGGGACCCGGGGCGGATCCCTGCTGGCGCGGTCGTCGCTCGTCGGAGCCATGGGGCGGGGCTTGGCCTGGGCAGTGCCGCTTTCCCTGGCGCATGGGCACTCCGTGAGGGACTCGGGGCCCTGCCGACGAGAGAGTTCCAGGAGGCCCTGACCGTGGGCGAAGATTGGGGGGCGCACGGTGCCCCGCCCTGGGCTGTGTGTTGAAAACCGTCCATGCGGCTCGGAGGTTCGGTTGCTGGTTGAGCCAGGCCACCACGTGCCCCAGGGTGTGCGGTAGGGGCGTTGGTCAGGGAATGTGCCCAGAAAGCTTCAGACCCTGGAGGATTCCTCGTCTGATAAGGGCGGCGGTGATATCCATGCCTACTCCACGATTGGAGTTCCACCGGTCTCCAGACCCTGGATTCCTTATCTCGGAGGCTCCCAGACGGTGTGGTGACCACACCGTGTGATGAATCGGTGGGGATTCGGGGTCACCGCACGGTTTTGGGACTCGAGTCCCTCTCCAAGGATGTCTTGGGCGACGGGCCTCCAGGGTCCGAAGACCGTGCGGTGACTGACCGTGCGGTAAGGTCTCTTGGGGTTCCGAGGTCACCGCACGGCCTGTCACCACACGGTTTTGGGATCCCCAATTATCCAATGATTCCCTATCCAATGCCCCGACCGTATTGCTCCGGGGCCCAGGCCATCTTCGCCATCTGCGGAACGGGGGGTGGTGCCGCCTCCTGACCCGTTGCACGTCCACGAAGTCGAGAGCAGACCCTTGACCTCGGCAGTGCACGTCGTAGACGGCCGCCTGGCTGGGGCGCGTGCTCGGGCACGCTCTGTAGAGTATGTCCACGGCGAAACCTAACTTTAAGTCGGGCACGTCCCTCTACAGGAGGAAGATCAAAAAATAGCCAAAAACATACTCTGGGGACAATTTTAAAAATATGTTTGAACCATGCTTGATAATTTGTCTACTACGTTTCATTCTTTGTCGAAAATCCCTCTGTAGGAAGACATACCCGACCTAAACCTAGCTCTCGGGTGTGCCAGGCAGTGTCGATGATCTGCTGCATGGATAGGGTCATCGGTGTTCAGGCCCGTGAGGCTGGCGGGCAGCGCGGGGCAGGGGCAGGGTGGAAGCAGCGGAGTCCGTGTCGCCTCGTCTTCGCCCAACAGTCGGGTGCCTCTGCGGTGGGGGTGGGTCTTCGCGCCTAGCGGCAGGCTGGCCACTGTCCTCCAGGAACGCGGCCCGCATTTTGCCCGGTGGCGGGTTTCCACCCCAGTTCGACTACGCGTAAGAGTGACCTTTCGCTGGAGTGACCTTTGGTGCGAGCCCTATGGGGTCCCCCGATCGCTGAACGAGAAGCGGTAATAGCGGCTCGCGCGGACCCCATTTTTCTGCGTCATGTCATGTTTCGGAGCCGGATCGTTATGTGAGAGTCCTTGGGGCCCGAAATTGAGCGAAAACGCCCGGCCCGTAAAAAGTTGAGTCGCCAGGATCTCAGGGTTCGCCCGCGGCGGCCACGCGGCTGCGCTGGCGGGATCGGCGCGCTGAGGGCTGGGCTACTCACCCTCCCGCGCAGGTCGGCCAACTGATGTCACATAGCGCCTGGGACTCCTCGGCCTCCGAGCCCTCCTTGCCGGGCCTCGGGGCTGTCAAGAAACGATTCGGTATGAAAAATTGGTCATGGTCGGCCACGCAGAAGGGGGTAGGGGGAGGGGCGAAGGCTTCTGAGAAGCCCCCTGCTTCTTAGAATGCGCGGGCCTCATCTAGAGATGATGTAGGGCCTGCGCCTTCTAAGAATCAGATTCCTTCTAAGAAGCTTCCCCCCTCCCCCTACCCCCTTCTGCGCGCCGCCAACATGGGAAATGGGTCGAGACCTCTGGAGGTCGACGTCATGAAAAATTATGACGTCTGGGGTCTGTGAAAGCAGACCTGGGCTAATGCTGCACGGGAACTTGCGCGCCGGAGTCCCCCTTTTTCCTCATAGGGAAGAACAGCTTTGTCCACCTCAGCAGAATGTCGTCGCAGTCCGAGGGGGCCGCCTTGTAGATCTTGACGAGGCAGCGGCGGCATAGCCAGGCAGCGTTCCACTGACTAGCACGGAAAAGCTCACCCCAGTGGTTGAAGGGAGCCATGCCGCAGACGAGGCCCGCCTCAGACGTTAGCCCAGTGTTGCCGGGGCCGTCAACGAACATGCCCGGCGCTCGCTGTCCAGGGGACCAGTGATGCTGGGGGGCCGCAGCCGGGCATCCATTGCACTGGAAGATCAGGGAGCTCTTGGACGAGAACGTGGTCCCAGAACGCCCGTCCTGCATGACAACCGGGGGCAGCGTGGTGCCAGCAGTGGCTTATGGGTCGCTGGGTCCGACCTGCGGTACGGGAGGCCGTCCAGGGGCGTGTCCGCCCAGGTTTTCCGCAGCCTGCCCTCGGGGATGGATCTTGGCACGTTGGCGCTCGGGTCGTCAGCTGTGTCCTTCAGCCAGGTGCCAGTGTCCAGTCCGTCGGGGATGGGCGTCCTGGAACAGGTGGCGTCGAAGCGCCAGCACCTACCGCAGAGCCAGGTGGTGCCCACCCCGACTAGGTATTCTGTCTGCCGGTTCTGCGCCACCGTCTTCCTCACCCGCGCGCTTGTGTAGGCACCTTCTTTGTGCTTGAAAGGCCCCCAGAGGTATCCGTTGCTAGAGAATTCACCCAGGTGTTGCTCAGGCCTGAGGCGGGTGTCCCTGTCATCGATCCACGCAGGTGTGAGAGGTACGCCGGGCGTGGGACCAGCCGGCGGCGGCCCCAGTCGGGCCGCTAAAGAAGGAGCCCTTGTCGTTGGGGAGGGGCTCGGAGTTCCTTAATTCCCAACCATCCTGTGGTGTTGGGTCCTCGTTTTGAAGAAACGGTCCCCGCGTTCCTTCTTCCTCCTTCTCCTCGCCCTCCTCCCTCCTGCGTTCGCATGCCTCCCCACCACCCATTTCGGCACACCCTTCACACGTTTCGTTGCCCCATAGGGAGCTCCACCGAAGGCCCCAGTGGCTGCGTTCGCATGCCTCCCCACCACCCATTTCGGCACACCCCTCACACGTTTCGTGGCCCCATAGGGAGCTCCACCGAAGGCCCCAGTGGCTGCGTTCGCATGCCTCCCCACCACCCATTTCGGCACACCCCTCACACGTTTCGTGGCCCCATAGGGAGCTCCACCGAAGGCCCCACGCACCGGGCCCCATCATTCGCATGCCTCCCCACCACCCATTTCGGCACACCCCTCACACGTTTCGTGGCCCCATAGGGAGCTCCACCGAAGGCCCCAGTGGCTGCGTTCGCATGCCTCCCCACCACCCATTTCGGCACACCCCTCACACGTTTCGTGGCCCCATAGGGAGCTCCACCGAAGGCCCCAGTGGCTGCGTTCGCATGCCTCCCCACCACCCATTTCGGCACACCCCTCACACGTTTCGTGGCCCCATAGGGAGCTCCACCGAAGGCCCCAGTGGCTGCGTTCGCATGCCTCCCCACCACCCATTTCGGCACACCCCTCACACGTTTCGTGGCCCCATAGGGAGCTCCACCGAAGGCCCCAGTGGCAGGGTTCGCATGCCTCCCCACCACCCATTTCGGCACACCCCTCACACGTTTCGTGGCCCCATAGGGAGCTCCACCGAAGGCCCCAGTGGCACGCATGCCTCACCCATTTCGGCCTCACACCCCTCCACCACCCCAGTGGCTGCATTCGCATGTCGGCACACCCCTCGTTTCGTGGCCCCATAGGGAGCTCCACCGAAGGCCCCAGTGGCTCCCCACCACCCATTTCGGCACACCCCTCACACGTTTCGTGGCCCCATAGGGAGCTCCACCGAAGGCCCCAGTGGCTGCGTTCGCATGCCTCCCCACCACCCATTTCGGCACACCCCTCACACGTTTCGTGGCCCCATAGGGAGCTCCACCGAAGGCCCCAGTGGCAGGGTCCGCATGCCTCCCCACCACCCATTTCGGCACACCCTTCACACGTTTCGTGGCCCCATAGGGAGCTCCACCGAAGGCCCCAGTGGCGCGGTGCCTATGAGAAGAGGGGCCTAGTTTGCGTGCCCCCTCCTTCGTCTCATATCCGTGCGGCACTCGCAGCTGCATATGGTTGGGTCCTTCGCCAGGCTAATTGTGTTTACAGTCTGTCTTAGGTGTTCCTTATGTCTTCTATGGGAAAGCGAATTGAAACGATGGAAAAAAGGGGCCTCGTTCCTTAGCTAGGTTCCTTATGACAGCGTTGCGACTGTAGGGCGAACAAGGCCCAACAAAAATCAAATTTCGATGCTCGATCTGGGCTCTGGGGCTGGAGGACAGCAGGGGGCAGCGACCGCGGCCTCTTGAGGGTGGTCGGCCGCCGAAGTTTCTTGGGCACCATAATTTGTTTACTGTGATGGCGCCGCGCAGCCGTCGAGCGATTTGCGTGCGTGGGTCGCTGCAAATCGTGTTCTCGCGTTCTGGTGCAGTTTGAAAACAGTCGGACCGAGGCGTAAGATCGAGCCCGGTTCGGGGAGGAAAACCTACTGTTCTTCATGTTTGTTGGATGGTCTGGTGCACCCTGGGGAGGGTTCCCCTGGCTGTTCTGTTCGTTTTGGCCGACGGAGAGTCTCCTGTTCTTGAGGGATGCTCTTCTGGCCTAGGTCTGACTGTATCCCCGTTGTTGCGATGCAGTTCAGCAAAGCACTCCAAGCGCAACCCGCGCCAGCTGCTACGCATTATAGCTGAACTAATACCATCGGCTCTCGGTTCTCGTGTATTATAAGTATGGCACAACTTCGGTCCCAGCCAGGGAGGCTGGTTCCAGAGCGCCCCAAGAGGGTCCAAGACGGCCCAAGATGGCCCTAAGACGGCCCCAGAGGGCCCTTGGAGGACTCAGGAGGGCCCGACGAGCGCCCCAAGACGGGGGCCCAAGATGGCCCAAGATGGGCCCAGGACGGCTCGAAGATGGTTCCCAAGAGGCCCCTGGGAGGCAAAGATTAGCTTGGCGAAGGACCCAACCTTCTGCAGTTGTGAGGGACTCGCTTCTGAGAGTCGACTTCGGTGGCGCTCCCTATGGGGCCTCGAAACGTGTGAGGGGTGTGCCGAAGAGGGACGGGGGGGGGCGCATGTGGACCCTCCCTCTGCGGCCTTCGGTGGAGCTCCCTATTAGCCAACGAAACGTGTGCGGGGTGTGCCGAAATGGGGCGGGGGGACGCATGTGGACCGTGCCACTGGGGCCTTCGGTGGAGCTCCCTGAAGGGCCACGAAGCGTGCGAGGGGTGTGCCGACAGGGTGCGGGGGAACGTATGTAGACCCGGGCATTGGGGCTTTGGGTGGAATTCCTTATATGGCCACTAAACGTGTAAGGGTGTGCTGACATGGGGCGGGGGGGCGCATAGCAGGAATCTTACCATGGGGGGCGTAGGTGGACCTCCCTCTGGGGCCACGAAACGCGTGAGGAGTGTGCCGAAATGGGGCGGGGGGAAGCGTGTGGACCGTGCCATTGGGGCCTTCGGTGGAGCTCCCTATGTGGGCTTCGGTGAAGCTCCCTATGGGGCTACGAAACGTGTGATGGGTGTGCCGATATGAGGCGAGGGGGCGCATGTGGATTGTGCAATTGGGCCTTCAGTGGAGCTCCACACGGGGCCACGAAACCTATGAGGGGTGTGCCGAAATGGTGCGGGGGGACGCATGTGGACTGTGCCACTGGGGCCTTCGGTGACACGAAACGGGTCAGGGGTGTGCTGGAATGGGGCGGGGAGACGCATGTGGACTGTGCCACCGGGGCCTCTGGTGGAGCTCCGTATAGGGCCACGAAACGTGTGATGGGTGTGCCGAAGTGGGGCGGGGGGACGCATGTGGACAGTGCCACTGGGGCCTTCGGTGCAGCTCCCAATGGGGACACCAAACATGTGAGGGGTGTGCCGACATGGGCATGCGGAGGGCTGAGGCAGGACGGGAGGAGGGAAGGAGGAGGAGAGGAGGAGAGGAGACGCGGGGCGATGTCTTTCCAAAACAAGGACCCAACACCACAGGACGGTTGGGAATCATAGGGGCGCTCGAGACGGCCGAGGAGGCCCCTGAGATCATTCTAAGATGGCCCAGTAGGCGTCCAAGAGAGCCCCAAGAGGAGCCCAGGACGGCCCAAGAGGCTCCCAAGACAGCCCCAAGACGCTCCAAGAGGGCATCTGGAGGTCCTCGAGACGGCCGAAGAGCGCCCCAAGACAGCCCAACAGGGTCCCCAGACCGCCCCAGAATAGCCCCAAGAGGCCCCCAAGAGTGCTCAGAGGGACCAAGACGGCCCCAGAGGGCCACTAGACGGCCCAGAAGGCCGCCAAGATTGGTTGAAAACGGCCTCACGAGATTGAGCCCGCTCGGGACCCTGCATTAGTACGGCGACGGTCAGGAAATATATGAACACATCTACATATTCCTCTTCCTATATTTTTACAAGCCCAAGGGGGGGGGGGGGAAAACCCCCCCCCCCAAAACTGGACCCCCGGGATCTGGGGTTCTCGGGCTCCCTTGGACGTCCTTGGAAAAGGTCACCCGGCTTTCCGGGTCTCCACAAACGCCTTGCCAGCAGACCCAGAGCGATCCGAGGGGTCATCAGAAAGGCTCAAGGGAGGCCCCAGACAGCACAAGAGCGCTCCAAGAGGGACTCCAATTGCGTCAGGACGGCCCAAAAGACCCCCAAGGCACCCCAAAAAGCTTTCCAAGGGGCCTTCAAAGCACAAAAATTGCCCCATTCACTTCGTAAAACTTACAATTTTTGCATATTCGCCTTTCGGATTTTATCAGCTTTCAAGACGGTTTCAAAGCCCGCGAGATCGCCTCCAGACGCCCCAAAAGGCCGCCAAGAAAGCTTCAAGATGGCCGAGCCGGGCCCCACGATCGCCCACGAGAGCCCCAAGACAGCCCATAATGGAACCAAGAAGCCCCCCAAGGGCTCCCAGCACAGACCCAAAAGGGCCATGGGAGGTCCCCGGAAGTGCCCAAGATGGGTCGAAAGAGGGCTCCAGCGGGCCCAAGCTCTTCAAGACGGCCCAAGAAGGCCCCAGGACGGCCCATGAAGGCGCCAAAACGGCCCGCGAGGGCCCCGAAAACACCCCCACGATGTTCCCGAATGCCAACATGAAGACCCCAAGGCACCCCAAAAAGCTTTCCAAGGTGCCTTCAAAACACAAAAATCGTCCAATTCACTTCGTAAAACTTACAACTTTAGCATATTCGCCTTTCGGATTTCATCAGCTTTCAAGACGGTTTCAAAGCCCGCGAGATCGCCTCAAGACGCCCCAAAAGGCCGCCAAGAAAGCTTCAAGATGGCCGAGCCGGGCCCCACGATCGCCCACGAGAGCCCCAAGACAGCCCATAATGGAACCAAGAAGCCCCCCAAGGGCTCCCAGCACAGACCCAAAAGGGCCATGGGAGGTCCCTGGAAGTGCCCAAGATGGGTCCAAAGTCGGCTTGACCTTCCTGCTATCCCGCCTGCATACCAAACTTCAATGACCAAGGTGCATGGCGCCCAGCGCCAATGCAGTCTTGTATTTTACATATATATATATATATATATATAGTCACGCACTCGTTTGCATGGCGCTGTACACACATATCTATACATGTAAATACATATACCTATATACAGAGTTAACCATATACACATACGCACATACTCAAACATATACACATGCGCATGTACCTATGATTCTGCATATATGAATATGAACATAAATGTATATTGTGTATATATACACGCATGCGTGCGTGCGTATGTGACTGTATGCATGCATGTATGTATGTTTGTGTGTATGTATGTATGTACGTATGAATGCATGTATGTATGTATGTATGTATGTATGCATGCATGCATGTATGTATGTATGTATGTATGTATGTATGTATGTATGTATGTATGTATGTATGTATGTATGTATATGTGTATGCATGTATGCATGTATGCATGTATGCATGCATGCATGCATGCATGCATGTATTATGCATGTATGTATGTGTATGTGTATGTGTATGTGTATGTGTATGTGTATGTGTATGTATGTATGTATGTGTATGTATGTATGCATGCATGCATGCATGTATGTATGTATGTATTTAGGTATGTGTGTGTATGTGTGTATGGATGTATGTATGTATGTACGTATGTATGTATGTATGTACGTATGTGTGCATGTATGTATGTGGGTGTGTACGCATGTATGCATACATGGATGGATGGATGGATGGGCGCGTGTATATAAGTGCATCGCTAATTCAATATCGATAGATCGATCGACCGATAAATATGTATAGAGATATATGTATATAGATATATATATATATGTATATATACACTAATGTATAGGTAGCTATGTATAGCTATATATAGTGGCCTTCGGCCCACCCCGCCATCGCGCCTGGGTTGTAGGTCAGAGGCGTATCGGATGCCTGAGGGGATCTCGTGGGAGGCTTCTCGGAAGCTTCTTGGAGGGGTGTTGGCGTGTCTTGGGAGCTCTTGCGGTTTCTTTTGGGCTTGTTGGGGTTTCTCGATGCTACTTGGGGGCCTCTTGGGGCCTGCTGATGGTCTCGGTGTCCTCTTGGGGCAGAGTGCTCGAAATGTCAGCTCGACGTCCAGGCGAGGATGAGAAGGGATCCTCGAGGTTTACGGGCGCCGACGACGACACCACTTCGCGCTGTAATATTTGGGCATTTGGGGGAGGGGCCGTCGCGAGAGTGCTCCGCAAAGACCCTTTGCACACATCCATGTTGCGTGGTAGTCTCGATGGAAGGGTCGGCAATCACTTCCCGAAACCCTTGCGCGCCTCCAGCTACACGGACGCATCCGCCAAACACATTGGAACACAATTGTTTCAATTGCGCACTCGTGGTTTGCCACGCGACTTTTGGTGAAACAGGGCCATGGCAACGCTGATCACCGCCAGCGCGCATCTCCGTTACCTACCCTACACGTTGAAATACCTCCAGGGATGGAGGCACTTGTTAGACACCGTAAGACAAAGAACTGCAGCGACAATGGGATGATATGGCATGCTATGCCTTATGCCGTACGAACGCAAGAGCACCGAAGCTCCGCGTTGAATCCCGAAACAGGGTTGCAACAAGCATGGCGTCTGAGGACAGCCAAGACGTTGGAATAAGGACCACCTTGGGCGCAGGAGGGGTTGCGATTTTAGCGCCGTACCTTCCATCCAGGTCGGGGAACCTATACTAATGGCCTTCGGCACATCCCGCCACCGTGCCTGGGTTGTGGGTCATAGGCCTCTAGGAAATTCGTTGGGATGTCGCGGGAGGCCTCTCGGGGACCTTGTGGAGACAGTTGCGATGCCTCTTGGCGGCCTTCTTGGTGCCTCTTGGGGCGTTTGGAGGGCCTGTTGGGGGCCTCTTGGGGCCTCCTGGGGGCATCGTTGGCCCCTCGTGGGGCTCTCTTAGGCCGTCTTGGGCACATCTTGGGCCGCCTTGGGGCCCTCTTGGGGGCCTCTTGGGGCGGTCTTGGGGTGGCTTCCTGGACCGTCTTGAACGCCGTGAAGAACCAAAAGCCGAGCATGCAAGAAGAGCACGTTTTTCTTGGACCATCTTGGGGCCCTTGTGGGCGAGAACAAGTCATGCGACAAGCCCCAGCATCCATGCCATGCAACAAGCCCCGAGAGATTTAAGAATTTGGGCTTGGAGCCCCTAAAAGAATCTCCAGGATTGAGGACTGAGGCTGGAGATTGAGCAAGGGACCTGAGACCACTCCAACACGTGCCTCGAGGGCACGGTGGCGAATTCGTGGCCGAAGCTCTCCATGACCCAAAAAGCTTCTTCGTTGTTTCGTTCAGCGTTCTCCGTGGTAGCACGATGGCTGCACCCAAGGGTGCATGTCTGCGTCTCTCAGTCATGACTGCCCGAGCTCGTCAGGCATCTACGCGCAGACAGCCCCCCCAGGTAGTCCCCGCGGGCCTCGACGGGTCCCCCGGGCTGTCCCGGGCGGTCTCCAGCACCACAATTTGGGGGCGCGGAGCGCCCCAGAGGCGCCGCGGGAGGCGGCGCCAGGGCGTGGAGGCCAGCTGGGACTAGCTGGGGGGCTGCCTTCTGCGTGCAACCAGAAGCCTTCCCAGACATCCAGCTGCTCCCAGTTCTGCTGGTGCGTGGACCCCGGAGGTCCGCACCACTCCCCCGGGACCCGTTCTCCGTCCCGAGCCGTTTGTTGACGCTCCCGAGGCCCGGCGGGGCCCCCTGGAGGCCGAAACTTGTCCAAATCCAGCCGCTCCAAAATTTGTTTGGAGCGTCGGATCTCAGGGAGACCCGCCCGAGCCTGCCCTCACCGGGCCAGGCGTCCCCGCCACCCCCCGTGGTCCAGGGCCTCCAGCGCTGGCGGCGCCCGTGGCCCGGGCCGGGAGGCGCCCGCGGCACGCGCGGGCCGGCTTCGGGGGCTTTGCTTGAGGGCGCTCGCGCGGTCGGTCCGCGCCCTCCTGGCGCGGGAGCGCCGTCGGCCCCTGACCTGAAGGAGATCGACGAAGCTCAGTCTCGTTGAACCGATCCCCATGCCCATCCCGATTCCCACCATCTCACTGCCCCAGTTGGGGAGATACCCCTCGACACCCGAAGAGAGCAGCCTGTGTCCCCATCTGGGGGGATAAATCGACCAGTGGGGCCCAGCCCACGCTGGTGGGGATGGGGATCGGTTAAACGATACTCAGAAGCAACATTTGTTGTAGATGTTGTCCGTACTTGTTTCCAGCGTGTCAATCGGGGTGCTCGCGGGTTGGTTCGAGCACTCTTGGTGCGTGAGCGCCATCGGTGGTTAAGATTTGAGCAGCCCAACAAGAAGTCGTGGCGGCCAGTTGATGAACGAGTTCGGCCTCTGGAGGGCATTTCCTGACACTGGGGCTGTAAAAACGGTGAGGATGAAAAACTGGCCCCTGGGGAAGGTGTCGAGATCTCTGGGGGCCCTTGTCACGAAAAAGCGCTGCGATGTTGGAGGAGAGGGGTGAGCAAGGATTCTGAGCGCTTCCCCGGGGCGAGAGGGCCAGAAAACACACATGAGCATGATCTTCCTGAGGTCTGCGCGGACGTCTTGGGTTGGCGACGGACCCCCCTCCCCACACTTCTGGCGGCGCCAGGAGGCGCCGCGGGAGAGACCAGGGCCTGCATATCATGAGAAGAGGACGAGGAGGAGGAGGAGGAGGAAAGGGAGAAGGAGGAGGAGGAGGAGGAGGAGGAGGAGGAAGAGGAGGAGGTGGAGGAGGAGGAGGAGGAAGAAGAGGAGGGGGGGGAGGGGGAGGAGGGGAAGAGGAGGAGGAGGAGGAGGAAGACGACGTCGTCTGCGCCGACAGGGGCGCGCACGCTGCCCGCGGAAGGTCGCGCGTGAGTGCCCTCGCCTCCAGGTGCCCGCGGAAGCCACCGCGGGAAGGTCGCCATGTCATCTCGCGTAAGACCCGTGTCCCATCGTCGCCCATGAGGCCTCGGGCAAATACCGCCACGGTGCCTCGGGGGCGTCCACGGGCGTCGTCGAGGAGCCCCCTGGAGGTCCCGGGGCGGCCTCCGGGGGAGGCGCCCCTCGGGGCTCTGGGGCCCGTCTGGGGTGGGGCCAGCCCTGGGCACTCAGGCCCGTTAGCGTCAAATGGGGCTGAGACTGGAAAGTGCACCCGCTCCCAAAAATCGGCGGCGAGCGAGGGGGGGAAGTGAGAAGGCGAAGGCCTTCTCAGAAGGCGGCGGGGCTTCTCAGCAGCCCTCGCGCCCTCTGAGAAGTTTTCTGTGTCTTTGGGGGAGGCTTAGGAAACTTCTCAGGAGGCTGGAGGACTTCCCAGCCTTCTGAAAAGGCCCGCCCCTTCTCACTTCCCCCCCAGGCTCGCCGCCAAGAAGTTGTTGAAAGTGCACTGGTTCCCTAAAAGTTTCAGTTTCCGGGAGAACCACGCCGCACACCCTGGATGGGCCCAACAGTTTTGGCAGATCGGAGGTCCAGGATCGCAAAAACGTGCGGCAGGTTCGTGTTGTGCCGACGCGGCGGCGACCCCGCGAGGGGCGTTCAATGTTGAACGGTCTGGCGATCGAAAAGCCGCCGATCTTTCGAGGTTGAACGATCCACGCGGTGTCAAAGGCCAACAACGGGCTGGTCACAACACGAACCTGCCGCGCAAACCTTCTACCATTGACAAAAATTACGAGCCTTAGAGCATTCCGCTACGGACTCATGGCACGCTTGTTTTTCATAATCGCCAATGTTTGTTTTGGCTTTGCACTGGTAGTACCGCCAAAGTGTCAGAAAGTAAGCTACGCTTGATGGTTCGCATTGAGGAATACATGTTTTGTTTGTTTGTTTCCTCCCAACAGCGCTGGAATTACGAAGTTCACTAAATACTTGGATCCAGCTGGCAGCTTCTCCAGTTGCACATCGGACATCGCCTACTGCCTCACATTCATAACTACTTGCCTCGTTTTGTGATTGGGTTGGTGGTTGACTGTTTGTTCCCGTCCTTAGGCCCCAGAATTAGTAGTTGTCTTTGGTTGCCGGGGTTACCAGTTGCTCTGAAGGTCTAGCACACAGGGTTTGGGATGTTGTTGCCCCCAGTTATCGGTGTTGTTGGTTGGTCATGGGTTGAGTTGCTTCTTGCTGCAAGGGTCGGTGGTAACCACAGAGGATCAGGGCCAGAGAGTCCCAGCGGTAGTTGTGTCGGGTTGATTGGATTGTCAGTTGCCGACGGGGTCCCACCCACGGGGTCTTGGGTTTGGTTGCCCATGGATGCCAGGGTTGGAGCTTGCTCATAGGATCCATATCCTAGATGCCCTTGGTTTCTGGAGTTGCCCGTACAAGGCTCCGCCCACCATCCCTCTCCTTTTTCTGGGAGGGGGCACGCGCCAGCATCGCATAAATACGCAAAGTTACTGCGTATTGACGGCAATCGAGTCTTGTATTGATGTTACGTGTTTGGTTATACGTTGTCAAGAATTGGCCCTTCTCGCCGCAGTCGCCCCTCGGCGCGCTAGTGCCATGTAGTTGGTGCGTTACGCGCTGGTGCCATGTGTGTTGCGGCTGGCCGTTGGTGCGTCGATGCTCCATGATTGGGGCCCTATAGTTGCCGGAATGGGGCGGCCTTGCGGGCCGCCTAGGGCTTGCATCATCATCATCGCCCAAACAAAGCAAGAAAAGCATCGTCCAAAGAAAACGAGAACGCTCAAATCGTTTGAAAAGAAAACCATGGCTTTTACCCGTTGGAGCCCTCTTGAGGGTCATCTTTTGGAGCTCTCTTAGAGAGTCTGTGGGGCATCTTGGGCCGTCTTGGAGTCCTTGGAGGTAGTCTTGGGGCTGTCTTCGACCGCGTTGGGGCGCATCTTGATCGACTCGGAGGCGTCGGAAGGTGGGTATGGAAGCTCTGGGGGTGCGTTGAGAGGCTCGTGCCCCCCCCCCCACCCCCTCCCTGGACCCACCCCCCCCTAGAACGGAATGATCAACCTTCGAGGGGGTGGGGGGGCAGCCAAATGTGTCACACGCCGTTTCTCCCCCATCAGGCGGCGGTCGGCGGACTCCTCCGGGCCTCAAGGTGCCTGGATGTCCTGGGAGCAATCCTCGCGCTCGCTCAGACTAGGCTGGACTTTGCTCCAAGAACTTTTTGAGGTGGGGCCTCAGAGGCTCGCGTCGCGGTTCATCGATGGGAGCCTGCAGACTCCCGCAGGTGAGCTGCAGCGGCTCCAACGCTCACGGGGTGTTCCGAGGGCCCGACCTCCTGGAGTAGCCCTCCACCCGTGCCTTCTCGGCCCAGCGGGTCCCAGGGCCCTGCGGGCCGGCCCGGCGTCCAGGCCCTTGGCCTCCGCTTGCCCCGAAGAACCAAACACACGCACACACACACACACACACACACACACACACACACACACACGCACGCACACGCACACGCACACTTGTTTTGCGTCGGCGGCTAGGCAGAGTCACTGCGCCGGCGAAAGACACCCGCACACACACACACACACACACACACACACACACACACACACGTATGTATACACACACACGCGCGCACACACGCACACACACGCGCGCGCACGCACGCGCGCACTTTTTGAGCCAGCGGCGCAGAAGGTCTTCAAGCGCGAGCAGCAGGCGGAAGTGCTGACTGCGACCGAGCATTGTTGATAGCGCAGCGTACAAGCGTCGCACACTGCAAAATGCAAACGATGAGTGTTAGAGGAACTGTAGGTCCAAACGAAACATGCAGCGGCCAGAAAACGAGGAGATCACTCAACTCGAAGTGAACTGAAGCGCACGCGCGCACACGTGCACGCACGCACGGGCGCATACGCACAGCTCCCAGAGCCCGACGCATTGGTTCGGCTACGGGGGATTCGGCACCTTGCCGTAAGTGAGATGTTACGCACGACACGTCGCACATGTTGTTGCGCTTTCGACTTCCCAGCAGAGCCAATTCGAGCCCGACGTGCCAGAATTCCAACACTTTCCGCAGAAGGTCTGGCGGACGGCAACGTGGGGCCAATAAACTTGGGGGGATTGAGGATTGCAGGGAAGTGGCCATCAAGGGGCTCTAAACCCTGAGCCGCCTTTACATTGCCGTCGCGGGCCCAAAAGGTGCACGGAAGGTGTACATATCTTCACCCCACGTCTATTGCCTTACCCGTTCACAAACTCTCGAGAAAGATCGAGCCCGTCTCAGCCATCTGTCGGAAGCTGGCTCTTACGCGACATCCTTGTTCTCCCTGACGCACGCAAGCGAGAGGCATGCAAGCCAAACTACATGCCAGGCGGACGGGCCCGAGTGACATTGAGGCGGGTAGGCGCTCTTGCGTGAAGAAGTACACAGAGCTCGCGATCTGTGTGCCGTTCTGGGGCATGCGCGGGCGATTTTGGCTCGACATGTGCGCTCGTTGTGCGGGTATGTGCGCGGCATGTGCCCCGCATGTGCGCATGTGTTCGCGCTCTTGCGTGAAAAAGTAGAGCTTCCTCCAAGCAGCTCCGTGCCTCGCTTTGCCCGCGCGCCCGGCGGGCCCCGAGGCGACCCCCTGGGAACCCGAGGCCGTGAGGCCCCTGCGCGCGCACGGAGGCGCCGCGCATGCGCCTCGGAAGGGAGCAGCAGGAACTGGGTCGGGAGCCGGGCGCGGCCGGGGAGCGGGAGCAGAAGAGGCAGCAGGAAGGGGGGGAGGGAGCAGGAGGGACGGAGCAGGAGGGGGAGACTGGAGCCGCCTGGGGGGCTGCGGTGGCCCAGCGCTGGCTCCGGCCAGCAGGAGGGGCGAGCAGGTTCGAGGTGCTTCGTGCGCGAAGGCTTCTGCTGCTTGTTCGGCCTCCAGGGGGCGTTTTCAGGCCGCAGGGCCTTGAAAAACGGTTCCGGTGTGAAAGCTGCACCAAAGGAACCCTGGGAGGGGTTCAGGGGCCGAATTGGGGCGGATTTGACCTCATTCCCTCTCCTGGCCCATCTTCTGGGTCCCAGCCAGTTCAGACCAACGCTAGCGGGGAGTCAGGCTAAGGGGGAGACGCATCGGCACCCAATCGCCCACTCATCGCCGATAGGGGCGCCATACCCTTTTCCGGCCGAGACAGGTGCAGTTTCGCGGTCGGGTGCCTATCGCCGATCTGATGCCGATTCCACGACGACGCTTTCCCCCCTTGAGCTGGTTCCCCCCCCTTTCGTTGCCCCTGAGGGACGGGGAAGGAGGTGGAGCAGGAAAAAGTGGAGGGGGCAGGAGGAGCAACAGCACCACGACCACACGCAGCAGCAACAGCAGGAGCAGGGGCGGGTGCACGAGCAGGAGAAGGATAAGGACGGGGAGAAGGAAGGGTCGAGACAGCCCTAGGTGTGTGCAATGTTGCGCTGTGCTGAGACCGACCGTCTCTACACTGGGCCAGAGACATATACCGATATACCAAATGACGACATCTGTCACGTCGCTGAGGCACACTGCCCTCCACCCCCTCGCCTCCCATGTTAGGAGGAGGCATTCCCTTTTCAGCCACGGGTCACTCCGACTGGAACGGCCGCCGAAGCCCCCGATGCTCCATGTCCCCACCCGGACTGATTTGTAACGCTTCTTATGGGTAGTGCTCTGGTCCGCAGGAGCGGTCTCGCGTCGCTTACGTTTCCTGCGCACGCGGCTGGCTCCCGTGAGCGGTGCGAAGAGCCGCTTCGTCCTGCGCCAGAGACTGGTCTGCGGCCAGCTCGGCTTGGACCTTGCGTCTAATCGCCTGCCGTGTCAGCTGCCAGAGCTGACGTCGACCTCGCCCCCACGCGGGAGGTCGTCGGGGTTTTCCCGACCCCCCGCCTAGTCACCCCCCCTTGGGGGCCCCCCCAGAGGCACAGGCCGCGAAGGCTTCAATATCCGCTCGAACATGCGAGGTGGACACCTTAGGACCGGCAGAACGCCGCCCAGTAAGCCACGCACCGACACCACCAGGGTGCGGTGGTCAGGCGCCCCCCTGCGCTAACAACCAGTGCGTGACCAGCGGAGACGCCTGCAGACATCAACCGCCCAGGGCCCAGGGACTGTCTCGTGATGCCCCCCCGCCCTGGCAGGAGCTTCCAGCCGCATTGGCAATTGGAACAAGAAACCCAGAGCACAATGCGCACAGCGGACCTGGAGTCCATCCGCTGTGCACTGCATGGGTTTGTCGTGCCGGCTCGCGCAACACCTCGATGCCGTGGACGAATATCCTTCCCGTGTAGCCGGACGGGCCCCCTGACCCGGCCAGGCGGCTTAGGCATCCATGGGTAGGCGTATTCTAGAGCATTCGCCCGGCGAGGTACCGTAGTAGCGTTCTTGTCCGATTCGACGGTCTGTGGACGCGTTGGTCGAAGTGGCCATCCCTCGACCTAGCGCCGTGGCCCCAGGAGCAGGGCGTGGGGTGGTAAGGGTCACCAGACAGGCCCTATGATGCCGTCAGACCGCGTCGGCACCTGAGACGATAGGCGCCGTGAGGGTGGCAGGGACATTGGTGTTGCCTGGACCTGCCCACTGCACTTGACCCATGTCGGCAAACCGGCCATCCCATCTCCTCTCCGGCGCGAACCAATTGGCACCTGGCCCGGGCACGAACCTATTCACGTTGTGTCGACATGTCGCTCACAACATCGCGACCAGCTCTCACACACGAGACATGGAAATGTGGATGCGATGTGCCTGCCTTCCCGTGATGCATACTACGAGGGAGGGAGCAGGAGGATGGGGCCCAGAGCTTTCGACCATTATCAGCCCTTCCACGGAACTGTTCCGCGCCACCTCGGGTTCTGGTTCGCAGCGGCATTCTGACGGGCAGCATGGCAGAGAGTCGTCCTCTTCGCAGCGGCAGCTCCTGCTCTTCGCAGCGGTGGAGTATCGTGTGAAGGACATGTCCAGCCCATTGCTGCGAGGATCACGTTCACAAGAGAGGCCCGGTTCTCTCGATTCACAACGATCCATCCGCTGGGCCTCTCCGCGGTAGCTGATGGATTCACGTGCAGCGACATTTGGTCGTGCATGGGGGGCTCTTGGTATCACGCTCCAGGAGCCTCCTCCTCGGCCAATAGAGGCAGTCCCAGATGGCACGCAGCAGAGGGAGACCTCCTTCCTGCCTGTCACGGGATCTTCCATCCGGGAAAGGGAGGGGGACAAGAAGGAGGAAAGGGGGAGAAGGGAGGGGAGGGAGGGAGGGGCGAGGGGAGGGAAAGGAGAAGAGGCCAGAAAGGATGGATGATCTCTAGACTCTCCGCCCCATGCGGCCCCCTATGCAAGCTAAAGAGACAAAAGGTATCCTCCGATCATGAGCTCCAGCGAATCCGTGCCCCCGCCACCATGCGGCCAACATGCTCACACGGCCGCGCTTCAGCTCTGCTCAGCGCCGCCTAGCGAAGTTCCCCGTGATACCATCGTCCGAGAACCCAGCAGGGCCCCAGAAGCCCGCTGGGTCTTGAGCCCCAGCCAGCGGCGACAGGTAGCCTGGCAGCTTGCCGGCGATGTCGGGCTCGACGTGACCCGTGGTCCCTAACATGCTCGCGCGGCCTTGCTCCAGCTCTGCGCGGCGCCTCCTGGCAACGCAGCCCGAACTTCTGCCTGCCAGCAAACCACCCTTGTCCCAGAAGCCCATGGGATCCTGATCGCCGAGGCCGCTCCGCGCGGCGCCAGCGCCGCCGGCTGGCACAAAGCCAGGCGGGGTGCCCAGCGGGGCCGCCGCACGGGCGGCGAGCCTGACCGCCCATGCGAGGGCGGCCACCGCAGGCCAGAGCCCCGCGGCGCCCGCCGCCGCGCAGGCGGCGCCAACGGCGCAGGGCTCCGGCGGCGCCCGCGGCACCCGCGGCACCCGCGGCGCCCGCGGCGCCCGCGGCGCCCGCGGCGCGGGCCGTGCTGGCAGCGCCCGCGGAGCCCGCGGCGCCAGCGGCGCCCGCGGCATCCGAGGCGCCCCAGGGGCCTCGCGAGCAGCGAACTCCGCTGCCGCCATCGTTCGAGCCGCCGCCGCAGGAGGAGGAGACCGCCGCGGTAGCGTGCCCAGCGAAGCGCCGCCACGCGTCGGCCAAGGAGGCTGCACCCGCGGGGCCGGCTGCTGCCAGGGGAAGCCCGCTCGACGACGAGGTGAGCGAGTTCCAGCACGTCGAGCGCGTGCTGACCGACCGCGACTGAGACGATCGCCTGGCTCACTTGGGTCAGAGGCTGCGGACTGGGCCTCCAGCGCCAGTCGGGCGGACCGTCGTGAAGAATGCAGCCACCCCAGGGGCTATGAAGGCCCACGCGAAGCGCGCCCAGGAGTACGCTGCTGCTGGGAGCGCTGCGCGGCCCGCCGCACCAGCAGGCTGCGCTCGGCCGGCCGAGGCCCTCGCTGGTGCCCCCGTTGGCGACGGAGGTGGCGGCGCCGAGGGGGCCGACGAGGAGGAGGAGACGCCCGCGCAGCCGCGACAGGTACCCATGGGGTCTGTGAAGCGAGACTTCTTCCAGAAGACTGCGAAGCAGCGCCCAGGCACGTTGCTCGAGGCAGGGCTCGGCTACCCCCGCGGCCAGTTCACTCAGTTCCTGGCCGACGTGCATCCGCCGACCCTCTCAGTCCCTGTGTCACGCAGTACCTGAACACTGTTCTTGGTGTCTCACCCTCCCCGAACACTGGAGGTCGACGAGGTGCACATCTTGCGGATTTTGGGCGAGGCCATGGACGGGCTCCTCCGCGGTCAGGTCGTCGAGGTCAGCGACCTGCTCATTCAGGAGTTCAAGGCCAACCCAAGGCGCTGGGCGACGGACAGAGGCGGAGCGCGCGCTGGCTCACGCTGACCCCGAGCGAGAGGATGCCGACGGGAGCCACGCAGGACGAGGAGGCAGCCGCCGAGCGCGTCGAGGCTCGGGAGACGAGGGTGGCCGAGCTGAAGGAACGCCTTGCCGAGCGTCGTGCGGGCTACGGATTCGGCTGGGAGCTTTCTCCAGGTGGGGGGAAGCGCAATGCCGCGGGCCGAACGAACGATGGCAAAAGGCAGAATGCCGCCCAACGTCTAAAAGCATATCTTCGTCAACATGAAGATGTTCGAGTGTTGGGGCATTATCCTCCCTCGCCAGAGAGAAAATCCTTGTATCCAACCACAAAGAGGAATCCTTGTGCATTCCGCCATTGGGGGGGAGCAGCTCCTACCGGCCATGCCTTCGCGGAGGGCGAGGGCTCCGATCCCCGCAGGGACGCCCCTGGGCAGGGTCGGCGGAGGCGTTCTCCGGATCCTGGCGGGCCGCGCCCAGGAGCGGCACGGCAGCAGGCAGGCGAAGCAGGCAGCTGGGCTGCTCCTCCTCCTCCTCCTCCTCCTCCTCCTCCTCCTCCTCCTCCTCCTCCTCCTCCTCCTCCTCCTCCTCCTCCTCCTCCTCCTCCTCCGCGCTCCTCCTCCTCCTCCTCGCTCCTCCTCCTCCTCCTCCTCCTCGCTCCTCCTCGCTCCTCCTCCTCCTCCTGTCACACGGAGCGGGGTGGCTCCTCGCAGCGGCGCAAGATGCCCGCTCGCGCGGCCGGCAAGGCGGCGGGGCGTCCAGTGCACTCATTTAGCCTTGCCCCTCTAGAGCCCCCACGATCGTCTTTTTGAACCGCTTTTGGAGCGCCCTTGGGGCGCTCCTGGGGCCATTTTGGGACCCTCTTGGGTTCCTCTCGGGGTTTTTGTTCGGCCTTCTTGGAGCCACCTGGAGGTCTCGGAAGGCCGTCGAAAGCGAAAAGGCGAGGAGCTACAAAACATGGATGTTCGAAAGGTTGCTGAAGGATTTGAGCCTCTTGGTGGCTTCCCTGAGAGGCTCCGAGGTCACTTGGATCCGTTTGGGGGCGGTCTTTGGGCCGCTTGGAGGCTATCGCTGGCCAGTGTGAATCATCCTGCGCCTTCGCGGAGGCCAGCTTAGAGCAATGGGGGCCATCTCGGAGCTTTCTGGGGCCCATAGCCTCCCAAAGCTGTCCCCGATAATCAAAATCCTTTTGGGGGAAAGCAATGCGTCTTGTTTGCAATGTTTTTGTCCTAACCATCCTGTGGTGTTAGGTCCTCGTTTTGAAGAGAGTCCCCGCGCCCTCCCTTCCTTCCATCCTCCCTTCCTCCCTCCTCCTCTCTGCCCCTGACCTGCGAATGAATGTCAAGGTCGGCAGTTCTCAGCTCACGGCGCATGCAGGACCTTAGGCTCTATGAAACATTGCCTCAGAAACGCTGCGCCCTCTTTTCCCCTCCATCCTTCCCCCCCCCCCGTTTCTGTCTCCGCGCCTCCCCCCTCTCTCTCCCCTCTCCCCCTCCCTCCCTTCCCTCCCCCATCCCTCCCCTCCCTCCCATCCCCTCCTCTCTCCCCTCCCTCTCCTCCCCTCTCCCTCCCCTCCTCGCTCCCCATCTCCCTCCCCTCCCCCTCCCCCATCCCTCCCTCCCCTGGCCCCCTGCCCTCCCCTCCTCCTCCCCCTGCCCCGAGCCCCGCATTCTCCCGCGCCCCGCCTCTCCCATCCGTAGACTCTCCCTCCTCGTCCGCTCGTTGCTCCCTCCTCCCCGCCCGCCCTTTGCTCTCTCCTCCTCCTCGCCCGCTCTTTGCTCCCTCCTCCCCTCCGTAGACCATCCCTCCTCGCCCGCTCCCTGCTCCCCCGTGGCAGGGGGGCAACGAGAAGCCGAGAGAGCAGAAGGCGAGGGGCCCTTCCTTCTGATCTCTCGCCCCGTCCTGCCCCAGAGGCCGCCGTGCACTCCAGGCCGTGACGCGGCTCGCACCGCCTGGGGCGCTGGCGGGAGCCGCTTGCCCACCGCAGGAGTAAACAGTCGGCGGCGAGCGAGGGGGGGAAGCGAGAAGGAGAAGGCCTTCTCGGAAGGCGGCGAGACTTCTCAGAAGCCCTCGCGCCTGCTGAGAAGGTTTCCATGTATTCAGGGGAAGGCTTCGAAAATGTTTCAGAAGGCCAGGTAACTTCCGAGCCTTCTGAGAAGGTCCGCCGTTCCTCACTTCTCCCCCAGGCTCGCCGCCGAAAAGAGGCATCCATCATCCCCTCTCGTCGTCTCTCATCCTTCCTGGCTGGTGTTCCGAGCCAGCCAGGTGGTCAACTTGGGCTTGCATGAAGGCTCTGGGAGCATCAAACGTACGGACGCCCAACGCGAGAACCGATGGTTGAAAAATAATCGCTTTCCATGGGCACAGTTTTTTGAAGCGACTGGCGTTGTGCTCAAGTGCTCCAGGCCCTCTCACGCGAGAGCCACAAGTCGAAAATCACCCGACCTCCAGCCCTGTACCCGTTGGGAGTCTGTCCTGCGAATCTGCTCGGCGGGAGAGCCACATGTTCAAAGCCACCTGGTCTGAATCCATGCATGATCACGTGTCGGAGCAATTCAGAGCGAATGTTCGCGCCTACGGATTGATTTCGCAGAGCCAGGTCAGAGCATTGCCAAGCTTCGCGATCGAGGATCACCATCGAATATGTGAAGTTGCCCATGGTACAACTGTTCATCATGAGCGTCACGCCTCAGAGGTTCCCGCTCCATGCTACTCGAGCATATCCTCCTCCTCATCTCGACCCGCACGCTGGTTTTCTGGTTGCTGGCCCTGGAGAGGGGCCACAGGCGAGGAGCCGAGCTCGCGCTCTTCTTGGCTCAAGCTCGAGATGCGCACCCCCGCTATTGGCCCTAGCTTGGAACCCCTCCGCGGACCTCTGAGGACCGACATCCCCTTGCCAGGAGGAGGAGGAGGAGGAGGAGGAGGAGGAGACTGCACACGGCTTGGTGTATGGCCACAAGGTTGTAGTTGTTGCACCGATCCAGGGACACACATGCAGCTTGCAGAAGCATTGGTTTGGTGCCTGAACCCCTGGCGTACATCAGTGCCCAGAACCAGGATCGAAGAGGATTGGGATAGGAAGCCTCTCTGTACCTGTTTCGGCTCGGATGGATGAGAAGCGCAGCGCTGAGAACCTTGATTCCTTCGCTGTCTCCACCAGACTCCAGATCCTGCTTCCGGTAACAAACATCTAAAACGTTCTACTAGTTTATCTGACTCGAACATCTGATCATCTTGCTTCTGAGGATGGTGAGATCAGCCTTCCTGTTGACCCACGCAGGCCGCAGTATGTTCGGCAGAAACGCCCTCTTTACTTTCGCGGTCCTACATACATTGGTGCTCTCTACGACTGCTCTTGCGCCACAGATCAGTAACAACCAAGGCGACAACGCAGCCACTGCTCCACCTGCCTCCGACCAGCACGGCAAGGACCCAGCCGCTGGAATACATGTCATCAGCCTCGAGCGGGACGCGACGCCCTTGCGTGTCAAAGGTTCCGTTGTAGCTTTTCGGATCGCGTACACGGGGATCATCCGCGTCGGCTCTCCAGCCCAGGACTGGGCCCGGGAGTCCGTGAGCCGAAGTAGTGGCGGATTTCATCCAAGACTTCAGAAGGAACCAGAAGCCTTTGCTACTGGTCCCTTTGAGTTCCTGGTAGTAGTCGGGTGCGTGACTCCTTGCTCAGATGCCCTGTTCCACGAAACGGTGATTTTAAGCGGTTTTAGGCTGGGGGCTTTCAGTTTCCACTGGGCTCGACAATGACTTGATATGGTCGCAAGCACACAACTTGCGGCTCACGTGAGGTCAGTATTGGCCAGTGGACCAAGACATCCCCCGACCGCGCCCACCAGAGCGCACTCGCTAATCATCACAGGGCCCTTGAGCAGAGCAACGGATTCCTGAGCCAATCAGGAGTTCAAGGTGATTTTCGATTCCGGATCGGGCCAAGTTGTGCTGCCTTCCAACAGGTGCGAGGGCCCCATTTGCCGCAGGCTCCGGCGCTACACGATGAGCTCCTCCACTGGGGCATTCCACGTGGAGCTCTCTGGGCAGCCCACGCCAGAGGACGGCCGACCGGACAACGTAGAAATATCTTTCGGCGTCGGCCACGTCAAAGGCGAGCTCGTCCGTGACAAGTTCTGCTTGGGCGAGGCCGTCCAAGGAGGCGTCTACCCTGAGCTCCAGAGCCCCGACACCTGTGTCCGTGTCAATGGTGTGATGGCGACCACGTTGTCCCAGGCGCCATTCGGCTTGTTCAATTTCGATGGCATCGTAGGCTTGGGCTTGCCAGAGCTGTCGCTTAGCGAGGACTGCAGCTTCTTCGGATCGCTCTTCAAGAGCGGGGTCCTGAGAGCGCGGCAGTTCGGCGTGTACTTGGCAGAGGGTGGCGAAGGCAGCGAGATAGCCTTCGGCGGTCCCAACCCGGAGAAGCTTGCCTCACCCGTGATGTGGACTTCCGTCGTCATGCCTGGCCACGGACATTGGCAGGTGGAGATCGTGGCCTTCCACGTCGGCGATTACACCCTCGATGTCTGCAGGAGCGGGGGCTGCCGGGGCGTCCTCGACACGGGCACCTCGCACATCGCGATCCCTTCGCCGCACGAGGTCTAAATACCAAGACATCGTATGAGCATAAACATGCGGAGGTCGGCGCGGATGTCTTGGGTCGGCGCTGGAGCCCCGCCCGCCAGAGCCTCCAGCGCCGCCCCTGACGCGCTCCACACGATGGGGGAATGGGGCCCAGCGCCAACCCAAGAAGTCTGCGCCAACACCTACGAGTTGATGCTCGATGCCTGTTCCTCTGTTAGGCTGTGCCCGAGGGGCTCCTGGGCCTCATTCGCTTGTCAAAGGCCAGGTGGTGCGCGGGCCCGCGCCGGCTGGGGTTGCGCGGGGCTCCCTGGTGTTGTTTCCGTCCAGTGGGGTTGCTTGGGGTTCCATGGCCTGTTTCCTCACAGTCGCATTCCTTGGGTTCCTTGGTATTGGTCCCGTGGTTTCTCGGTCTTGGTTCTTTGCTGCCTTCCTCGGGCTTATTGGTCTTGGTTCTTTGGTTCCTTGGTCGTGGTGCCTTGGTTTCTCGATCTGGGTTCCTTGATTCCTTGGTCTTGGCTCTTTGATTATATGGTCTTGGTTCCTTCGTTATTTGATTCCTTGGTTTGGGCTCCTTGGTTATTTGATTATTTGGCTTGCGCCGCACCGCCGACCCCTTGGGGGAGAGTAGCTGTTGCGGCTTCTGGGTGCTGCGTGACTTATGTTTGTATGTATATCGAAGACGCCTACGGCGAATCACCGCCGCCCCCTGCCTTTTTGGAAGCGTCTGCGTGGCCGAAAGTTGGATTTAAGCTTGGCCAAGCTATCGGACCACGCGTTCCCCGAGCGGGTTTCGAAAGCTTTCGGGGAACACGGAGTCGGGCGAGCTATCGGACCAGGTGGCTTCCGAGCTTTCGGGTCTCCTGGAGGACGTCTTGGAGGGGTCTTGGGCCGTCTTGGAGGCCTCTGGCGGGCCTTTTAGGCAGTCTAATCTAAGGCCATCTGGGGCCGTCTTGGGTGCATCTTGGGGCCATCTTCGCCGTCTTGGAGGCCGTCTTGGAAGCATCTTGGAGGCCATCTTGGCCATCGTGGATGCCATCTTGGGCGTCTTGGGGGCTTCTTGGGCCGTCTTCTTGTTGGGGCCGTCTTGGGGGCCTATTGGGTTGTCATGGGGCCATCTTGGAGGCCTCTGGGGCGCTCTTGGGGCGATGTTGGGGGTCTCTTGGGCCGTCTTGGGCCGTCGGAGAGCTGAAAAGAAGAAAATGCAAAAATCCTTCAAGCACCGAAGGACAATCAATGATTTGGGCCTATTCGGGCCTCCTGGTGGAGCTCTTGGAGGCCTCTTGGGGCCCTCTTGGGCAGTCTTAGGCCATCTTGGAGCCATCTTGGGCCGTCTTGGAGGCTTCTTGGACGAACTTGAAGGCATCTTGGACTCTCTTGGGCCGTCTTGGTGACATATTGGACCATCTTGGGCGGATTTGGAGGCCTTAGAGGCCATCTACACCGTCTTGGAGAATTGTTTGGGGACATTGAGGTCGTTTCCGGGCCTTTCGGGTGGCCGGCGGGACGGAACACCAAAACCGCGGAAAAACAAAAATCTTGCAAGCAAACATAAAGAAAATTAAAGATTTTGGCTCCCTCGGGCCTTCCTGGAGCACCTCTTGGACTCCTCTGGGGCAACCTTGGAACCTCTCGGGCCCATCTTGGCCGTCTTAGCGGCCATCTTGGCCGTTTTGAAGCTCATCTTGACCGTGTTGGAAGCATCTTGGAGGCCGTCTTGGAGACAGTCTTGGCGCCCTCTTGGGGCCGTCTTGGGGACCTCTTGGGCCGTCATAGGGCCATCTTGGAGGCCTCTTGGGCGCTCTGGGGGCGATCTTTCGGGCTCCTTGAGCCGTCGTGAGCCGTCGGAAGATTCGAAAAGAACAAAGCCAAAATTCCTCAAAACCCTTAGGAAAACATTGATTTTGACCTCTTCGGGCTCTCGTGGAGGACCTCTTGGCGGCCTCTTGGGGCGTCTTGGAGGCCTCTTGGAGGCCTCTGGGGCCGTCTTGGACCGTCTGAAAGGTTTCTTGTGCGAACTTGGAGGCATCTTGGACTCTCCTGGGCCGTCTGGGAGGCCATGTTGGACCATCTTGGGCGAACCTGGAGGCCATATTGGAAGCCATCTGGGAGCCATCTGGAGCGGGAAAAACTTTTGGAACCACTTGTTACGCATCCCCGGCAGGACGGGCCGAAACCCCAGGAGGAGCTCTTCTTGGAAAAGAACCAAAACCAAAAGCGAAAGGGTCTAGCGCGCTGGGCACCCCTGTGATGAATCAACAGGGGGCGGCGGATCGAAGACGCCTACGGCGAATCACCGCCGCCCCCCGCCTTCTGGAATCGCCCATGTGGCCGAGCGTTGTGGCAAAAGCTCTGCCAAGGTATCGGGCCATGTGTTCCCCCAACCGTTGTGGAAACCCTTCGGGGAACACTCGGGGGAGGATGGCGGGGAAGATCAAGAGGAGGAGGCGGAGGAGGAGGAGGAGGAGAAGGAGGAGGGGGCATCTTGGGAGCCTCTGGGGACACTCTTGGGGTCTCCTGGGAGCTTCCTGGGAGCCTCTTGGACCTTTGGGGGCTTCTCGGGGGCCTCTTTGGCCGTCTTGGTGGGCTCCTGGCCCGTCTGACGCCGTCGGAAGCCGTCTTGGGGGCCTCTCTGGGCCGTCTTGTGGCCCTCTTGGGGTGCTCCAGGGCAGTGTTGGAGACCATCTTGGGCATCTTGGAGGCCTCTTGGAGCCGTCTTGGGGGCCTCTTGGGCCATTCTGGGGCCATCTTGGAGACCTCTTGGGCGATCTTTTGGGGCTCTTGGGCCGTCTCGGGCCGTCGGAAGGCCAAACAGAAAGCAAATGCCACAATCCTTCAAAAACTGTTGGAAAATCAATGATTTGGGCCTTTGCAGGCCTTCCTGGAGGCCCTCTTGGAGGCCTCTTGGGCCGCCTTGGGCCATCTAGGGCCATCTTCGGCCGTCTTGGTGGGCTCATGGCCCGTCTGACGCCGTCGGAAGCCGTTTGGGGGGCCTCTTTGGGCCGACATGGGGCCCTCTTGGAATGTTGCAGGGCCGTCTTGGAGGCCATCTTGTGCGTAGAGACCTCCTGGGCCGTCTTGGGGGCCTCGTGGGGCCGTCTTGGGGGCCTCTTGGGCGATCTTCGGGCGATCTTTGAGGGCTCTTGGGCCGTCTCGGGCCGTCTAAATGCCGAAAAGAAGCAAATGTCAAAATCCTTCAAAAACCTTCGGGAAATCAATGATATTGGCCTCTTCTGGCCGTCCTGGAGGCCCTCTCTGGGCCGTCTTGGGCCAGCTTGGAGCCAACTTCGGTCATCTTGGTGGGCTCCTGGCCCGTCTGACGCCGTGGGAAGCCGTCTTGGGGGCCTCTCTGAGCCGACTTGGGGCCCTCTTGGGGTGTTCCAGGGCCGTCTCAGATGCCATCTTGGGCGTCTTGGAGGCCTCCTGGGTCGACTTTGTGCGCTCTTGGGGGCCTCTTGGGCAGTTATGAGGCCATCTTGGAAGCCTCTTGGGCGCTCTGGGGGCGATCTTGGCGGCCTCTTGGGCCGTCGTGGGTCGTCGGAAGGCCAACAAGGGGCAAATACGAGAAACCTCCTAAGGAAAATCAATGATTTTAGCCTATTCGGGCCCTCCTGCAGGACCTCTTGGAGGCCTCTCGGGCCGTCTTGGAGGCCTCTTGGGCACCTCTTGGGCCGTCTTGGGCCGTCTTGGAGGTTTCTTAAGCGGACTTGGAGGCATCTTGGACTCTCTTGGGCCGTCTTGGAGGCCATCTTGGCCGAACTTGGAGGCCATCTTGGTCATCTTGGAAGCCATCTGGGAGCCATCTGGAGCAGGAAAACCGTTTGGAACCCGCCTTTCGGGGACATTCCCGGACCCCGGCGGGCTGGGCCGGAGCCCCAGGGAGAGTTCCTTCGGAAAAGAACCAAAACCAAAAGCGAAAGGATTTAGCACGCCGGGCACCCTTGTGATGAATCAACAGGGGGCGGCGGATCGAAGACGCCTACGGCGAATCACCGCCGCCCCCTGCCTTTTTGGAAGCGTCTGCGTGGCCGGTTGAGTCAGAGCTTGGCCAAGCTATCGGGCCACGCGTTTCCCGACTGGGTTTCGAAAGCTTTCGGGGAACACGGGGTCGGGCGAGCTATCGGACCAAGTGGTTTCCCAGCTTTGGGCTTTCCTGGAGGACATATTGGAGAGCTCTTGGGCCGTCTTGGAGGCCTCTTGGGGGCCTATAGGGCCGTCTTAGGCCATCTTGAGGCCATCTTGGGACGTCTTGGGTGCATTTTCGGGCCGTCTTAGCCGTCTTGACGGACATCTTGGGCGTCTTGGAGGCATCTTGGAGGCCATCTTGGCCGTCTTGGAGGCTATCTTGGGCGTCTTGGGGGCCTCTTGGGCCGTCTTGGGGCCTTCTTGGGGCCGTCTTGGGGGCCTCTTGGGCTGTCATGGGGCCATCTTGGAGGCCTCTTGGGCGCTCTTGGGTCGATGTTGGGGGCCGCTTGGGCCGTCTTGGGCCGTCGGAGAGCTGAAAAGGAGCAAAAGCCAAAATCCTTCAAAAACTTTTTAGGAAAATCATTGATTTTAGCCTTGTCGAGCCTTCCTGGAGGACGTCTTGGAGGGCTCTTTGGCCGTCTTGGAGGCCTCTTGCGGGCCTTTTGGGCAGCCTTAGGCCATCTTGAGGCCGTCTTGGGTGCATCTTGGGGCCATCTTGGCCGTCTTGGAGGCCATCTTGGCCGTCTTTGGAGGCATCTTGGAGGTCATCTTGGCAGTCTTGGAGGCCATCTGGGGCTTCTTAGGGGCCTCTTGGGTGGTCTTGGGGCCGTCTTGGGAGCCTCTTGGGCCGTCCTGGGGCCGTCTTGGAGGCTTCTTGGGCACTCCTGGGACGATCTTGATGACCTCTTGGGCAGTCTTGGGCCGTCGGAAGGCCGAAAAGGAGCAGAAGCCAAGATCCTTCAAAAACCTTTGGAAAATCAATGATTTTGACCTCTTCGTGCCGTCCTTGAGGACCCTGGAGGACCTCTTCGAGGCCTCGTGGGCCGTCTTGGAGGCCTCTTGGAGGCCTCTTGGAGGCCTCTGGGGCCGTCTTGGGCCGTCGTAGGTGTTTCTTGTGTGATCTTGGAGGCATCCTGGACTCTCTTGGGCTGTCTTCGAGGCCATCTTGGACCATCTTGGGCGAACTTGGAGGCCATCTTGGCCATCTTGGAGGCCATCGTGGAGCCGTCGGGAGCCGAAAAACCCTTTGCAACCACCTGTTGTGCATCTGTGCGCGCCCTTCCGGGTGGCCGGCGGGATGCGCCGAAGCCCCAGGGGGAGTTCTTTTAGAAAAGAACCAAAACCAAAAGCGAAAGGGTTCAGCACGCCGGGCACCTTTATGATGAATAACAGGGGGCGGCGGATCGAAGACGCCTACGGCGAATCACCGCCGCCCCCTGCCCCTTTGGAAGCGCCTCTGTGGCCGACAGCTGGGCCAGAGCTTGGCCAAGCTATCGGGCCAGTTGTTCCCCGAGTCGGTTTGGAAAGACTTCGGGGAACGCATGGGGCAGCAAGAAGAGGAGGAGAGGGAGGATGAGGAAAAAAGAGGAGGAGGAGGCCTCTTGGGCGCCTCTTGGGGCACTCTTGGGGCCTTGTTGATTCAGTGCTTCTTGCCTCACTCCGCTGCCGTTTGGGCACTAGCTAGCTTGGAGACTCGCGGTGGGCCACCCGCGAGAGGAGAACAAGCTAGCCCTCACTCTTTCCCCAGAGGGTCCGGAGGACCCCTCACCACCGCTCGGGCTTTGACACTAGCTTGAGCCAACGGCCCTGAGTACAGCCATGGCGGACGGAGGCAGCAGCGGAGGGAGCAGCATTCGTGACAGACGATTCTCCGGAGAAGGAGCAGCTGCAGTCCAGGACTACAAGGCTTGGAAGAAATGGGCACGAGCAAGATTGCTGGTGGAGAAGGGGCGCGGAGGCAAGTCGCAGACCTTCGGCCCCATGTTGTACACCCTCCTGGAGGGAACGGCCGTGGACACTCTGGAACATGTGGAGCTGGACGAGTTGGCGGTCGACGGCGGCGAGGAGAAGCTGTTCGCCGTCCTAGACGCACGGTACCCAGAGCGAGAGGCGGCCGACCGAGCAGGAGACGCGCTGGAGTCCGTGTTCGGTCTGAAGATCGAGAAGGCGGAGCTCACCAGCGCGTACGTGGGCAGGGCCCAGACGATACTCATGAGGGCCAAGAAGGAGGGCGTGGAGATCCCTGACGTCGCTCAGGGGTTTCTCCTTCTTCGGGGCGCCCGCCTCGGAGGCGATCGGCGCGCCGTCGTCCTCGCGGCCAGCGAGAGGCAGTGGACGTTCGAGAAGCTGGCCCTGGCGCTGAAGACGGTCTACCCGAAGGTGCTGCCCGAGCACGGCGTGCACCTGGTGGAGGACGACTACGTGTGGGAGGCGGCGGGCGAGGAGCATCATCCCGCGGCCAGCTCCCAGGAGGAGGTAGATGCGTTCCTGGCGGAGGTCGAGCAAGATCGTGAGGAACCCATGGAGGAAGATGAGGCCATCCAGGTGCTGGCGACGTGGAAGGAGACCCGAGTGGCGGTCGCATAGGAGCGGAAGAAACGCGGCCTGCCACCTCCGCAGGCGCCGGATCTGAAGAAGTTTTCCGCTCGAGTTCGCTGCTGGGCATGCAAGCAGGTGGGTCACTTCAGCAAGGAGTGCCCGAAACGAGCTGGCAAGGGTGGCGGCAAGGGTCGCTTTGGCCAGAAGTTCGGGGCTGGCTTCGTCGAGAGTTTCTTCGCTGAAGAAAAAGAGGCCGACCCCTGGAATGAGATTGAGGAGATCCTGGCGACGTGGGACGACAGGGGCCTCAGAGAGCAGCTGACCGAGGACCACTTCACGCGTCTGCGCAAGGAGGTAGACGAGATCGCCGACCACGACGACGAGAACGCCGACGACGACGACGAGGCGGAGACGTTCATGGTGCACTCGCCGGGTGCTGGGGTGATCGACCCAGCTTGTGCGAGGGCCCTGATCGGCTTGGACACGCTGAGGGAGCTGATCAAGACGTCCGGGAACGACATCGAGATCGACGAGGACCACAAAGTGGTCACGTTCAAGGGGTTCAGCGGCGATGAGCAGCACTCCATCGGCATCTGCAAGATCCCGTGGAGGCTCGGCGACCACATCGAGATGGTCGACGTGCACGCGGTCCCGGGCAAGGCGAGCCTCCTTTTGAGTAAGCCCCTCCTGAAGAAGCTGGGCTGCACGCTGGATATGGAGAAGGACGAGCTGGCGTTCTCGAAGCTGGGCGTCCGCGTGCTGCTCCAGACGACCCGCGGCGGCCACTACGAGATGCTGCTCGACGGTTCGTCCGCGGTCCCCATCGTGAACCAGGATTTTCAGTAGGGCCAGGCCGTAGCCCTGAGGCCATAGATGAGATGTGCGTAGTGAACCAAGCAAGTTCGCGGAGACCCGTCATCATGGAGGCGTTCTCTCCCCCGAGGCTGACCAAGTGGGCCGAGGAGTTTGGGTTTGAGGATGGCGGAGCGTGCGATTTGCAGACAGGTTGGGATGCTCGCCAGCGCGAGGACGTCTCCCGGCCCTTCTGCGACCTGGAGACCGAGGATCCGCCCCTCGTTTCGCGCAGCCCCCCCTGTGGCAAGCTGTCGCCGCTGCAGGCTCTCACGCCCGAGGACAAACGCAAGGACCTCGAGAAGTTTGAGCAAGAGGTTCAGGAGGCTGTCTCTTTTATTGTCTTGTGCCTGGTGATTGCGGAGTGGCAGATGATGCGCGGGAAGCATTTCATACTCGAGCAATCCCGAGGGAGTTCGGCATGGGGCTTGAAGGAGATGACTCATTTCCTAACGGAGTTGCCCCCCTTCATCGCGGAGGCAGCGGCGCGCAGGTTTGGCAAGTTGGGCCGGGCGTCAGGGGTGCCCCTCGCCAAGGTCTGGCGCTTCGCCTCGGACCTTCCGGAGGTGGCCGAGGAGGTGGACCGCCAGTGCCGGGGCGGCCACGAGCACCAGGACGCGATGGAGAGCGCCGGCGGCACGAAGCGTTCGGTCCGGCCCCAGATCTACCCGGACAGGCTGGCGAAGGCGTTGGTGCGAGGCGCCTACCGTGCCAGAATGGAGACCCAGAGCCACACCCGCCAGACGGCCGTCCACGAGGCGGAGGCCACGGGGGTCGGTGACCAGGAGGATGACGAGGAGGCGGATATAGAGGGTAAGGGGCGCCTCACCCGGGACGACCTGTACCATGGCCGGCCGCAGACCATCGAGGCAGGCTTGCGCCGTCTACATGTCAATCTCGGCCACGCCCCGGCGCCTACCACGATGAGACATCTACGCCATGCGAATGCGACCGAGGCTGCCCTGAAGATGGCCGCGGAGTTCCGCTGCCCGGAGTGCGACGTCAAGGCTGACCCGAAGTCGGTTCGCCCAGCTGCACCGGACATTGCGCAGCCCCCTTTGAGGTCCATCGGCATGGACGTGAAGGAGCTCCCGGGCTGGATGCCCAATCAGATCGTCAAGGCACTCAACATCGTTTGCGATACATCGTCGCTGCAGTCCATGACTCCGTTCATGAGGGCGATGACGAGGCGGCGGCTGACCTACTGCGCCTGTGCCGAGACAACTGGACTCGGCCCTACCTGCGCCCGAAGTGGATCCGCCTTGACCCAGCGAAGCCCCACGTGTCCAAGGTCTTCACTAGCGCGATGGAGCGGGACGGGACTACGACCCTGGACACGGCGGGCAGCGCCAAGGAGCAGAAAGGGAAGGTGGAGCGGCATGGGCAGTGGTTCGCCCAGATGCTGCGCGCCGTGATCGCCGAGGTCCAGCCTCAGGACCGCGGAGAGTGGCGCGAGTGCGTGGCGCAGGTGCAGGAGGCCAAGAACTCTCTCCGGAGCGTCGGCGGGGTCGGCCCGGCCCAGATCGTCTTCGGGCGGAACCCTCAGGTGCCCGAGGACTTGCTGGCGGACTCGCCGGACATCGCGGCGAACAGCGCGGCCTTGCGCGACCCGCCGGCGGCGTTTGCTGCTCGAGTCCGAGCGGCGGCCAGGCGACAGGTCCTGAGCTACAACGACAAGCAGGCGACCCGCCTGGCCCTGGACGCGCGGCCCCGCAAGCTCGTGAAGTACCAGTCTGGCGACATGGTGGCGGTCTGGCGCAATGCGAAGCAGGTGGCTGGGCGACGAGCCCACTATCGCTGGAGGCCTGGCGCGTGCATGGGCGCGGTCCGCGGCAACTACTGGATTGCCGTGCCGGGCAGTGTGCTGAAGGCCTCCGGCCAACTCGGAGGAGAGGGCAGCACGGCGCCTAGTGGAGTCGTCGCTACGGACTCACGCCGTCGACCTGGACGGCATGAAGGCGAAGTTCTAATCGGACATCACCGCTGACGCGCGGCCGCCGGAGGCCGCCGAGGAGGAGGAGTCCGCCCCAGAGACAGCAGGAGGCGACGCGCGGCCGGCACCACCTGAGGCCTTACCACCTGCCGAAGCCGAGCCGCCTGCTGCCGACTCTGCCGAGATCCCGGCCCCAGAGGATGAGCCGGGTGACTGGCCTAACGCGGAGACGGAGGGCAATCAAGGCAGTGCTGGATCCGCTGGAGCTCCCGGCGACTCTGAGCCGGCTGAGGTTCGCAAGCGGCTGCGGTGCCAGACGTCTGCGGAGGAGGCGAAGCGCCCGCGCGTCGAGAGCGAGGTGCCGATGCCCCCTGGGAGCGTGGACCTGGGCCCCCAGGCTGCGAGGGCGAGTACCGCCCTGAAGCGAAGCCTGTCAGCTCGCCGGCCTGGACGACCCAAGCAGCAGCGTGTGCAGTCAGTTCTGGCAGTTACGGCCTCGCCCGACAGCGACGACGATGACGAGATCCTGGCGGTGGACATAGAGGAGGTCCTGCTGGCCAGGGGCAGGCGAGAGCTTGACAGGCGAGAACCGCGCTGGTGCTCGAAGGACGGGCTGGCCAAGATCGCACGGGCTACGCCAAGGAGTACAGCAAGCTGATCGAGAAGACCCAGGCTTGGCGCCCCCTTCCGCTGGAGGAGTCGAGGAGAGCGCGGTCTACCCAGCCTGATCGCATCATGAAGCCCCGACCAGTCTTGACGGAGAAGGAGGACGAGGAGGGCAACGTGGTAGTTAAGTGTAGGATGACCGTCCAGGGGTTCATCCTTGAGTTGGTGATGGCGGGCCGCACTCAGGCCCCGACGCTGTCCTCAAACGGGAGGGCGTTCGTCCTCCAGACCATCGCCTCGGCCGAGTTTCCCCTGGCCATCGGGGACGTGGAGGGGGCCTTCCTCGAGACGGATGCGCCGCTGGCACCGGCAGAGCACGGCGCGATCTACGTTTCGCTACCGTCGGAGTTCCTGCCGGACGGGATGCACGGAGATCAGCTCTGCGAGGTCATCAACGGCTACGGCAGGAGCGACCAGCCTCAGCTGTGGTGGCTGACCTTCAGCAAGTTCCTGGTCGAGGAGCTGGGCTTCGTGAAGCATCCCATGGACCCGTGCGTGCTGCTGCTGTTCGAGGACGTCGGCGAGTCCGCGGAGTTTGACCTCGACGACTACCGCGTCATCGACGGCCAGGGAGCAGAGCCTCTTCGAGTGGCCCGGCCTGGCGACCTGTGCGGGGTCATCGGCCAGCACGTGGATGACGGCGCGTTCGGAGGTCGGGGATCTATGTGGGCCGAGGCTGCGTCGCAGCTGAGGCGCCGCTTTCCCTACCGCAAGTGGCACGAGGAGGAGGCCGAGTTCGTCGGGCCCCGGCTGCGGCAGCTTCCCGACTACACCGTCGTGCAGACGCAGCATCAGCACGCGTCTGAGGAGATGGAGCGGGCGTCGACCCGCCGACACGCAAGTGCTGACGCTCTGGCGGTCCCGTCAGAAATACAAAATTTCATCTCCCTCAACCAGCGGGGGAACTGGCTGGCGACTCAGACCCGGCCAGACCTCAGCACCCTCGCGAGCTCGAACCAACAGAAGATGCCCCACCCCACCGTCGGTGATATCAGGAAAGGAAATATGTTGGCTCGTCGTGCTCAGCAGTTTGCAGCCCTCGAGATCCGATACCCCTCGATCCCGATCGCCGAGCTCACCTCCATCCTCCACTCAGACTACTCGTCGAAAGAAATGTCGAACATGGGCCACGCGCAGGGGGGCTACATCATCGGGGTGACTAACATTGACATGGAGCTAGGCAGGGTTTCCCCGTGGAGCCCTTTTATCTGGAGGAGTTATCGGGTGAAGCGGGTGGTCAAGTCTACGTTGGCGGGGGAGTCGTCTGCGATGACCGACGGTCTCGGACATTTGGAGTGGGTCATGCGTTTCTTCGTCATGGGGTTCTTTCGAGGCTTCACTCTTGGAGATAGGGCCCGGTATCTGAGTAAGTTGAAGAGTCTGGCGGTCATCGATTGCAAGAGTATCTATGACAACGTGCGCACGATGGAAAGCCCGTGTGGGATCGACGATAAGAGGTGTGCAGTAGATATTGCAATAAGTAAGGAGCGTCTGGCACGTCTTGGGGCTGTGTTGCGTTGGGGCCCCACGTCTCTGATGCTGGCGGACAGGTCTCACGAAGGATAAGGCGGAGCCCGCCGATCTCCTCCGAGGCTGCGTCCGCCACGGGACCTACCAGCTCGCCGATGAGAGCAGCGTCTTGGCTCAAGCATCGGCGAAGCGCGCTTTGCGGAAGCAGTTCGCGGCCCCACAGCCCACGAAGAGTCTGCGAGCAGATGGTCAAGATCGAGGCGAAGAACTCGGCGAGTGGCGAGAGGAGTTCCTTGGAGGGCCTGGCGGAGGCTGGCGAGGGCGACATCGAGGGCTCCAGCAACAAGGTCAAGGTGCAGATCCGCGCGGGGGCCCTGGACGACCGCCTGTCGGGCAAGCAGAGCGTCTCGCAGATCACGCTCGTGCACCACGCCAGCACGCGGTACATCACGTTGCACTCGCCGGCCGCGCTCGAGGATGGCATGCGCGACCGCCTGAAGGTGCTCGAGAGCCTCTACCACACGGCGCTGAAGAACGACCAGGCGCCGCCGGCCCCGCCCGGAGGGTCGATCGTGGTGAACTCTTTCCGCCCCCCAGCCTGGGACGAGTTCTCGGCGGGCTACTCGGAGAGCCAGGACGGCCCCCCCAGCACAGGAGCTGGCGGGACGCAGCGCAGCTGCCGCCCGTCTCGGACGCTACGTCTGCCCAGGGAGTCGGAGCTCCACAGCGGGATCGGCGACGTCGGAGTGTCAGTGTGCGAGCACATGGCAGACTTCCCCCTCTGGCGCGACAAGATCCTTCGGTTCTTGGTCGAGGAGTGTGGTCTGCAGCCAGAGATGTTGAACGAGGATGGTCCGGAGTCATGGAAGCAGACCGGCGTGTTTGACCAGGCTCCGATCGTGGCTGTGGAGGAGAGCTCTGTGGCCGGTGATGCTATGTCCCTGGGGAGCTGGATGCCCGCTTCGTCGAGAGCGGCGGGTTCGAGCCGAGCGGGGGCCCCCACGTCGAAGGCGTCGGCCTCAGAGGACCGGCTCCACTAGGCGATCGACATCTGAGTGGCTTTCGCCTCCCGCGCGCCGTGCTCAGTACAATTGTCTGTGTGATGTGAAGGGGTTCAGTCAAAGCTGAGCCGAAAGTCGGAGTCGAGGCAACTTTTAAGTTGTGGGAGTGTTGATTCAGCGCTTCTTGCCTCACTCCGCTGCCGTTTGGGCGCTAGCTAGCTTGGAGACTCGCGGTGGGGCACCCGCGAGAGGAGAACAAGCTAGCCCTCACTCTTTCCCCAGAGGGTCCCGAGGACCCCTCACCACCGCCCGGGCTTTGACAGGCTTCCTGGGAGCTTCCTGGGGGCCTCTTGGAGGGTTTCGGGGGGCCTTGAGGGGCTTCTTGGGGGCCTCTGAAAGAGGCCCTCTTTGGCCGTCTTAGAGCGTTCCTGGTTCGTCTGACGCCGTGGGAAGCCGTCTTGGGGGCCTGTCTGGGCCGTCTTGGGGCTCTCTTGGCGCAGATCAGGTGTTCTTAGAGGCCATCTTGGGCGTCTTGGAGGCCTCTCGGGTTGTTTCGGGGCCCTCTTGGGGCAGTCTCGGGGGCCTTTTGGGCCGTCATGGGGCCATATTGGAGGCCTCTTGGGCGATCTTGGGGGCCTCTTGCGCCGTCTTGAGCCGTCGGAATGCCGAGAAGACGCAAATGCCAAAATATTTCAAAAACCTCAGGATAATCAATGATTGTGGCCACCTCGTGCCCTCCTGGAAGACCTCCTGGACGCCTTTTGGGCCGTCTTGGAGGCCTCTCGGGGCCAACTTGGGCCATCTTGAGGCCATCTTAGGCCGTCTTGGGTGCATCTGGGGCCGTCTTGGAGGCCATGTTGGCCGTCTTGGAGGCCTCTTGGGCCCTTTGGGGTCGTCTTTGGGGCCTCTTGGGCCGTCACGGGGCCATATTGGAGGCCTCGCGGGCGATCTTGCGGGCCCCTTGGGCCGTCTTGAGCCGTCGGAATGCCGAGAAGAAGCTAATGCCAAAACCTTTCAGAAACCTAAGGGGGATCAATGGTGTGGGCCTCTTCGGGCCCTCCTTGAGGACCTATCGGGGGCCTCTTGGGCCGTCTTGGAAGCCTCTTGGGGGCCTCTTGGGCCATCTTCGGCCGCGTTGGAGGTATCTAGGGGCCATCTCAGCTGTCTTGGCATCTCGGGCGCATTGGAGGCCTCTTGAGCCGTCTTGGGGCCCTCTTGGGGGCATCTCGGGGGCCCCTTGGGCCGTCATGGGGCCATCTTGGAGACACCTTGGGCGATCTCGGGGCGATCTTCGGGGCCCCCTGGGCCGTCGGAAGTCCGAAAAGGCGAAAATGCAAACATTCTTAAACCTAAGGAAAATCAATGAGTTTGCCCTTTCCGGGCCTTCCTGGAGAACTTCTTGGAGGCCTCTTGGGCTATCTTGGAGACCTCCTAGGGGACACTTGGGCCGTCTTGGGCCATCTTGAGGCTATATTAGGCCGTCTTGGGTGCATTTGGGGCCGTCTTGGAGGCATCTTGCAGCCATCTTAGCCGTCTTGGCGGCCATCTTCGCCGTCTTGGAGGCATCTTGGAGGCCATCTTGGGCGAAAAAATGGGGGATTGAGATCCTGGAAGATCGTTCCGGGTGGCCGGCGGGACAGGCCGAAGCCCCAGAGGGAGTTCTCTTGGAAAACAAAAAACAAACAAGAACAAAAACAAAAACAAAAAACGAAACAGAAAGGGTCTAGCACGCCAGGTACCCCTGCGATGAATCGACAGGGGGCGGCGGCCCATCCCGCCACCGCGCCTGGGTTGTGGCTCTCTGATGTTCGTTTGGATATTGGGAGAAGCCTTTCGGGGGCCCGCAAAGACAGTTTGGAGGCATCTGGGGGGCTGTTTGGAGCCTCGTGGGGCCTCTACTGGGCCTTTTGGAGGTCTCTTGGGGGCCTCTTGGGGCCTCCCGGAGGCCTCTTGGGGCCTCCCAGGGGCCTCTTGGGGCGGAAAGCTAGAATGTTTGGTTCGTGGTCCCCTTCTTGGGCCCCTCTTGGGGCCCTCTTGGGCTGTCTTGAGGTCCTCGTTGGACCGTCTTGGGAGCCTCTTGGGCCATCTTGGAGCCTTCTTGCGGGCCTTGGGCCGTCGCGCGGCGGTCTTGGGCCCTCTTGGGCCGTCTTCGAGCGTCGAAAGCCAGAAAAGACGAGAAAGCCAAAAACCGTGGAAAAAATCTGTTCTATGTATCTTTGTCAGATCGTCCTGCTCCGCCTGTCCGCTACCGTTGCGTGCTCAAAGTGCTAAGGCCCGCCTTCGGCGTGCATGGAGGCCCTGCGGGCCGTGGCGCCCTCAGCGCTGCGGCTGCTGGAGGCCGCCGTGCTGCGCTGTCCAGCCTGCCCGCGCTGCCCCGACTGCAGTTGCCCAGCGGTCAGTTGCTCTCTGATTTGTGCGGGCCTTGCGAGCACCAGCCAGATCACCCTGCGGGAGCGCGACTGGATCGGGCTCGCCGCGGCGCTTGCGAGTGGGATCGTGCCCTTGCGAGGCTGGGACTACCTGAGGGCCGTGAGTACACGGCAGCAGAGTGGGAAGCCCGTGGGCGACCAAGGCATCACCATCGACTACGTGGAGAGGCCGCCTGCGCTGGAGCCACCTCTCGGGACGGTTGCGACCCCGTCTAGTCTACGATCGCGATAATGGATCGTTCCCTGGACATCAAGGAGTTCCAAGTCCTGGTGAACTTCCTGGACGACGCAGACGGCTCCCACTGGCACATGAGAGTGTTTCTGGCCCGCGCGGGCCGCGCAGGAGTGTGGGTCACGTCGACACCGACGCTGGAGCTCTACACTCACGACCTGAACACAATCAGGCACATCGCGTTGGCGCGGAATGCGCCATGGCCCGAGCGGGTGAACAGGAACGAGATCTTCGGGTTCGATCCGATCTCGAGGGTGGAGCTGAGCCAGTACGTGCAGCTGGCCAAGGTCCAGGCGCGGGCGCCGGCCGATGACGATGGCGACTCCGAGGCCCCGGAGATGATCAGGCTGCGCGCGGGACCAGGGCTCGACAGGATCGGCGAGGTCATCCCGCAGGAGGTGATTGACGATCAGGAGCGCTTCACTGAGATATGGGGACGCAGAAGTCGCGGAGGTCGACGGCGCGGTCGGGCGGGCCGCTCGGGCCCGCGCGAATGATCGCGAGACTTGGCTGAGAGAACGACAGGCTGCTGAGCGTGACGATCGCATCATCGGATTGCATCTGCGGAGCGGCGAGCGGTACATCATGTTGAAGGAGGCCCTGGCTCTGCACCCCCAGGTGCAGCACGAGGACTGGGGCTTCCCCGGCCCGAGATTGGCGATGGAGTACCTCACGCTGATCGACCAAGCTGGAGGCTTCGTGGTCTACGAGCGGAACTGGCAGAACGACTCTGGGGCGCATGCGGGGTCGGCCGCCCCCCGTCAGCACCGCACAGGGACGGAGACTCTGAGGCTGCTGACCGAGGTTGACCAGGTGGACGCGTCCAACCTTCAGGGGGTCGAGACCCTGCGCCGGCGGCAGGTCCAGTTGGAGACGGCGGTCGACCGCAACCCTGCCCACCCCGACTTCACGGGGCTCGATGAGATCACGGGCGGAGCGGCCACGGCATCTGGAGCCGCCAGCGCCGCGGCTTTTCGCGAGTGGGCCGCTGGCCGCCAGAAGGACAGAGCGCAGGTGCTCAAGCGGGCCCGCCTCGAGGGGGAGGAGCGCACGCCGGTCGACCCCTCCACGGAGCGGCTCGCGAAGGCCAAGGCAGACCCCACGAAGAAGAAGGGAGGCGGCAAGGACGACAGGGGCAAGGGAGGCGGCGGCACGCCCCCTACGAGGCATGACCCACTGGCCTCGGGAGCGCGGTCGCCGCGGCGCTGCCCACGCCGCTGGAGAAGGGGCCACGCCCCCCCGCCTTGACCCGCAAGACGGGGGATCCAGAGACGCCTTTTGGGCGACCGTCGACACGGCGAACCTGTCCCACTGCCGCGGGCTTTCTCCGCCGCCAACGAGCGGCCTCGCGAATGGCCCTCGCTGCATCCGACAGCGTCGAGCCCGGCAGTTTTTTCGGCATGAACAAGTGAATGAGGCGGCGGAGGCGCTGAATCACCTCGCCACCTCAACTGCGCGGCCCACGGGGCCTATCCATGGCAATTTTGGTCGGGGGACGCCCACTGCAGCACAGGGCGCTGTTCTACATCGCCTACACCAACGAGTCGGTGCTTGCGGACGGCCCCCTCCTGATCTAGACGAGCGGCGAGCCCACGGGGAGCCCCTGGCGCCTCGATCCCAGCACGGTCTGGAGCCAGCCAACTTGCCACCGTGCGACTTCTCAAGGTTGAAGATCTGCCGGGGCACCCTTACGCCACGCTCCCCGGTGGACGGCCCCCCAGCGGAGGCCGCGCAGTTGCTTCGCCACTACGATACGCAGATCGAGCGGAGTACGGACGAGCCCACCAGCTGAGCTCCCGAGCTCCCTGAGCCCTACTGGGACCCCACTCTTCGGCGGTCTGTGGCTCTACGACGACATCTGTTCAAGCACCTGGCTGGCATTGGATTTGCATCGCTTCGCCGACGCGCAAAGACATTATGTGCCCGTTGTTTCCCGAAGACGAAGGGGGGCGAGATCCGCGTGGTTCTTGACTCCCGACAGGCCTGCCTTAGTCATCGGCGGCCACATACAATACAGTTGGGCTCAGCACGGGCCATGATCAACTCTGACTTGTCTGACGACTTCCTTAGCCAGTGCGGTGGATTTGGCGGCACCGCGTCGGTGCCTACATTCGCTGGCGACCGCTGACGTCGACGACTGCTCCTACAACTTTTCATATGTGCAGCTGGCGTCCTGGTTCTGCATGGAAGCTGCCTACACCACAGAGGATGCGGCCGAGTTCGGCATTCATCGCCTCTGGGACGACGATCTGCAAGGCTACGACCAGCTTCGGCCTGGACAGTGGCTGTTTGTCTGCTTTGAGGGGCCATGCATGGGATGGTCGCGGTCACTCTACTTGCGCCAGAAGTTGTTTGAGAACCTTGTCGCCACACAGCATCCGCTTGGGATGCGAGGGGCCCCGCGGGATCGATCGCCTGCCCCCGAGTTCGCCCTGGGCTCAACCGCGGAGGGAGTCTACGACGACAACTTCAACTCCTTCGCGATCTGCGAGGCTGGCTCCCATGAGAGCGTCGAGCGTTTTTTGCGGCGCGTTGACTGGACAGCCGATTGGCACTCATGGGCGGCACCGTGGTGCTACCTATCTGGAGACGCTGGGTCTCGAGTTTCACGCAGGCCATGAGGTACTTCGGCACACTCAGAGGCGCATCTGGAGGTTTGCTTTCGCCACTCGAGCCCTACTCCGTCGTGCGCGCGTTCGAGGTGAAGAGATGGAGGTATGGCTTGGAAATGCGGTCTGCATGTTCTCGTTAGCCCCCGAGCTCCTCGCCATCCTGCAGGATGCCTACACCTTCGTCGCTGAAGCGCTTGGCCGTCGGTTGCGGGCCCAATCCGCCGCGAAGCCAGAGATGGAGTTGACTCGACGGCTGGCATTCGTGATAGAGCGGAGGTGGGCTCCCCGATCTGGCGGGCAGTGCACGCGGGCGACTCCAGCACGTTTGGGTGCGCCTTGCTGTCCACCGAGCGCACGGTCCGAGAGTTTCACGACGCTACCTCGCACCGGGAGCGCTGGCGCTATCGGGCGGCCCAGCGCATCGAGCCCGTCAGGCTTGACGCTCCGGAGGTGGTGAAGCAGCTGGGAGGCTTGTCCTCTCAGGGTGAGTTTGACGACGAGATCATCTGTGATTCGAAGGTCCGAGGACGCTCGGCTGGTTTGGCATCGGGTGCTCAGACCTCGCGCGGAATCTGGCTGGAGGGCCAGGCCAGAGAGGCTCGGCAGGCCGCCCGACCACCTCGCTGCACGGTGGAGGCTCAGGCCCCTCCAGAGCGGGAGATCAGCCTGGGCGAGGCGATCCCTCCCCTCGCGGACAGTTGGTCCAATCGAGAGAGGTGGGCCACCATGCACGACAGGGAGTGGCAGTAGCCCGAGGAGCACATCAATGCCAAGGAGGGGCGAGTGACGCCCCAGTCCCTACGCCATTTTGGACGGGACGCTCGTGCTCATGGTCACAGCTGCCTGTACATCGGTGATAACCCAGTGACTCTGAGCGGTTTCGAGAGAGGGAGATTCAAAAGCCATGCCTTGAACACTCTTGTTCGTCGTTCTATCCGTTGTCGCATTGGCTGTGGCATCGACTTGAGATTTCGGTACATCCGAAGTGAGCGAAATGTTGCTGACGGGGGTTCTCGCAGATTCGATATGAACTGGTCTAAGGCGTACAAGCTTGATCTGCTTGGTAATGTTCAGAAAAGTAACCGAACGCAGTCTGATCATCCGACAAAGCTAGATTCCACCGTCTTTCATCCCAATGCTAGGCTCCTTCCGCCTGACAATCTACACATGCCGTCGGCGCCTCCCACACCGCCCAGCAGTAACACCCCAGGTGCCTTGGAGAAGTAGAACCTCTGTGGGCCCCAAGAGTCTCGACCTCGGCAGCCTCCCAGCGGAAAGGACAGGGTCATCCTGGAGCTTCGCGGTGCCTGCTGGTATGTCTAGGGCGGTGCATCGACGAGGCCTACCCGTGGGCCCAGTTTTCGAAGTCGCTCGGGATGATGAATATGATCTTACGCGGAGAAGTACACAGAGACTCGTGCTGAACTTCATTCGCACGGGAAGGGTCTTCTGGGTGCACATTGGGACTCCGTGCTCTAAATGGTCTCTCGCGCGCAGGGGCATCACGAAGACGGAGAGGGCTAGGCAACAGGAGTTGGTGGGGGTCGAGCTGACCATCTTCTCGTCGGAGGTCGCGAGGGAGTGCCAGCGTTGCAGTGTGTTCTGGTCTATTGAGCATCCTACGTCATCGAAGCTAAAGAGTTTCCATCCTATTTACGAGCTCTGTGGGCCACCTGGGGTCGGGAAAGTCACGATCCATCAGCGCCAGTACTCAGCGCCCCATGAGAAGCCCACCACGCTGTTATCCAACTGCACTTCCCTCAGAGCCTTGGGGGCCGGCTGCCCAGGAGTTACTGCTACCCATCAGCATCATCATCTGACAGGGGCGTGTCGCATTATAGGCTCAGATGGGCGAGCCAAGTTGGTTCGGCGCACGGCTGCAGCAGGGGCTTATACGCCCGTCCTCTGTCTTGCCTCGGCCCGCGCCATCTGGCGCGCCGCGCCGCCTGCTGCCCGCGGGGCCTCGGCGAGCTGGATCGCGGGCTGGGAGGCTGATCTCCGGGAAGCCGTCGCTACCAGCCAGCGCCATCGACAGCCTCGCGCTGCCAGAGCTTCGCGGCGCGCCCGCTCAGGTGACAAGGACAGTGGGGAGATCCACTTCACGACGAGGGCGGCCAGGGCGATCGAGAGGCCGGGCATCCGCTTTGCCAGAGCGGGGCACGGCACCGAAATGCAAGCGTGATCGGCGTGATCGCATTGGCGCGGTGGGCGAGCTGAAACACAGCACTGGAGGTGACACGAGCCCTGGCTCCCTCCGGCGTGGCACCGCTGGGCCCAAGACGCTGGAGCATTATCGTAAGGCCGTGGGCGATTTCACTGCATGGGCGCGGCGGCGCAACCTTCTTTTGTCGCCCCCGAGGGCCCTTGCAAGCACAATGGAGAGATGCTGTGAGTCCCTGGCACATGCTGGCTACAGTCCTGCTGCAGGCCGGTTCGTGGTCTACGGCTGGGTGAAGCTCAACGCCGACAACCGCAAGCAAGCGCCCCTGGAGCTCGACCCTGTGGTTGAGGCTTCGAAGGGCTGCCCAAGCTGATGCGCGAGTTCGTTGTCAAGCCGTGCCCCTGAGGAGGTTATCTTTATGGCCCTCCACTGGCTGGCGGAGAACGGCGGGCTCGAGGCGGCCGCTGCAGGCACACTGCAGTTCGACCTCTACGCGAGGACGTCGGAGATCCTTGACTTGTGCCGAGAGGACGTCAGCGCTCCATCAGCAAGAGCGGGAGCTGCCCACCGAAAGTGGGCCATCTTTTTTGGCTCTTCGGACCAGGGCAAGCGCGCCAAGACTGGCGATGTCGATGAGCACGTGGTCTGCGGCACTCGTTCGAATGGGTGTTGGAAGTCTTGTCAACGCTGTATCGTGCCACTGCCCAGTGCGCGCTGCTTTTTCCAAACTTGACTCTGGCTAACTACGAAGAGGAGATCCAGCGGTCAGTCAGGGCTTTGGGTTTGACGGCACGGAGCCTTGCCCCACACGTGCTGAGACATTCGGGGCCCAGAAACGACCTCCTGCAGAAGCGCAGAACGTTGGAATTTCTTCCACCGACGAGGGCGCTGGGAGGCCATCCACCGATGGCGTCGGGGGCTTCGCTGGCAGATAATTTCAGTTGAGGGGTACTGGATATCGCTGTTTTCCCCGAAGACCTGAGACCCTCGGAGGATGGACGAGTGACTGCAGCCAGTTCTGGGCGGAGCACACTAGTGAAGTACAAATTTCTGTTCAACTTATCTTTGTCAGATCGCCCTGCTCCGCCCGTCCGCTACCGCTGCGTGCTCAAAGTGCTCCAACCTACAGCCCCACCACCACCCTCACTGCCGACCAGAAGTCCGACAATGTTTTTCCCTTGGTAGAGGCCGGCAGCTCGAGGACCTCGATCGCCAGTACGTTGTCTTTACAGTGCCGATTGGTGTGAGAGGTCCGCGTCTCTTGCCTGCACAGTTCGATAAACTTTGCTGGGCCGCTGAACTTCAGGCTGCACGGTGGCCTGTCTTCGTGAAAAAAAGTGATCCTGAAAGCTTGCGCCTTATCCACCGAAAGAATCGGGGGCTTCGCTGGCAGATCATTTCAGTTGAGGGGTGCGTCGTGGATATCATTGTTTTTCCCGAAGATCTGAGAACCGAGGAGGAGGGACGAGTGACTGCAGCCAGTTCTTGGCGGAGCACACTCGTGAAGTACCAACAAATTAAGGTCAGCGATTTGGGCCTCTTGGGGCCCTCTGGGAGGCCTCTTCGAGGCCTCTTGGGGCGTCTTGGAGGCATCTTGAGCTCTGTGGAGAGGCCATCTTGGGCGTCTTGGACGATGTTTCGGCGACTCGGGGCCCTCTTGGACCGTCTTGGAGGTCCCTTGAGGCCCTCGTGGCCCGTTCTGAGGCCTTCGATGCCCCCCTGGCAGAATTTCTGGGGCAAAGCACCCCCCCACCTGCCGGCCCGGATAGCCCGGGTTCCCTGAGGGGAAATCAACGATTTGGGCCTCTTGGGGCCCTCCTAAGAGGCCTCTTCGAAGCCTCTTGGGGAGTCTTGGAGGCATCTTGGGCCGTCTGGAGGCCATCTTGGGCGTCTTGCGACGATGTTTCGGCGACTCGGGGCCCTCTTGGATCGTCTTGGAGGTCTTTGGGGGCCAACGTGGCCCGTTTTGAGGCCCTCGATGCCCCCCGACAGAATTTCTGAAGCAAAGTAACCCCCGGGCCGGCCCGGATAGCCCCCAGCCGGCCCCGACAGACCCCCCCTCCAAATCGACCGGACTGGGCTCCCAGGGGAGGGGTTCGGGGAGGGGGAAGCATTTCACACGCCGACGAATCCCAAGGGGTCGGCAGATACTTAGGTCCTAATTCCGTGCTGCCTCGCCACACAGCGCAAAGCAATGCAATGCCACGCGACGCCAAGCAATATGCCAAGCAAGGCCACGCAACGCGCCTATGCAAGCACAAGTAATATCATGATTGTTGCCGCGGCAGGCTCACTTGTCTTCTATAGGTCGACGTCGAGTCCATGTTGAGGAGAGACAGCGACGGAATCGAAGACTGCCGCTACATCGAGAACCCGCCCGTGGTCATCGAGCTCCGGGGCATCAATCTGACGATCTACCCAGAGGACCATCCGGCCGAAAGATTGGGGCGTGGCAGGCCCAGTGCAGATTCCTTTCTTTACCCCTGTCTTCCTTTTCCTCCGCCCCGTTGTCCAGCCTCCTTTTCCTCCACTTCCCCTTTGTCCATATCCCTTGCCGTTCTCTCCTCTTCTCCCCCTTTCCCTCCCCTGATCCCCCCTCCCGCCCTTCCGCTATCGGGGAACAGCCCCCTAGATCGAAAAAGAGTTCTCCTCCTCCTCCTCCTCCTCCTCCTCCTCCTCCTCCTCCTCATCATCATCATCATCATCATCCTCGTCATCCTCCTCGTCATCCTCCTCCTCCTCCTCTTCCTCCCCCCGCCCACCCACCCGCCCACCCTCGCCGCTTTCCCCTTTTCCCTGCTTCAGGAGGGCCAGGGTGGTCCTCCAAGGGTCCCGTAAATGGCTGCCGCGCCTCCGGCAGACATTGGGAATCGGCGCGAGATTCCTGGAGAACGAAGCCGAACCCAGCTCGAGTTGCCCGAGTTTGGGCGGACTGCGGGCCCAGAGGAGCAGCTCAGAGCCTCCTCATCCTCCTCCTCTTCCTCCGCTTCCTCCTCCCCACCTCCTGCTCCCCCTCCCTCCCTCATTCCTCTCTCTTGTCTTCCACCTCATCCATCATCATCATCCTCCTTCCTCTTCTTCTTCCTCACAAACACATCATCAGCATCAGCAGCAGCAGCGGCATCATAAACATCAGCATCATCATCAGCACCACCACCAGGATCAGCATCATCATCAGCAGCATCATCAGCAGCAGCATCATCAGCTTCATCATCATCATCATCGTCATCATCAGATCGTCATCTGTACCATTATCATCATCAGCATCATCATCATCAGCATCATCATCGTCATCATCAGCAGCAGCACCATCACCATTACTAACACCACCGTCATCATCATCATCATCATCATCATCATCATCATCATCATCATCATCATCATCATGATCTTCTTCTTCTTCTTCATCATCATCGTCGTCTTCATCATCGTCATCGTCATCAACCATCACCATCGTCAACATCACCATCATCATCGTTATCACCATCATCATCAGCATCATCATCAGCTCCGTCATCATCATCGCCGTCATCGTCAGAATCATCGCCATCATCATCATCATCATCATCATCATCATCATCATCAAAGCCATCACCACCACCAACATCATTGTCATCACTATCATCATCGTCATCATCATCATCTCCACCATGTACGTCGTCATCAGCAGCAGGATTATCATCACCACCATCATCAGAAGCAGCAGCATCATCACTACCAGCATCATCACCAACCATAGCAATTTCTGTTCAAGTCCGAAACATTGCCGCAAGGCTTCGAGTTTGGCAATCCAACTGCGGCGACGGGGCGGCGACGGCGACCATTGGCAGCGACGAGGTGGCGACGGAGCGGCGACGGCGAGTGCATAGCCGCCAGAGCGGCCACGCGGCCCAGTTCTTCCGAGCAGACGTACGACACGAAGTGCATCTATACATATTCCTATCTATATAACCTGACACCAGGAAATTCTGACCCCCCCCCCCCAATGGATCCCGGAGGCCCCTCCCGCCTCTTTATTTATCGAGTAGGGCGGCCTTCGGGGCTCAAAAAGAACGTTTAGCTTGAGACATCCTCTGAAAACTGCCCAGGACGGCCCTAGAAGCGCCTCAGACGGCCCAAGACAGCCTCAAGACGGCCCAAGAGGGCTCCAAGAGAGCCCAAGACCGCCCAAGATGGCCCAAGAGGCCCCCAAGAGGCCCCCAAGAGGCGCCAAGGGGCGTCCCAAGCGGGCCCCAAGAGGCCGAAATCATCGAATTTCCAAAGGAAAACGTATAGTTTTAGCATATGCGCTTTGTCGGCTTTCACGGCGTTGACGACGGCCCAAGAGGCCCCAAAAACCGCCCCAAGACGGCCCAAGAGGCTCCCAAGAGGCCTCCAAAACGGCCCAAGAGGGCCCCAAGACGGCCCAAGAGGCGCTCAAGACGGCCCAAGAGGGCGCCAAGACGGCCCCAAGAGGGGGACCACGAACCGAAAAGCCTAGCCTTTCGCCCCAAGACGCTCCCAGGAGGTCCCCAGAGCCCCCCAAGAAGCCCCAAGAGGCCCCCAAGAGGCGTCCCAAGAGGCCACCGGGAGGCGAAAATCATTGATTTCCTACGGGAAAAAGTACATTTTTAGCATACACGGCTTTTCGGCTTTCACTGCGTTGAAGACGCTCCAAGAGGCCCCCAAGACCGCCCCAAGACGGCCCAAGAGGCTCCCAAGAGGCCCCCAAAACGGCCCAGGAGGGCGCCAAGACGGCCCAAGAGGCGCCCAAGACGGCCCAAGAGGGCCCCAAGACGGCCCCAAGAGGGGGACCACGAACCGAAAAGTCTAGCCCTTCGCCCCGAGAAGCTCCCAGGAGGCCCCCAGAGCTCCCCAAGAAGCCCCAAGAGGCCCCCAAGAGGTTCCCAAGAGGCCTCCAAAAGGGCCCGACAAGGGCCCCAATAGGACTCCCAAGAAGGCCCAGAGACGCCAAATAGAGAGCGATCGGTAACGCAAAAAGCTCTTCACACCAAGGCTTCCAAGAGCGAACGGTGAGGTAAACAAGCTGATAAGACCAAGGCTCCCAGCAGGGAGCGATGACGTAACAAGTTCCTGACACCAAGGCCCAGCCGAGGCTCAGGAACGGGCGGCAACGCAACAATCTCCGAACACCAAGGCTCCCAAGAGCGAGGGGTGACGTAACAAGCTCTCAACGCCAAGGCTCCCAGTACGAACGGTGGTGTAAGTAATTTCGGTTTCTGTTTCTGAAGCGCTCTTTCCGCTTCTGTGCCGGGCCAGGTAACGGAAAGAGCGAGGTACGAGTGATGACGTTCTGGTGTGGGCGAAACCCTAAAGGGAGGGGTTCCAGGGGAGGGGGGTAGCGTGCGCATTTGAATGTTAATGGCCGTGTTCGGGTTTTCCCTCGGGTTTTTGCATGTTTTTCGGGTTCCCCCCCAAGACGGCCCAAGAGCGCTCCAAGAGAGCCCAAGACCGCCCAAGACGGCCCAAGAGCCCCCAAGAGGCCCCCAAGAGGCGCCCAAGGGGCGTCCCAAGAGAGCCCCAAGAGGCCGAAATCACAGATTTTCCAAAGGAAAACGTATAGATTTAGCATATGCGCTTTGTCGGCTTTCACGGCGTTGGCGACGGCCCAAGAGGCCCCCAAGACCGCCCCAAGATGGCCCAAGAGGCTCCCAAGAGGCCTCCAAAACGGCTCAAGAGGGCCCCAAGACGGCCCAAGAGGCGCTCAAGACGGCCCAAGAGGGCGCCAAGACGGCCCCAAGAGGGGGGACCACGAACCGAAAAGTCTAGCCTTTCGCCCCAAGACGCTCCCAGGAGGTCCCCAGAGCCCCCCAAGAAGCCCCAAGAGGCCCCCAAGAGGCGTCCCAAGAGGCCACTGGGAGGCGATCATTGATTTCCTATGGGAAAGGGTTTTTTTTAGCATGCAAGGCGTTTCGGCTTTCACTGCGCTGAAGACGCTCCAAGAGGCCCCCAAGACCGCCCCAAGACGGCCCAAGAGGCTCCCAAGAGGCCCCAAAAACGGCCCAAGAGGGCGCCAAGACGGCCCAAGAGGCGCCCAAGATGGCCCTAGAGGGCCCCAAGACGGCCCCAAGAGGGGGACCACGAACCGAAAAGTCTAGCCTCTCGCTCCAAGAAGCTCCCAGGAGGCCCCCAGAGCTCCCCAAGAAGCCCCAAGAGGCCCCCAAGAGGTTCCCAAGAGGCCTCCAAAAGGGCCCGACAAGGGCCCCAATAGGACTCCCAAGAAGGCCCAGAGACGCCAAATAGAGAGCGATCGGTAACGCAAAAAGCTCTTCACACCAAGGCTCCCAAGAGCGAACGGTGACGTAAACAAGCTGATAAGACCAAGGCTCCCAGCAGGGAGCGTGACGTAACAAGTTCCTGACACCAAGGCCCAGCCAAGGCTCAGGAACGGGCGGCAACGCAACAATCTCTGAACACCAAGGCTCCCAAGAGCGCGGGGTGACGTAACAAGCTCTCAACGCCAAGGCTCCCGGTACGAACGGTGGTGTGAATAATTTCGGTCAAATTGTTGAAGCACTCTTTCCGTTTCCGTGCCGGCCCAGGTCTACTGGCCCCACCTTCGACCCAAGAGACCCCTCGAACTCTCATGCGTTCCCACGTTTCCTGTCCCTGCACTGGCCTGCCCATCCCAATCCTCCCCCCAAGGCCTAGGGTCGCGCCGCGCCAGTAGGCGCGGCGCGACGTGACAGACCCCCGGGCAATCTGTCAATTTCTTCCCATGCGTCCTCGTCTTCATCGAATGACATGCTCTTCTCCCTTCCGCTGCGCGCTTGCCGCCTGGCCCCCCTCTACGCACAACACAATGTACCAAGACGTGGAAGCGAAGCGCAGCGAGCTTCAAGTCTTGTGTGTATATATATACATATATACATGTACATAAACATGTTATGTATACATATACATACATACGTAGCACATACTTACATATATACATGCATACGTACATGCATACATGAATACGTGCGTGCATACGTACAAAAGATATGTAAATATTTGCATGTATTAACACATCTATACGTATAGAAACATATATATATGTGTAAATATACACATAGACAGATAGACAGATAGACAGATATTCAGGTATGCTTCATAAATATACACATATTTATATATATAGGTTTATACACATATAGATAGATATGGTCCCCACACACACACACAAACGTGTCTACCTCATTCTGCCTCTTCTTATTGAGCGTGTTCGGCCTTCAACGGCTTCAAAAAGGAACCGTTTTCATTCCGACTCCATGTCGTTTCTCCGTTATCCCTCTCTCTTTGTCTCGTCTCTCTCTCTCTCTTCCTTTTCCTCCTCCTCCGCCTCCTCCTCCTCTTCCCCCTCCTCCTCTTCCTCCTCCTCCTCCTCCTGGACAGGCGCAGCGGGACAGAGCGCCAAACGACGGAGGAGGAAACGAACCAACTGCGCTGCCGATGTCCTTCTCGACATCCTCGTTATCGTAGCTGTTTGGGCTCAGCCAATGCGCGGGTTCATCTTGATAGCCAGAGGCCCAGGGGATACCCCACGACAACATGTACTAATCATACTCGTGATAACAACGCAACGTTCTCATGTTCTGCGGTTTGCTCGAGTTTTGGCTCAAGGGACGAGCCGCCCTGGCACCGCCTGGCTCGTTGCGCCCCCGCGCGCGCCCGCCCCACCCCCCGCGGCACCGCGCGTCGCTGCGACGATCGCGGCGGCAACGGCCGTGAAGAACCTCACCATGCACAGGCTGACTTTTCCCGTCCTTTCAGAGGGCGAGACGGGCACCACAAACCCTGCCGAGGATCTCCCGTTTACACCTGTTGTCACTGAGGCGGACGGCCCAATGAAGAAGGTCGTGCACTTCGTGGACATCGTGTCCGATCACCGCGAAGACATCGACAGAGACGATATAGTGGAGCACTTTTGTTGCAAGACATTCAAGGACCTGCCCTTGCCTTTCCGCTCGAAGGAGGAGCCCCCGAGCGATTACGCCACGCAGCTGTTCGTGGTGCCGAGGGACGACGGCGGGAAGTACATCACCAAGCACTACGTCGCGAAGAACCAGATCAACATTCACACCCTCCCGAGCACGCGCGTTGGTCCGGCGCATAAGATCGCGCGGGGCATCCAGGAGAAATCAGGGGCGAAGGTGCTGCAGCACCTGCTCATGCACTTCCCTGGCTTGAAGATCAGGTATTTCACGTTCGACCACCGCGACCTCAACAAGCCAAAAAAACGCATGGATGAGTCGAAAGTCGACCAGGGGTTCGATTACATCGAGGAGCATGCTCGTCTAATCCAGAATAAGGGTCACCTTCGATGGATCACCATGGAGCCGAACGCGCCCCAACCGCGCGCGGCGTTTCACCAAAGACCGCATCCACAGGAGCGCCAACGCCAAGGCAGGAACCAAGCTGCTCGCCACCAAGGCCCGCTCGGCCCAGCACGACTCCTGGCACAAGGACGACGACGTGTGGGTCCAGACGGGGGAGATGGTGCAGCACATCGTGCGCGACCTGCTGACTGCGTGATCGGCCGCGGCAGAATTTGGGCGTAGACTACGGTGCTACGTCTGCACTACGTCGGGAGTCTGCAATGGGCACCTTCCACCGCGTGTACTGCGCCTGGAGGGTTGCAGTTCAAAGGGAATGCTCGCATTGCATATTCTAGCAGACAATCCGCACATTGACAGGAACACAACATCACACCATCGCTTCGCTTGGACGCCGACATATGCGACGGTAGACCCCTGCGGGGGGGGTAGCAGCTTTAATATATATATATATATATATACACACATATCTGTATATGTATATACATATACATATATATATATATATATATATATATACCAGACTGCATTGGCGCTGCGCGCCATGCACCTTGGTCCTTTGAGTTCTGCACGCAAGCGGAACGCGTGCGTGCGAACATGCGCGCATGAATGTATACACGCGCACGTGCGTGCACGTTCCGTATAAATTTCTAGGTGTATACAATATAATTTCATTGTTGTACGTATATACAGCGTACATATGCACATCTAAATTTATGCGTGTAAGGGTATGAACATGCATATGCAACTCGTACAGGGCATCCTCGGGCATCTCCGCTGCATGCCACGAGACCCTCAACGACTGGGTCACAATATGAAATGTCATGGGAGCAAAATCAATGAATGTTGGCATTCGGAGACATCGTGGGGGTGTTTTCGGGGCCCTCGTGGGCCGTTTTGGCGCCTTCATGTGCCGTCCTGGGACCTTCTTGGGCCGTCTTGGGGAGCTTGGGCCCGCTGGGGCCCCTTTTGGACCCATCTTGGGCATTTCCGGGGACCTCCCACGGCCCTTTTGGGTCTGCGCTGGGAGCCTTTGGGGGGCCTCTTGGTTCCATTATGGGTTGTTTTGGGGCTCTCGTGGGCGATGGTGGGGCCCGGCTCGGCCGTCTTGAAGCTTTCTAGGGGGGCTTTCGGAGCGTCTTGAGGCGATCTCGGGGGTTTTGAAACCGCTGATGAAAGCCGAAAGGCGAATGTGCTAAACTTCTAAGTTTTACGAAGGGAATGGGACGGTTTTTGTGTTTTGGAGGCCCATTGGAAGTTTTTTGGGGTGCCTTGGGGGTCTTCAGGTTGGCATTCGGAAACATCGTGGGGGCGTTTTCGGGGCCGTCGTGGGCCGTTTGGGCGCCTTCATGTGCCGTCCTGGGGCCTTCTTGAGCCGTACTGGGGAGCTCGGGCCCGCTGGAGCCCCCTTTGGACCCATCTTGGGCACTTCCGGGGACCTCCCATGGCCCTTTTGGGTCTGTGCTGGGAGCCCTTGGGGGGCCTCTTGGTTCCATTATGGGTTGTCTTGGGGCTCTCGTGGACGGTCGCGGGGCCTGGCTCGGCCGTCTTGAAGCTTTTTGGAGGGCCTTGTGGGGCGTCTTGAGGCGATCCCGGGGGTTTTGAAACCGTGTTGACAGCTGATGAAATCCGAAAGGCGAACCTGTTAAAATTGTAAGTTCTACAAAGAGAATGGGACGATTCTTAGGTTTTGAAGGCCCATTGAGAGAGAGCTTTTGGGGGTGCCTTGGGGGTCTTTATATTGGCATTCGGAAACATCGGGGGGGGGGGGGTACAGGGCCCTCGTGGGCCGTTTGGGCGCCTTCATGGGCCGTCCTGGGCCTTTTTGGGCCGTCTTGGGGAGCTCGGGCCCGCTGGAGCCCCCTTTGGACCCATCTTGGGCACTTCCGGGGACTTCCCATGGCCCTTTTGGGTCTGCGCTGGGAGCCCTCGGGGGGCCTCTTGGTTCCATTATGGGCTGTCTTGGGGCTCTCGTGGGCGATCGCGGGGCCCGGCTCGGCCGTCTTGAAGCTTTTTGGGGGGCCTTGTGGGGCGTCTGGAGGCGATTTCGGGGGCTTCGAAACCGTCTTGAAAGCTGATGAAATCCGAAAGGCGAATATGCTAAAATTGCAAGTTTTACTGAGGGAATGGGACGGTTTTTGTAGTTTGAAGGCCCCTTGGAAAGCTTTTTGGGGTGCCTTGGGAGTCTTTATGTTGGCATTCGGAGACATCGTGGGAATTTTTTCGGGGCCCTCGTGGGCCGTTTTGGCGCCTTCATGTGCCGTCCTGGGGCCTTCTTGGGCCGTCTTGGGGAGCTTGGGCCCGCTGGAACCCCCTTTGGAGCCATCTTGGGCACTTCCGGGGACCTCCCACGGCCCTTTTGGGTCTGTGCTGGGAGCCCTTGGGGGGCCTCTTGGTTCCATTATGGGCTGTCTTGGGGCTCTCGTGGGCGATCGCGAGGCCCGGCTCGGCCGTCTTGAAGCTTTTTGGGGGGCTTTTGGGGCGTCTGGAGGCGATCTCGGGGGCTTTGTAACCGTTTTGAAAGCTGATGAAATCCGAAAGGCGAATCTGTTAAAATTGTAAGTTTTACTAAGGGAATGAGACGGTTTTTGTGGTTTGAAAGCCCATTGAAAGCTTTTTGGGGTGCCCTGGGAGTCTTTATATTGGCATTCGGAGACATCGTGGGAATGTTTTCGGGGCCCTCGTGGGCCGTTTTGGCGCCTTCATGTGCCGTCCTGGGGCCTTCTTGGGCCGTCTTGGGGAGATGGGCCCGCTGGAGCCCCCTTTGGAGCCATCTTGGGCACTTCCGGGGACCTCCCATGGCCCTTTTGGGTCTGTGCTGGGAGCCCTTGGGGGGCCTCTTGGTTCCATTATGGGCTGTCTTGGGGCTCTCGTGGGCGATCGTGGGGCCCGGCTCGGCCGTCTTGAAGCTTTTTGGGGGCCTTTTGGGGCGTCTGGAGGCGATCTCGGGGGCTTTGAAACCGTCTTGAAAGCTGATGAAATCCGAAAGGCGAATCTGCTAAAATTGCAAGTTTTACTGAGGGGACGATTTGTGTGGTTTGAAGGCCCCTTGGAAAGCTTTTTGGGGTGCCTTGGGGGTCTTTATGTTGGCATTCGGAGACATCGTGGGAATTTTTTCGGGGCCCTCGTGGGCCGTTTTGGCGCCTTCATGGGCCATCCTGGGCCTTCTTGGGCCGTCTTGGGGAGCTTGGGCCCGCTGGAGCCCCCTTTGGAGCCATCTTGGGCACTTCCGGGGACCTCCCATGGCCCTTTTGGGTCTGCGCTGGGAGCCCTCGGGGGGCCTCTTGGTTCCATTATGGGCTGTCTTGGGGCTCTCGTGGGCGATCGTGGGGCCCGGCTCGGCCGTCTTGAAGCTTTCTTGGCGGCCTTTTGGGGCGTCTGGAAGCGATCTCGGGGGCTTTGAAACCGTCTTGAAAGCTGATGAAATCCGAAAGGCGAATATGCTAA
>CAUYUJ010007225.1:142874-292874 GCA_963575745.1 Prorocentrum cordatum | reverse complement strand
TGGCGCGCAGCGCCAATGCAGACTTGCAGACAAAAACCATCGATTTGCCATAGGTTTTGAAATGCGGTTGGGGTTCTCGATTTTCGAGTTTCCGACGCTCCAAGACGTCCCAAGAGGCATCCAGGACCGCCCCAAGACGGCCCAGGAGGCCCCCAAGACTGACCCAAGACGGGCCAAGACGGTTTCAAGACGGCCCCAAGAGGGGCCCAAGAGGGCCCTAAGACGGCCCCAAGAGGGGCCCACGAGCAGGAGCCCGAAAGGACAATGCGAGCCTTCCGTCCCGATATGCCCCCAGACAGCCCAACCGGGCTCGCAGAGCGCTCCCAAGAGGGGCCCAAAAGGCAAAAAAACACTGATTTCCCAAGTTTTGCATTTTTTCTTGGGTCCTCGTCTTTTCCAGCTCCCAGCGCTCCACGACGCCAAGAGGCTTCCCAGACCAGCCCGAGACGGGCCCAGAGGCCCCCAAGAGTGCCCAAAGACGGCCCAAGGGGGCCCCAAGCGGCCCCAGAGGCGCACAAGACGGTCCCAAATGGGGCCCGAGCGCAGGAGCCTGAAACAATAATTCGAGCCTTCCGTCCCAAGATGCCCCTTGACGGCCCAAGCGGACTCGATGAGCGCTCCACAGAGGGCCCAAAGAGACAAAAACCGATGAGCGTCCTTCGGTTTTTATGTGCTTTCGTAGGTCTCGACTTTTCGCGCTTCTGGCGCTCCACGACGTCTCAAGAGGCCCCCAAGACCGACCGCCCCGAGACGGCCCAGAATGTCCCCAAGAAGGCGCCAAGACGGTCCAAGAGAACCCCAAGACGACTTTAGACGCGCCCAAGACGACCCAAAAGAGCTCCGAGACGGCCCCAAGAGAGTCCCAAATTAAACACAAGTTAAGCACAAACCGCTCCCTCGTAAAGTACGGCGTTGCGTTGAATGTGTGTTCAAGTTTGGGGGCTCTGAAGCCGCTCTGGGAGCTCCCTTGGCGCCCGTGTATGCCCTCTCAGGCTGTCCGAGCTCTGCTGGGGGCTTGTGGGAGTTTCATTTAGATTGCCTTTGCTCCAAGCCATCCAGGCCCTCCAGGCCCTGCTCCAGGCCCTCCACGAGGAGTTCCCCAGTTTGGCGCCCTGGGCCGATTGGGGCTATTCGCGCCCGTATTTCCTCCGCCTCGGCAAGCACAGGATCCGCTCGGAGTGCGGCGTCCAGCAAGGCGACCCTCTTGGACCTTTGCTTTTCGCACTCGCTCTCCAGCGGTGCGTCGAACACGTCCTTCGCGCCGCTCCCGACCCTGCCCGGTCCGCGCCCCCTGGCCAGGTCGACCTCAAGGTGTTTTTCCTGGACGACGGGGCCCCGGCGGGCGACTGGCGCGCCGCGGCGCACCTCCTCCACGAGCTGGTCACCGCCTTCGCCGCGATAGTGCTCAAGCTCAGCACTGGGGATGGGAAGTGCAAGGTAGTTCCGACTGGCGGCGCCGATCCCACAGTAGACTTTGACGCCTTCGCGCGGGGGTTCCGCCCCCGCACGGTCCGGAGCTTCGAGCTTCTCGGGGCGCCAGTGGGCGACGACGATTTTTGTTGCCAGCACACGGAGAACCAGGGCTCTGCGGCGCAGGAGCTCTTTGACGCGCTGGGGGCATTGGAAAACGCGCAGGTCGCCTTGCACCTCCTGCGCCAGCGTGCGTCGTTTTGCAAACTGGGCTACAGCGCGCGGGCGGCCCCGCCCACGGCGCACACGGCGGCCCTGCAGTCGCTGGAGGACGGGGTTGGGGTTTGCTTCGAGCAGGTGGCTGGTTGCTCGCTCAACGACGCGTCGCGGCGGCAGGCGCAACTCAAGGTGCTAAAGGGGTGCCTAGGCTTGCGCTCGGGCGAGCAGCGCGCGGCCTCGGCCTTCGTTGCCTCCCGGGCCGCCTGCTCCGCCCTCCGCGGGCAGCTCTACCCAAGCTACACCGACGCGGCGGGGCACGACGGGGGCGCGCTCGCGAATGCTGTGCAGGCCCACAACGCCCTCGTCTCGTACACGGACAGGGTGTTTTTCGACCCGGAGCAGCACGGCAGCCAGAAGAGACTCGGCGACGCCGTTGACGACGCGGCGCTCGCAAGCCTCCAGACTGGCGCCTCCGTTGCCACGCGGGCGCGCCTGAGCTTCCTCCAGGCACCTGGCGCTGGCGCTTTCCTCCCGGCGCCGCCCTGCGAAGCCGCCGGCACCGGCTTCCCGCGCGGCCTCTGCCAGGTAGCTGTCCAACGCAGGCTCCGCGTGCAGCTCCTGGACCACGAGGACTTCCGCCCCGCCTGCGGAGAAGCGATGGACGTCTGGCTAGACCACGCCGTTGCCTGCTCCTGCCGCGGCGACAGGACGAAGTGCCACAACGCGCTTCGAACCAGCGGTTCCTCGACGCGCAAGCAGCCAGCTTCGCGGGGGCGGAGCTGGAGCGGCCGGGCCCCGCCCCCGCCGCGCGCAGCCAACGAAGTGCCGCAAGGCGGCGAGCAGGGCGGCCCAGACTTGGACGCAGGCACCAGGCGCCCCGCGGACGTCCACCTGCCCAGGTGGCGCAACGGGGTGCCAGCGGCCCGGGGCTTCGCGGCCACTTCTGGCATGCGCGGCGACCTCCTCGGCGCGTCTGTCGCGCCCCCTAGCGCGGCCACGGAGAGGCGCGAGGAGTTCAAGCGGCAACGCTTGGACACCGAGCGCCAGCGCGCGGCGCAGGGCTTCACCTTCATACCCACGGTGGCGGAGGCCCACGGTGGCGGGCGGGGGCGCGAAGCCAGGAGAGCTTCTGCGATCTTGGCCAAGCGGGCAGCGGACGCCACCGGGGAGGAAGCTGCCGCATTGGCAAACCGACACGCCCAGCGACTCTCAGTCTCCCTGCATCGGGAGAACGCGCGGGCGGTGCTGCGACGGCTACGACGGTCGGCGCGGGCGCCCGCAGCGCGCCCCGCAGCGGCCACGGCGGCGGCTGCGGCTAACGCCATCTGAGTCGCGGTCGCCGTCGGCGCCGGCTGGCCCCCTGCCCCTCCCGCCCACCAACGACCCTTGACCCCCGATACCCCCGACGACCAACGGCGACCCCCAGCGCCGCGACGACCCACGGCGAACCCCCGCGACGTCCCACGACGAACCACGACGACCCTCGCTCCTTCCGCCCCACGCCCGCCCCCGTCGCGCGCGCTTGCCCTCTGCTGCTTTTGCTGTTTCCCCTCGCCTCCTGCATGGTTGTGTCTGCTCGTCGCGTTTATTACATATAGCGGCGCACCGGGTCCGGGGGCCCGGGGCCGGGACCTCGACCACAAATGTGGGCCCCGGGGGGCCCGGAGGCTCGTCGGACCGCCGGACGCCGTCCAAGATCGTTCGCAGGCGGCTTCGGAACGCGCTCCGATGGCTCCAGATGCCTTCCAAGACGCCTGTCATGACACCAAGAAGGTCCCAGAAGCCTCCAAGACGCTCCGAGAGGCAGCCCAAGAGAGGCCCAAGAAGCAAAAATCGTGCCATTCCTATGGGAAAACGTATATTTTCGCATGTTCGCCTCTTGGGCTTTCGCCGCGTCCAAGACGGCCCAAGAGGCGCCCAAGACCGCCCCAAGACGGCCCAAGAAGCTTCCAAGAGGGCCCCAGGACAGCCCAAGAGGGCCCCAAGACGGCCCAAGAGGCGCCCAAGATGGCCCAAGAGGGCCCCAAGACGGGCCCAAGAGGGGGCCCAGAGGGGGACCACGAACCGCAAGCTCGAGCCTTCCGCCCCAAGAGGCCGCCAGGAGGCCCCAAGGAGGCCCCTCAAGAGGCCCCAGGAGACCCCCAAGAGGCCCAAAGGAGGCCCCGAGAAGCCCCAAATCGGCCCCCAAAATGCTTCGAACCTGCTTCCAGGAGGCCCCCGACAGGTTCAGAGGCTCCCGAGAAGCTACGTCAAACTCCCAGCGAGCGGCCGGATGAGGCCCCCCACAAAATCACAAGAGGGTTCCAGCATTTGTATCCTTCAGCGCTCTCTGGCCTTCTTCCCCCTGCCTCCTTCCCTGCGACTTTCGTTGACTCAAGCTCGCCTCCTAGCTAGAACCTAAGCGCGCGCGAAGCGCGCGCGTGGTTCTAGTGTCCTATGTTTCCTGACCTTCTCCCCTCTCCCCCCTCCTCTCCCTCCTCCGGCGCTCGTGGCCCTTCGGGCCTGGCCGAAGAAGGCCCTTCCCGCTGACGGGGGCAACAGGGTCACGCCCCCTTGTGGGCCCACCCACCCGTCGGCAGGGCACGACGCCGCTGGCGCGCCGCATCGCCCGCCTGGGCGACGTCGCTGGGACCCGACGACGCTCCACTCAGTGCCTACAGCGTGGTGGCGGATCTGTTGCACGGAATTCGCTTATAGGTACCCGAACCACTTCAAACGACGGGGATTTGGGACCTTCGCATTGCCTCTTTAAGGCCAAGCAAATCTCCAGAGTCTGGAGGCCCCCGGAGGCCCCAGAAAAGCAAAACACGCCCCAGAACATGCAATCGTCCGATCACGTCCACAGACGACGACCACCACCACCACCACGACCACGACGATCATCGTGACGGCGGCAGCGGTTGCGGCGGCGGCGCCCGCGGGGGCGGCGGCGGCGGCGACATGGCGGCCCGGACCATCTGGGGTCCTCTTCGGCCACCGTGGCAGTCACGTCACTTGCGCAGTCCAGGAAACACTCGGAGCCCTTAGACGCGTCGCACGTCGATCTTGCACGGTTCCGCGACCGCCCACCGAACCCTAAGCTATATCCCAGAAGGCCCAGCACTTCCACGCGCCAAGGGCGGCTTTTGCCTGGGGAACCCTTCCTTTTGTTTTTTGGGGTTCTTCGGCGAGCGCAAAGTTTATCAACAACGATTGCGCAGTCGGGTAGAATCTAAGCGCGCGTAGCGCGTGCGTGATTCTAACATTCAGATATGGACGTATGGTAATACATGCGCATATAGACTCATGCATGCAAGCATTCATACATACCTACATACATACAGACATACATGCATGCATACATACATACATACATGCATACATACATACATAAATGCAGACATACAGACATACAGGTAAACATACATACACACATACACACATACATACATGTATACAAACATGTGTATATACACACACATTTATATATATATGTATATATATGCACAGATGTGGAGGACAGGGCCCAGGGGTCCCGTCCCAGGGACCTCAACGGGTGCCCCAAGACGGCCCCAACGGCGCACGAAAACGCTTAGGGTGGCCCAAAAAGCTTCTAAGAAGGCCCAGGAAAGCCCCAGGAGAGCCCCAAGACTGCCCATGAGGCTCCCAAGACTTGCCGAGAGCGCCCCAGGAGAACCTCCCAGCGGCCCTCCCAGAGCAAATACCGTTAGTTTGTGAATGTGGTTGTTGGAATGTTTTCAGGGATGCTCCTGCGTCGGCCACGCGACGGTACATGACGGCCCCAGGAGCCCCCATCTTGCTCCAAGGTTGCCGAAAAAGTGTCCTGGAGAGAGCCCACAAACAGTCAGCTGCCGAAACGGACCAAGACGCCCCCAAGACAGCCCAGAACTCTCCCAGACGACCTCACTACGAGTTCCAAGGCGCCCATCGACTGCCCCAACGGCGCTGGAAAATGCCAAAGGGGGCCCCAAGACGGTCCAAGAGGCCCCCAAGACGCCCCAAGAGCGCTCCAGAAAAAAAAACAAACGGCCCAAGAGGCCCCCGTAGACGCCCCAAGAGCGTTCCAGGAGAATCTCCCGGAGGGCTTCTGGAAGCAAAACGCATAGATTTTCTATTGTTCCCAATGTTTTCTGAGATGCCCCTGCTTCGGCCTGACGACGCTGCAGGCTGGCCCCAGAGGCTGGTCCCAGAGAGACCCGTATCACGATCCAAGACTGCCGAAAAGGATCCCGAAGAGCCCACGAACAGCCCAGCAGGCCGCCGAAACAGGCTCAGACGCGCCCAGGACAGCCCCCCAGACGACCCCACGACGGGCTCCCAGACGCCCGACGGCTGCCCCAAGAGCGCTCCAGGAGAGCCCCAAGACGGCCCAAGAGGCTCCCCGCTCGCCCCAAGAGCGCACCGCTGCCCGCGTTGTTATTCGGCTGCCGTTTCACGGAGCCCAGAGTGGCCAGCTTCAATTCTCTGCTCTCCGACAGGCAGTTCTTTAGGCTAGGAGTGTCCGCTGGGGCGTTGGAGCCAGTGAGCCAACAGGCCGCACTGAGTCCGTCAGTAGTAGCAGCAGCAGTAGCAGGACAAGCCCCGGCACAATGCATCCCGAGCCCGTATGTATACACGCGGTTTGCCCCGAGCCTGTATGTATACACATTTCGCTTCCCTCTGTAAAATTGGAGGTGTGGCCAGCACTCGCAGATGTATCCATGAGAGCAGCAGCCGCAGCATGCGTAACAGTTTGTAGGTAATGATGCGCACCCTCCCTTTGCATTCGCCCCTCTCGCCCCGTGTTCTTATTCTAGCTGTAGCGGGAGCAGTTTGCAAAAAGAGGTGAGGTAGGCATGGTATCTTATTTGGGGATTCGCCTCTGGGTACGCTCCACTTGACACCTCATGGCTGCAGGGTTTGTACAAACGTAGCCTCCCCCACCATCGGGGCCAGTCGGCCCTGAGGGGGGGGGGATCAAGCGAATGCCAGGTGACCCCTGGAGCACCGCTCCAAGGGTCACAAGCTGATATTTGACGTAAGAGAAGACAGATAGATGGACAGACAGACAGCCGAGAGGAAAAGAGGAGGAGGGAGAACGGAAGCTTCAAATGAACAGGAGGATGGGGGAGGGAGGAGGCAGGAATAAGCCAGCACCTCCTCCTCCTCCTCCTCCTCCCCCTCCTCCTCCTCCTCCTCCTCCTCCTCCTCCCTGATCCGCGGCCCCGGCACCACACCCATGTTGGGTCTGGTGCCTACCAGACCCAACCGCGCCAGCCAGCGGTCTGGGGCGCGCCACACGAAGGGGGCGTGCCCATCGGGAAGGTTTCTCTCAGCATTTGTTTGTCTTTTTCTTCCTCGTCCTTCTCGTCCCCCTCCTCCGCCTGTCTTTCCTCCTCCTCCTCCTTCTCCTCCTCTTTTTCCTATTCCTCCTCCGCCCCCATCCTTTGCCCTTATGAATAACTCCTCCCTGTCGCACCCCCAGATGTGACAGTAGGGCTGGCCAGGCGTTTCGCTTCAGACTTGTTTGCCATCTTCGCTCTTGAAGCTTGAGATTCTGCAACAGAGTCACGGATAGACGGCGGGTCCGTGTCAAAATGTGGTTCTCGCTGTAGCGCCGCACAGAATCGTCTTTAAAGTTCGCAGTTGTTTCAAGTATGGAAGGCGGGTGGTGTTAGAAATGTGGCTGTCACCGTACCGCCGCGCACGTTCGTTTCCAAAGCTTGCAACAGCTTCAAGGATGGAGGACGGGTGGATTTCAAAATGTGCTCTCGCCTTAGCACCGCGCACATTCGTGTTAAATGGTTGCAACAGTTTCACGGATGGAAGGCGGATGGTTTTCAAAACGCGGCTGTCGCCGCACATTCGTGCTAAAAGTTTGCAACTGCTTCACGGATGGAAGGCGGGTGGTTTTCAAAATGTGGTTGTCGCCTTGATACCGCACACATTCGCGTTGAAAGTTTGCAGCAGTTTCATGGAGCTGTGTGGTCTAAGTCCCGGGAAGGTGTTCTGTTCCCGCTTACGGCTGTCAGGGCGCGCCAGTAACGTTGGTTCTTGGCGCTGAAGTAGTGATTTGGCACGACTTCGGATTGTCAAGACGCGACAGTGACGTTGGGTTGCGGCGTTGCCGTCCCAAGGACGGCGTTTTGGAACAATTGGGGATTATCAGACGGCTGTCTTCTAATGGGTCACCTCCTGGAAATCATTTTTCAAGGACCTATGAAAATGGAATTTGGAGGGAAGGTCGATTGCAACATCGTCCATGCCTTGTGGGTTTACACTGGTCCTCCTCCCCCTCAATATCCTCCTCTTCCTGTGCCTCTCGCCTCCTCTCCCTCCTTTCTCCACGCACGATGTGCTGGTCAAATGCTCAAAATGCTCTCCTCCCCCTCATCCCCCTCCTACTCCTCCTCCTGCTCCTCCTCCTCCCCCTCATCCTCCTCCTTCTCCTCCTCCTCCTCCTCCGCCTCCTCCTTCTCTCTCCTCCTCAGGTCAGCGAGATGGACCGGAAGATGTGGAGCGTACCATACGTGGAGAGTTATTTACAAACAGAAGAGCAGGTACAATTACGATGGCACGTGCGGGAGTATTGACAGACCATGGACATCAGCCAGATCGCTAGAGACATCTCCGATATTTCGTGGAAGACCACATGGTGGCGACGACAAGCTGTATTTTCTGACCTTGAAGCGCCCCAAGGATGCGAGCGCGAAGTCTACATCGGTCATTGGAAGGACCGTCTGAGAGAGATCAAGGGTCGCAGTCGACAACATCTACGAAACCGAGCACCTAGCCGCAGACCATCACCTAAGCAAGCATGCGATATGCAACCAGACATCCTCGGGGTCAGTGGGTGAAGAACTGGATAGTGCCTTGCTGCACTGCGCAACCAACTTGTAAAGTTCACGAGCTATGATAAAGCTGGAAGGGAGTGCCGTATCATGTTGTTACGGCTCAAGTCTGTTCTCATGGTCGGTTGGCCCGCCCAGCTGCTCGCTACCAAGGCTGCCGACCTAGCGATAGTCTGGGGCCTCGGCTCGCGCCAGTGCCCACCGTGCCCCGACTGCACTGTCAACTGCCCGACGGTCACGTGTTCGACGCCGTCGATCAACATCACCTGCCCGACCTTCTCTTGCCCGTCTCTTGCCCCGCAGTCGGCCGAGGGTGCGGGCTGGTCAGGCGTCGTCTTCTTCGTCGCAGGCCTGCTGGTGGGCTTCGGAGTACTGACTTGCACGGGCCTCATAGGCCGCAGTGTTGGCTGGCTGTCTTCGTTCTGTACCAGACGCCCTGACGAGGAGGTCGTCGCGGACGACTCGTCCAAGCGTGACCTGGCATTGAGGCAGCTCGCCATCATCCGTCAGCGCAATGGTGGCACCAGGTGACGTGGTTCTGGTCAAGTACGACCTGCCTGGCCCACCGCTCTGGCACGAACGTCTCATCCTCACGGTGGGCGCGGCGCCAGGGCACTACGCGGTGCTGACGCCTGACGGCGACATTTTCGTTGAGGAACTTCGACCAGATAATGATGATATAGCAGAGTTTCGCGCTGCACCAGGACTGGGAGTACCGCCGCAGGACATCCCGCTGGCCAGCGTGTATCGGTTCCAAGCAGTGCCGACCGCAGCCGAGATGATCCAGCACGTGCGAGACGGAGCACTTCAGGCAGGCGTACCAGTCCCAGCAGCGCCTGTGGTGCCTGTCGTGGGCGCGCCTGGCGCAGCGCCTGGCGCCCGGCATCCGCCGCTGGGGCCTGCGGCTCCGCCCGCGGGGGCGTTGGTGGCCGTGCCTCCTCCGATGGGGGCCCACCTCGGCCCAGCCGCGCCGCCGCCCGTGGGTGCAGGCGGCGCGGCCGCCCCAGGTGCGGCTGCTGCGGCTGCGGCGGCACCAGGGCCCGCTGGCGCAGCGGCAGTGGCAGGATCGCCGCTCGTGTGGGTGGCGGCCGAGGACACTCAGGATATCTCAAAGGGGACTCAGATTCCGGCCCTTCCTGATGCCGCTGTGACGTGTGGCGACAGAGGCATCATCCCCTACGGCATCGGTCACTTGTTTGTGCAGCGTATGGCAGAGGCCGACATCTACAGGTACGTTCATGACGATCTCAGGGTGCTGCCCGTGGTCGTCGACGCGTCGGGTGAGCGTAAGGTCAGCTTCTCGGAGGCAGTCTCGGCCATGGACCCGACGCCCCCGAGGGGCGGTCTAGGCCTAGATGGGCCGCCCACCACGTTCTGGTTGCTGAAGCAGATTAGAGATGATGATGCGAGCCCGAACGCTCACCATGAGAGGTGGGTACGATCGTCACGCATTCCCGAGGGAGATCGCTCGGTGTACGAGCATCAGGTTCTTTGCAGGATCCTCGACGCTGCCGCCACCTACGACCAGCTGAACCTGCCAGCTATGAAGTGGGCCGAATTGGCATGCCGCCGCATGGCTCTGATAAAAGAGGCCCACAGGGCCGCACCGTCCAATCCAGACTATTCTGCTGGCGACGTCTTCATGGGCTGGGGACCTCAGTCGGCGGGAGGCGGCACGAATCCAGCGCTGGCGCAGTACGTGGCAAACCAGCTGAAGGACCAGGCGGCCATCGCGAAGGAGAGCAGAAAAGCCCGCGAGGAGCAGCAAGCCCGAGGACGTGGACGCGGCAGAGGCCGTGGCCGCGGCGGAGGCGGACTCGCTCCCGCGGGCGAGGAGGGATGAGCCCCCTCCCTCCTGGGCAGAGTGGCCGCCTCCCAGGAGATCTTCCAGGCCTGCGCGGCGGTGGCGTCTTACAGCAGCAGCTCCACCACGCTCGTGCACCACAAGAGCTCGGACCCTTCCATGCCCATCGACACGGCCAGGCGGTCGCGGGGGATCGACCTCGCGATCTTTTTCCCTTGCCTCCAGTTGATGCTAGGCGTGATGTGCCTGAGCAAGTTTTGGCTTCTGATCGAGCCCTCCAGCGCCGAGAGCGACGTGCCCTCGAAGCGACAACGGTGTGCAGTGCCCTCAATGAGTTGTACGGGGTCGGCTCCACGGACCTCGCTCCCAACCTGGCGCAGGAGGAGGCTCACCATCAGGTACTGAGCAAGCTAGCTTCTGTGCCTGGCAGCGGCAAACCTGTACCTTTTCCGCATGACGCCTTCCGTGAGGTCATGCGCACAGACCTCTCCTACGCTTCGGAGGAGGTTGCGAGTCGCGTCCGACCCTTTCGCACTGCCCCCGTGTCTCTTCCTCAGTCGGGCGCGAGGGCGCCCAGGCTCGAGGATGTCCTTGACCAGGAGGGGCGTCAGGTTTTAATCGAGGGGGTCGACCGCATGCTTAAGTCCCCACAGGAGTGGGGGGAAGTGATCGAGACCTCTCCTCACGTCACCCCCTACTTCGATGAGGTCTTGCGAGCTGATCAGATTGCATACGAAGGTTTTGTGAAAGACTTGTATCACGCGGGTATCGTTGAGTTTTCGTTTGAGGTCGAAGATCACATCACTCCATTCTTTGTCGATAAGAAGGGCGTTGCTCTGCGCATGGTGTTGGATTGTAGAAGTCCGAACCGCAGGTTCAGAGCGCCACCTCGGATGAGGATCGCAACGGGAGCTGTCCTCTCTCGTCTGCAGGTTCCACAAGGCCAAGTTTTGTACGGCGCTCTATCGGATGTCAGCATTTTTTTCTACTGGCTCGTGCTGCCGCACTGGCTCCGCAAGTACTTTGGCCTGCCAACAGTTAGTACTGCCAACGTCATATCGTGGGGCGCTCTTCCGGGACATGAGTCACTTGGGGATGGCCTTCCTGGTCGTGTTTATCCTGTCATGCGGGTCTGTCCTCAGGGCTGGTCCTGGGCTTTCTGGTTCGCACAACGGGCTCACTCACATCAGGTTCTACTGGGTACCCGACTCGGCTCAGACCGACTCCTCGAAGAAGATGCCCCAACTCCGGACTTGTCATGTAAGGTCCCCGTGGTCCTCCCCTACTGCGACAACTTGATAGTCATGGGCACAGACAAAGACTCCGTCAGTAATGTTAAGAGGTTGGCAGTCGAGCAGCTCAGACGTGTGGGCTTCCAGGTACACGAGGAGGTGGAGGTTACAACCTTTTTCGAGTCCCTGGGCTACCTGGTTGATGGAAAACGAGGGGGGGTCTTTCCGATCCCTCATCGGCTTGAGAAGGCCGTCGCAGCGTTCACCCATCTCAGGAGAAGGCCACACATCACGGGCTGGCAAATTAGTAAGGCTCTCGGATACGTCACGCCGATCTTCCTCCTCACCCGCTCCATGTTCTCATTGCCTAATGCCCTGTATCAGTTCATGCACGAGAACTGGAGCCGCAAGAGGCGTCTCTGGCATTCAGCCGCGCTGGAGTGTAAGTGGATATCTGTGTTGCTGCCGCTCGCTTGGGCGGACCTCAGGATGCCGTGGACTTCGCAGGTAAAAGCTACAGATGCCTCGCTGTCCGGGTACGCCGTGGGCAAGTCCCTCTGGAATGTCTCAGATGTGATGGAGGCAGGGGGTGCTCGAGAAAGGTTTCGATATCGCTGTGCCGTGCCGTCAGCCGCGCCGCGCCGTGCCGCTCTGGGGACCCTCGACCCGTTCCAGGACCTCGAGACGGTGAAGCCCATCGTCGACCGCTTCGAGCCCTCCCCCTACGAGCCCAACTACCTCTTCAAAGAGATCCCCGAGGGCCTCCTGCAGGACTCCATGTGGAAGACTAGCTACGCGGCGCCCTTTGTGTTCAAGGAGGGTATTGGGGATCTGGAGTCTCGTGCTACGGTCTCTGGCGTTAAGCATACTCTGAGGTCTTCAGGAGGTTTCCGCTCTCACCACCTGCATCTTGGAGACAATCTGGGCAATGTCTTGGGACAAGAGAAGGGCCGCATGAAGAACTTCACGCGTCTGGTCTGCTGTAGGAGACTCTGTGCTTTGGAGCTTGCCACTTCCGCTCGCATACACCATCGCTGGATACCCTCAGAGCGGAATCCCGTGGACAAGGGGTCTCGTTTGTGGGAGCACCTTAGGCTCAAACATGGTCAGGGGCCTTCTCCCTCAGGGAACGCAGCCTCTGCCGCGGCCTCAGGTGCGACTGAGCGACCAGCCGCCTTTCGTCCTCCTCCAGGACTGCCCCATCCCGTCCCATGTGCGAGCCCCTCGCCCTCGGGGTCGAGGCCTGCGGGCCGCGCAGGTGAGGCCGCCCGCTCGGGCTACGACGGCCTCAGCCGCGCGGCGAGCTCGCACGCTGGGGACGCAGGAGAAGCAGCGGCTCGCTCGGGGTGCGCCCAACAAGCACGCTCGGGCGCATCTCAGGCGCGAGATGGTCGGCTCGATCGGCATCCTTGCGTCACGCTCGCCAGAGACGCAGGTCGAGACGTTCCTGGAGGCGAACGCCGTCACGGAGCGGACACACGCCATGTACGTCAAGAGGGTCGCGGACTTCGAGAGCTGGGTCTCGGCCAGGGGCCTCAAGCTCACCTCCGCCAAGCTGGTGGACTGCGCGCTGGTGGACTACCTGAACCAGCTGTGGATCGACGGCGCGGACATCGGCGAGGCGACGGGCACCTACGCGGCCTGGGTCAAGCTTCGCCCCTCCTTCTCCAAGAAGGGCCCCGACAAGCTCGTGAGGACCAAAAAGGCGCTGCAGGGCTTCAACAGGCTGGACCCCGGCAGGACCAGGCCGCCTCTGCCGCTGGCGTTCGCAGCCCTCATAGCGGTGGAGCTCGTCGGCATGGGCCTCGGCGGCATGGCGCTGGCGGTGATGCTCATGTTCTCGGCATACTTGAGGCCGATCGAGCTCCTCTCGCTTCAGTTGTCGGACGTGCTCGTGCCGACCCAAGGCAGCCCTTACTACGCGATCCACCTTCACCGTGCGGAGCGAGGTCAGCCCAGCAAAGTTGGCCTATACGACGAGACGCTGCTGTTGGACTCGTCGGCGCTGCCGTTCCTCGGATACCTTCTGGACGCGCACCGGGCCGCGGCTGCAGGGCCAGCACTGTTCGACTTCGATTACCGGAGCTTCAACGAGAGTTTCAGGACAGCTGCAAGGACCGCAGGTCTGGCGGCCATCAAGCCCGACCTGTATCAACTTCGTCACGGCGGCCCCTCGCACGACATCCTCAACCGTCTTCGCTCGAAGGCAGAGGTGAAGGACAGAGGCCGCTGGAGGGACGATCGCTCAGTTCGACGATACGAGGCGCACGGCAGGCTGCAGCTCCAGGAGAAGCTGGTCTCAGAGGCGACACAGAGCCGCGCGGCAGCATGCCTGGCCGACCTCGAGGCTCAGCTCCGGTCAAGTATGCCGCAGTTCGCCCGTGCCGTGCCATCTTCCAAGGTCAGAAGATCGTCGAACTCTTCTCTGGTGAAGCTGGCTTCTCATGGGCTGTCGCAGCCCAGGGGATCGAAGCGGAAGCTTGGGATGTGATTGACGGTCCCGGCGCAGACATCTTGACGACCGCCAACAGACGCAGGCTTGTCAAGGACTTCAGGACAGGCAGGGCTGTGGCCCTGCTAGCTGCTCTCCCTTGTCAGACCTGGACCAGGGCCCGAAAAAATGACGGTCAGGGACCTGGACCCCTTCGGGACGATCAAGACCACCTCTGGGGCCTCCCAAATCTTTCCCAAAAGGATCACGACAGGGTCCAGCTAGGCAACAGGCTATGGGTCGTCACCTTCCGCATTATCTGTCAGCTGGCCTCCCTCGGGGTCCCTGTGGTGCTCGAGAACCCGTTCTCGTCCAGGATCTGGATTACCAAGCATGTCAGTTATCTCATACGCAAATTTGGGGCTCGTTTGCTCGAGGCGCATTATTGTCAGTACGGAACCCAGTGGAAAAAACCTACAGGCTTCCTGGTCATCAACTGCAACTCACTGTTTGATTTCAAAAGATGTTCTGGGACAGGGGGACGCTGCTCTGCTAGTGGACATAGGCATATACAGCTCATGGGTAAGGACGCCAACGGTAACTTCCGCACTAGAAGGGCTCAGGCCTATCCCGCCCCCCTCTGTAACTTTTTAGCACGCTCCCTGGTCGCTCATTTAACAAGTCAATATATGCTTAGCCTCGAACCTCATTTTTTCGCGCTAGATAAAGATAATTAGCACTTCGTAGGGCACACGTGTATGTGGGTATGGGAGCGATTGATTGCTCGAGTATTTCTCACGATCCCGTAACTCGTCGCCACTGGACTGCTGATGTGTACTGTCTGCCTCGTAGCGTGCCCAGGCGGAGAGCTCAGTAACATTGTGCACTGTGCTGCCAAAAGATCTCTTTTGTACATCTTGTGGCTTCGCCCATGCACGTCCTGGCACGGTATGTTGCGGGATCATTGTAAAGTTCACGAGCTATGATAAAGCTGGAAGGGAGTGCCGTATCATGTTGTTACGGCTCAAGTCTCCCGCCCACTGCCACCCTCAACCCTGTAGAGCAGGGTTGCTTCTCAGTTGTTTCACAACTCTCGCTAAAGCGGAACTAACCTCTCCGGCTGGGAGCGATTGATTGCTCGAGTATTTCTCACGATCCCGTAACCCGTCGCCACTGGACTGCTGATGTGCACTGTCTGCCTCGTAGCGTGCCCAGGCGGAGAGCTCAGTAACATTGTGCACTGTGCTGCCAAAAGATCTCTTTTGTACATCTTGTGGCTTCGCCCATGCACGTCCTGGCACGGTATGTTGCGGGATCATGGATATGGGATGTTCGCGGCGAACAGTTTCAAGACCCAGCAGTATGGCAGGATGGGCGCGTAGCCTGCCTCATAAAATATTCGGACCATCCTGGGAGGGAGGGCCTAGTCAGAATGCTCAGTTGTCGCTTCGGCCGATCAGTGAATGCTCAACTCATCGAGGAGATGTTAGCTCAGGTATGGGAGCGCACACGCCCTGAACGACAGCGGTTCGATGCTTTTCTGCGCAGTTGCATTGAAGACGAGTTGACCGTCATGGTGGATGGGCACTGGAAGAGACTGGGAGATATAATCAATGAGTTCCGAGTTTTTCTTCAGGACCAAGCTCCCGACGCACGCCGCCGACGGAGCCGACCTGATCAAGGAGAAGGAGTAAGGGAGAGTTGCTTCGACATACGTCGGCACTTCTCAACTTGCAGGGCCCGCAGGCACGCACTGCTCACCCCAGCAAGGGGCAGAGAGCACCGACCTGACGGGGAGTTGCCGACCCGATGTCAGAGGCGTGAAACAGTCGCCAATGGGTTTCAGTGATCTACCTGATGTCACAGACAGATCGGGGCAGATCGAGGAGACGAACAACGTAGGCTACTACGGCGCAGTTCACTGCGAACAGTAGCACCAGCAGCTGAACATGCCGCGCTCGCCTGGGCCTTCCTGCTCGCTCAGGGCCCTCATCACAATCTACAGGGACTATCAGCAGAAGGGAACGGGTGGAATCAGGGGTACGACCACCGACCTCAGGGCAATGTGAGTGGTTGGTGGCAGCGAATTGGCCTAGCACTCTTACGACGACCCGGAAAAAAGAACATGGTGTCCACGTGAGCAGATGTTTCCCCCACTTGGACAGAGAGTCACCCGCCAAAGCAGCACAGCCACTTGATATATGTCTTGGGGATGGCATAGCGGATAAACTGGCACAGCGTGGAGCAGAAGAAGCGTACCTCAACATCAAACGGGAGGTGCAGCAGCTTTCATACACGGAAAGACGACTTGCCAGAATTCAGAGGAGAGCGGCAGCCATCACTTTCGAGCTCTGGACGCGGCCAAGCACGAGAGGAAGCCACCAACGCCGAGCCACATTGTTCGAAAGCGACGTCGCCAGATGGAGGCAAAAACGGGGCACAACGTGATCAAGAAGAGGGGACAGTGGGCCTGCCAGGAGTGCTGGAAGTCGCCTGGCAAATACAGCGTCGTGGACTGGATGACAGCGGATGTGTATATTGGAAGGCAGTATGAGACGCATCGAGCCGACCATGGACACGAAGTACCAGTTCCGAACAACTAGATGATAGAGGTGCACGACAGGGTGATCCAGATCCACTCCAACCACCATATTGCGGTCGTTCATGGTCAGTTCTGGTATTGGAAAAGCGCGCTGGCGGCCTCGTATAACAGTGACGGACGAGGGCGGCACGCGAAGCTGGCAGATGTTTGCAGATACTGTATCATACCCAGCAGGGAAACAGTGTTGAAAAGGCTGCGACTGGGGCTACCACCAAAGGCTGGACAGTGCTGGCCCGACCACACGATCCCATCGAATGGCGGCCTGATCCCACGAGTTGCAGCTGGGCAACGACGATCAGAGCGTCGCCGACGAAGTTGAGTTCATGGCAAGGGGGGCGGGCGCAGGCCATGAGCCTCATGCCAGGGTGGCGGCCTCAGGGCATGGCCCACACCACCCCCAGAGAGATTCTGCCCTGGAGTGGTGGTGAGAGGAGGCAGCAGCTGCTGCTGTACTCGCGCCCTCTGGAATGCACCAATGTGACGGTGTTCGGCGGAGCGCGCCCGAGGGCGCGCACGTGGGCCCGCCGCGGCCGCGTCGACGGCGGACGCCCCTTGATCCTCGATCCTCGTCCTCCTCCTCCTCCTCCTCCTCCTCCTCCTCCCCTCCCCTCCTCCCCCTCCTCCTCCTCCTCCTCCTCCTCCTCCTCCTCCTCCTCCTCCTCCTCCTTCTCCTCCTCCTCCTCCTTCTCCTTTTCCTTCTCCTCATCCCCATTCTCATCCTCATCCTCATCCTCATCCTCATCCTCCTCCCAATCTGGCCTAGCCGCCGCTGAAGACTCCAGCGGACGGCGCTGCAAGGGGGGGAGAGGTCGACACTATGTTCTGCTGTGCTCCAACGCGCGCCGATCTCGAAAGAACGAAAATGGATCGGCATCGCTTCGACAAGTCGCCTCGCACTTTCTTCGACGCGCGGCCCTACATCTTGGAGAGGGCGCTTCGACCACCAGGGCAAACTCCGCTTCGGACGCAAGGTTTGCAGCGAGGTCTGCCGCAGTGTCGGCGTCGTCCTCTCGGGCGCGTCGGGAGCAGACGGCGCGGCAACATATGGGCGTTGTCCCACTTGGGCCCAGAGGACTACATGCGGCAGCTGCCGCTGCCGAAGGACATCAAGCTCGGCGCCAAGCCGAGCCCTGCGCCAGCGCCGGCACCCCCCGCGGAGCAGGCCGGCGCCCTAGCGGCAGCCGCGGCCCTGGCCTGACCTTGCCAGAGAGGTCCGCGCCCCCTCCGCGCCAGGGCTGTGGCGAGGCCCCCCCTTCGCCACGGGGGGGGGCCCTCCTCCGAGTAATGCTTCCCTTGTTGGGGCCATCTTAGGCCGTGACGATTGCACTACGCGCCGTCACGCTGTTCCCGGGCAGGCGTTGCTGCCCGGCGAAGGACGAACGCGCAGGCGGGAGGCCGGGGCTGGCGGGGCGGGCGGGCAAGTGGCAGGGGGGGTGGGCGGAGACAACAGGCAGGGAGCAAAAGGAAAGGGGAGAAGGCAAGTAAGGGGAGGAGAGAGGAAGCAGCCGCAAGCTGACAAGGCAGGGAGCTCGCTGACGGCACCAGCCAGTAAATTGTAATGTGGCCTATCTCCCTCGAGTTTTACGCCTGGCTTTTTTGTCGGCAGCGCTGGCGATCGCAGGCGTGTCTGGGCAAAGCCGGCGGGCCGTGCCAGGCACGGGGGGCACTGGAGCGGGGGAGCAAACCACCAAAAGACGCAGGGCTCCACGCTGAGACATCCAATGTGCCCCTGGAGCCGACTGGGGGGCCCTGCCCCCAGGAGGAGCCACGCGGGTCGGGCCTGAGCAGATCTCAGCCGAGGGGCTCTCCGACGGGTGCGCTGGCAGGGAGGGGGGGGGGGAGGGGGCACGCCGTTGCGGGCAATCTTTCTATCGATATCCACGACATCTCGGGTTGCGGGGAAGGGATTCCCAATACTCGAGACGCAGTGGGCACGAATAAAAGTCTGGCCTCGCTGGAGGCCAGAGTCTTACCCATACCCACTGCGCCTCGGGCTTCTGTGGAAGGGAGCCCGAAAAGCTGAGACGCGGTTGCAACGCATCGGCTGGCCGGCTCCGTCGAGCCCTCGCGTCACCGTCGCCGCGGGGCCCGTCTGTGAAGGGGGCGGGGACCCAGACATCCAGCCGCTCCCATGTTGCTCGATGCGAAGGCCCCGGAGGTCCGGACCACTTCCCAGGAGCTAACTTTTCGTCCTGAGTCTTCTCCTGACGGCCCCGAGGCCCGGCGAGAGCCCTCGGAGGCTGGAAACGGCCAAAACCGGGTCGCTCCATATTTTTTCCGGAGTGTCAGATCTCCGGGAAGGGGGCGGGGATGTCCCGTGGGCTTGGGATTAAGTCGGGCACGTCCCTTTACAAACGAAATATACAAACATAGCTCTAAAAAATAAACTCTGGGGACGATGTGTCGAATCTGTCTGTGCCATGCCTGAATACTTTTGGACCATGCTTGGTTTTTAGTCCGACGTCCGCCTGTAGGGGGACGTGCCCGACCTGAGCTTGGGAGGCCGCTGCCTTCGATCGGCGGCGCGGCGGCGCCCCGGCGCGCCGAGGTCCCCGAGGTCCCCGGCGGCACCCTGCCGCCCGGCGGGGCCCCGGGAGGAGCGCAGGCCCCGGGCGTCCCCGAGCACTCCGCGGAGGGGAAGGACAGCGGCCAGGCGCAAGAGTGGCGTTTCGCCGGAGTGACCTCTGGTGCCCAGAGAGCCAGCGCATTCAGGAAGTCGAGACGGAGGTTGTTCTCAATCTTCGGCATCCAGGGGCCCTCGCCGGGGCCCGGGACTGTCGAAAGACGACTCTGGAAGAGAAGCCGGTCTTGGGTCCTGGAGAAGAGGCCGAGACTTCTGAGGGGTCCATATTGAAAAAAAACGACGTCAGATCTCTGGGTGCGTGTTCAATGGGGCCCCCCGATCGCTGAACGCGATGCGATAGCAGCGGCTTGCGCGCCTGGTGGTGTCCCCCAAGGGGCCCCCCCTTGGCCGCGCACCAGAGGTCACTCTTGCCTAGGGTCACTCTTGCGTTTAGCCGAGGAGGTCGCGCAGAGTGCTCGGGAGCCTGAGGATACAGGCCGACAGTGCGTGCCCCGTGTGGTCGGGGTGACGCTCCCCGAGCCTGTTGGCCCAACCACATTCATCTTGGGCCAGCCCATTTTCCATCGTTACTACACCGTCTTCAACTTTGAGGGGCCCATGGTAGGCTTCGGCTTAGCAGCGCCGCGGATGCTGGAGCAAGAGCACACAAGCACCCCTCGACATGACGAGACCGTGCTGATGTGAGCAGTGCAAATTAAAAAGGATGTCGTGCGGAATTATCATTCACCGCCCATCTCCCGATAACGGTTTCATTTAATGTGGCGGTCCGTTCGGCATGTGGTTTTCACTTTGGAACAACAAACACGAGCGTGGTGTCCATGAGTATTATTGATGTTATATTCATGAGTGTTCAAAGCTGTCGGTGTTGCATTGTGTTCCAGGGATGTGTTGTCTGATGGGATGTCCTTGAAGTAATTAGTGTATGTGGAATGTTCTACATTGTTATTGTCGCACATGTGTCATGCGAACATGTTCGGTTGTCTCGGTATGCTGTTATTGATTTCCGTATGGGGTCCAGCCGTAGTTTGTTACCAGGTTTGTGTATAAGATGGCAGATATTGACATGCCAAAATATGTTATTATGTGATAGGAACATCGTGTGAGGAAGTGGCCTGTTGGGAAGTCCAGGCTGCCACGCACCTTCCGCCAGCTTCCACAGTCTAACACGTCGATAATATATAGGCTCTAACCATCAGACGCGAATAGGGATTACGGCCTTATCCTGGGTGGAGTAGTCTTCATCAAAGGAACAAGCCCGCCGTAATCGTCATATGCATCCGATGACTGTTTGTGTCGGGACCTCGCTTTGAACAGAGCATTTGTTGTTCATTCTTCCTGACTTCTCCTCGCACCTCCCTTCTTTCCTCGTCCCCCCTCCGCGTCTCTCTGTGCACCACCAGGCGTGCAAAGCGTCGCTGCTCTGCTGCGCCACTGGGGCGGTCGAGCGGAGTGGCGTCCCGCGCAGTTCCAAAGTAGACCTCGCCCCCTCCCCCCCGAGTGTTGCCATGGGTGTAACCTCCTCCTCCTCCTCCTCCGTCTCCTCCTCCTCCTCCTCCTCCTCCATCGCAGTGGTGTCTACGCGGACCCAGGCCAGATATCGCCCTCACTGGGTGTTGCCAAGCCTGCAACTGGGTGCCACCGTCTTGCTGCGCCCCTGGGGGGTCCAGCTCGATCTCGCCATCCCTGGGCACGGCCACGCGAGCGCCCATCGCCGTTTTGCAGTTTCCTTGAGACATCCAGCGGAGAAAAGCTCCATGCGCAGGTGATGCCAGGCGTGCAACGGTGGCTATTCTGCAGCGCCCCTGGGGTGTTCGGCGGTGTGGTGTCCTACGCGAATCCAAGCTAGACATCGCTCTCCCAGAGCGTTGCCAGGCGCACAGCTATTCATCCGCCATCGCAGCTGTGAGCCTTGGGGCACGCCACACCTGAAATAATGATCGTGGGACGAGCACTTGGTGAAGCAAAGAGGGGGGACACCAGTCTCACGAAAGGGGGGATCCGTACAAGCCGGCGTTCGTAGCGCGGCTGCGCTGGCAATATTCCAGCGAGTTTCACCATAAGTTGTCGTAGCATATGGTTGTGTTGCTTAGCCTCTCGTAGGTAGATTAGCTCGAGCTTGCCTCCGCTTAATGTAGCGTCGCTTGGTTGAGTGGGGCCGTCATAGGTGAGCTTGGCTTGGCGTGGACTCGCGCAGCTTAGCTGAGTGTACCTGAGCAGAGATGTCCTGCTGATCCTGCTTATATTTGCGTTGCGTTGCCTTGCTATGCCTGGCTTCGCTCAGCTTAGCTGGACTGGCCTAAGCTTGGCGTGCTTTGGTTTAGGCTAGCGTGTCTTAGTCTAGTTTGGCTGAGCTGTACTTCTGCGTGTCTCTCGGCCGCTTAGAAAGAGCCTGTAATCTTCACGCGTAAGAAAGAACTCGGAACCGCCTGGGGCACTCTCTCGGGCCCCTCTCGGAGCTCTCGTCGGCTAGACGTGCCCGCGCTGCTGTTCGTGCGACAGCGCGTTCGATGCGTCCTTTGCTTTCAGCGGCTGGGATTCGGCATCTTGCGTTGTTGTGCATCTAGTGTGTGTGTACGGGTTGAGGCCATGTTGGAGGCAATCGGCAAGAAATGAGACGTTAGAAAAATGTTTCTGGGGCCTTGCAAACAGTTCTAGAAGGGCATTAGGAGCCCCTCGTAAGGCCCTCGGGGGGCAATTTCGGGGCCACATTGAAGCTTCAAAGGCCCATTTGAAAACCGAAGTGGGGGGGGGGGGGGAAAGGCGAAAGTGTGCCAATTAAGTTTGCATCTCCAGGACGGCCACCTCAGAGCCATCTTGGGACGTCTTCGAGCCATATTCGGCCGTCTTGAGTCTACAGCCAGTTTGGCCCACATTGTGCCATCGTGGAAGCAATCACGGGCCCTCCGAAGCCATCTTGGAGTCTTCTTGTGCACTCTGGCGAGTCGAGACTGGGAGCTCCGTGCCCGTCGGCACGGGCAGGGGAGCGGATAGAAAAGAGCTAGTTGAGGAGACTTGGCACGTTGAACCACTTACGCCAAGTCTCTTCTTTTCACCACCCACCAAACCACCCCAACCCAACCCGAAGGCTCAGATTTACCCTCGATTTCCAGTGGGGGGGGTCCGGGAAATATCGAAAAAAACACATGTGGAACCCTTACCCCCCCCAACCCGAAATTCGGGTCTTCGGGTTGGGTGAGGGTGGTCTGGTAGGTAGTCATCTTTCGGGCTCATCGACTCCAGCCAAGGCAGCCCCATGCCAGCCGAGGGTACCCCAAGACAGGCCAACACCAGCACCAGACGGCCGACCGCATCTGGGCTCAAGAGGGGAGTTGTCTCGCAGTTCCTCCTCACAGTTTGCCAGTAAGTGCTGCGATCCCAATCGATCCGCGGCATGGCGGACGCGCAGTCAGCAACGTCGTTGACGTCGTCGCGGGATTTCGCCAGCAACGCTTTCGAACCCATCAAGCCCAACACCAACACCGCCAAGCTCGGAGACCTCAGCAAATTTGGCAGTTCTGGCGAAGGAGGACTCTCGACTGTGGACACCGCCTGCGACTGTCTGGGCATCCCTGGCTGCAGGCAGTTATCCCAGGCGACATTTTCGGACGCTTTCTCGGTGGAGGAACAAGGCGTGAAACTGCAGAAAGCTGAGATCATGGCAATCGTCCAGAGCGTAGTGAAGAACAGCATGCACGCAGCCTCCTTGATGGATCCCACGGATCCTGACCACCGCCTACTTGCGGTGTCGGAGTCGCTGCAAGAGATCACAGGGTATACCGAAACAGAGTTGCAGCAAGCGTCTCCTCGACTTCTGAGCGTAGGCTGCGAGCATTTTTTGGACCCAGAGGTGCAGGCCGCCATAAGGAGCTCGCACTCGACTGGAAGCCCGCTCCTTGCCCAGGCGGTGAATCGGACCAAGCAGGGCTCGCTCTACTGGAGTACGATGTACATCCGCGGCCTGATAGTCGCTGTCGATCCAGCCTCCGACGAGCCGATGTGGCTTGTGCTGACAGCGTACTCCAGCTCGGAGGGGCCCTCCGACGAGGCCGAAGAGCACTCCTGCGACGTCCTGCGCAAGCTGCGGGGCGCTGGCGAGGACCTCCGCGCCGAGATCCGCGACGAGCTCGCCCGGCGGGCGGGCGGAGCCTGCCGCCCAGCGCCGTCCGAGGCGGACACCTCGCTGGGCTGCGGCGACGACGCCGCCGACGACTGCTTCGGCCCGGCTGGCGGCCAGTGCATCCACCTCCCAGGGGGTCCGCGCTGGTGCTGAGCGCCCATGCGCGCCGAATCCCCAGCGCGCGCGACTTCAGGGCGGGGCCGGGGGTGGGGGGGGGCGCTGGTCGGACTCGCTACCTGGCGGGGGCGGAGGGCCGGGAGGGGCGGCGAGGACCATCGAGGAGCATTTGGGATCATCTTGCAACAAGTGAACGCGTGAAGCCGAAAATTGCACTGGGAGCAGACGTCCGAGCGATGGCAAGTTCGTCCCCCAAGCAATGCTCGCACTTGCGGTTTTTCGACGGGGGTTCTGAGGAGGTGTCCATCGGTGCTGCAGCAGGCCTTCCCGGGTCGGTGCCCTATGGCTGGTGCCATCTATGCTCTGCGCCGCGGTCGACCATTCCCGGTCGGTGCCCTGTGGTTGGTGTTGGTGCCCCCTGTGGCTGCCCGTCGGTGTCGCAGTCGGCCGTTCCTGGTTTGCGCCCTATAGCTGGTGCCGTGTTCGTTGGTATCCTATGGTCTGCCGTCTGCATCGCGTTCGGCCATTCCCAGTTCGTGCCCTATGGTTGGTGCTGGTGCCCTGTGCGGTGGTGCCCTATGGCTGTCCGTCGGTGTCGCACTCGGATGCTCCCAGTCGGAGCCTCGTGGCTGGTGCATCATTCATTGGTGGCCCCAAACAGGGCCTGCACTTCTGATATCTTTCTTATGCTCTCAGAAAGCACATGGGGTCGCGGTCGTGACGTTCACGGTCGGTGCCTTATGCCCAGCGGGGTCGCAGTAGGTCGTTCGCGGTCGGTGCCCTATGGTTGGTGCCTCATGATTGGCCCTCGGTGTTGCAGTCGGCCGTCCAGTCGGGGCTGGTGCCTTGTGCATTGGTGCCCGATAGTTGGCCTTCCGGGCCCGTAGTCGGCCGCTGCCGGTCAGTGTTTCAAGCGATGGTGCTTTGTGGTCCATTGCCTATGATTCCTTGGGCTCCGCTGCCGGCCGTTCCCGCTCGGCGCATATGGGCGTGGATCTGGCATGTCGCTCACATCTGAGCAAGCGCATCTGCGCCGTCATGCAACTGAAAGCCCTGCAGTGCAGGCTCGCTGCCGCATGCACGTCCGACGCATTCGCAATAGATCGGTTGCGTCTGCCCTAAGTTTTCTTCCAGCACAGAGATTAGAGGCATGGCATACGTGCTGCCCGCTGGGCCGCGCGGCTTCCTTCGTGATGTCTCGAGCGTGCCAGTTCTGCTGACGAGGCGAGGGATCCGTTAGAGTTACTTGAACGGGAAGGGGATGGGAAGTTTGCAGCGATTGCGAGTTTCAAGTCACGGATTTCGGCATCTTTTGTGCCTCCCAGCGTTTCCTGGTGGTTACTGGAATCCTCTCTCGAAGAGGGAATTCGGCAGGCGCACGTGGCACGGACCTTCCAGCCTGTCAGCCGGCACAGAGAGAGAGAGAGAGAGCAGAGGCAAGGAGCAGGAACAGGAGGATACGGGAGAGCCACCCGTCAGGGGCGGGACTCGGCCTGCGAGCGTCACGCTTCACGTGACCACTGTGCCTGCCGTCCGCGGCCCCCTCGCCCCCCCCAGCGGAGCAGCGCCACCTCAGGAGAGAGCGCACGGGGCAGCAGAGCGGCAGGGGAGGACCACGGGCGGCCAGCCTTGGGACCGGCGCGGGCCGACGCCGGGCTACACCTTGGGCGATGCTTAAGAAAACCTAAGTTTTCGGCCAGAGTCTCGATTATTCTTGACGTTTCAATGTAAATCCTAAGATTTGAATGGAACTTTTGGGTTTTTATTCAGGTTCTGAGACTATGAATTTCTTAACCCATGATTTCTAAAGCATTTCGCAGGGTGTAGACTTGCTGTCCCGTGGGAAGTGATTTTTCAACATCGTGCCTCAGCGCTGTGCCCGCCGCCGGCCAGCGCCCGCCTCGACGGACGGGCGGCAACGCACGGAGAAGGAGCGAGCGAGGTCGGCAGGGACGTCTTCCGATTGTCCTTCTCGTCTGGCCGATCTGCCAGCCAGAGCCCGGCCAGGGCACGGCGGCCCACTCCTGCGTCGGTGGGTGGTGCACGGCTCCCGTCGATGCTGCCGTCGATGATGTCTCACCAGGCTTGCGCGTGTCACTCGTCCGCAGGACTCTTGATGCGCAGTCCGCCCGATAGAGAGACTGCTGGATGTCGAATCGCGCGACCGTCCCGCGTCCTCCGTGGCGCACGACTCTGAAGGTCTTCCTGGGTTGATTTCCGCCAGGTCTCGCTCGATCTCCGCTTCTCGGTTTTGAGCGCACAGCAGGCTCAGATCTGCAGCGTGCGCCACGCTTTATCCTGTGGTTTACACCACCTTGAGCATGTGGATCTTTTTCGGGCTATACTGTTTCTTGTCGGCAGCGGTCTGATCAAAGTGGCACTAGGGAAAATATCAGCGCCATGCGCTGGAGAACGCGCTCAGGCGGGTATCACTTGGGCCAGTATAGCACGACCTTTTTTACAAAAAAACATGTGCTACTCTATATCGGTTCCAGTGGGCACCGATATCATGACCCAGTTGGGAGTAGAACGGCCGAATCACTGGGCTCCCAGAAACGAGCTTGTCCGTGATGTTTTCCTTGCGGCACTTCAGGTGGCCCATGCACTGCTTAATTCTTCTCTCAGCGTAATATCATCCTGTACCTGATCACAGGGTCAGACCCTCTGAGGCATTTCGGAGCTCGCGCTCCGCGCTGCTGTTGCTAACAGGAAAAGGCAGAGGCAGGGGACATCTCAGATGATTCAAAGGATGGTTCATTCCAAAAAATGTACGGGAGAACTCGCACACTAAGCACAAGCCGCTTGCGAACTTATTTATCATGGTTTTATCGCCTCGGCCAAGGGACAGTCAGCCTGTCTTCTTTATTAGGACCCTCGGGCGAGTCGGCGCGCCGACGGAAAAAGAAAAAAAAAAAAAAAAAAAAAACGCGGTTGAAGTTTATATTGTTTCTGTCAGGTCAGTCCAAGCGGCATCCGATGTGATCCACGCGGTGCCAATTTCGCCCACGCGTCGCGCTCCTGGAGAGGCGCATGGCCAGGTAAAACTTCGCTTATGTGGCCATGTGTTGGGCCAGGCCGGTCCAAGCCGACAGCGGTATTACTTTACGTGGTGCTGAGTTGTTCCCGGCGACACGCATTTGGAAACGTGTTCGGGTGGATCTTGTTGACATATTAATCTCGTTTCGCGGTGTGCACATCTGGAACGCGTGTAGTCTGGGCGTCGCGGAGTTTCTCGGAAGCCTTTTAGATGCCAGGGGGGGGTCCTGGGGATTTGTTTGAGGCCTTCGTGCGAGCCTCTTGGGGGCATCTTGAGTTGTCTAAGGGGGGCCACCTTTGGGGAGAGTGCTCTCGGGGCCATCCGGCTTCCCCGTATGGGGCCCCTCTGAGGGCCTCCTTGGGAACCTCTTCGGTCGCCTTCGAGGCCTCTCGGGCCGTCTTGTCGCCCTTTTGGAATGTCTTGGGCTGTCCGAAGATCAACAGGCGAGAACGCAGAAATCTGTCAAACACATCCGGGATACAGATTGTCTTTGCACATTGAGGCTCTCTCGGGGGTCCTCGTGGGGCCCTCTCAGGGCGTCTTGGGGGGCATGTGGGACCGTCTCGAGGCTGTCTTTTGGACCGTCTTTGGGGCCCTCTATAGGGCACTCTTGGAGGTTTCCTGGACCGTCGTGGAAGCCTCGTGTGCCCTCTTTGGCGGCATCCTGGGCCGTCTTTGAGGCCTCTCGGGCGGTCCTGGGGTGATCTCGACGCCTCTTGGGGTGTCGTTGGGGCGTCGGAAGGCCGAAAAGGCGTGAACGATTGTTGTTTCCGGATGCCGTCGTGGAGATCCTCTCGGGGCCCTCCTGGGGCGTCCTGGGGGCCTCTGGGGCCGTATGGGTGCCATCCTAGGACGTCTTGGAGCACCCATTGGGTACTCTTTGGATTCTTGGACTATTTTGGAGGCCTCTCGAACCCATCTGTGGGCATTCTGGGGGCGCTTGGGACGTCATGGGGGCCTCTCGGAGTCCTGGGCCATACTCGGGTTCTCTTGGGGCCATCTTCGACCGTCTTGGGACCATCTTCAGCCGTCTTGGGTCCTCTTCGGCCGTCTGGGACGCTCTGAATACGAAAAAGCGAGAACGCAAAAAAACAGCATACGCATATCTACACACAACGATACATCCAGGTTGGCCAACGTGGACCCCAAACGGTGGTTTCTTGCAATATGTGCTGTGCAATCTAGGTGGCACGATGGCCATGGCACACAATCGTGGTGCTATCCTGGGAGGCTGCCTACCAGCCCCTGTTTTGCTCACGCGTCGAGGTGTCGGGAAATCCACAAAGTGCGCGGGCTGAGGTCCCACAGTCTTTGGGCTCAGTTCTTGGACTCTCTTCCTTGTTTATTCCCCTAGTGTGAGCGCCCTAAACTGCTGGCTGTCCTTCTTTCTGGCCTTTCGGATTTCCCTGCTTTCTGCATGTCATCCTGCTGCTTTGGGCTCCTTCGTCGTCGCAAGGAGTGGTGGGCCTGGCCACCGACTCTACTGCTCGGTACGAAAATCTGCCCGCTTTCGAAGACCAAGCAACAAAGCAGTGAGTCTGCCCTGTCCATGGAAAAAACTAGGCACAATCTAGGTGGTGCAGCGAATGTGGCGCATGCAATCCATTCGGTACAATATACGCGGCGCAAGGCAAATCGAGGCAATGCAAAACAATACAAAGAAATGTCATGCGACGCCAATGCAAAGCAATGAAATGCGATGCAGAGCAAGGCAAAGCAAAGCTATGCAAAGCATGCGATGCGAACGGAAGGGGTGCATCGGGGGCGGGGGGGTTGCAACGGCGCGGCGACGACAAACAAGAACGGGGCCGCCCGGCCAACAGATGGGCCTTCTCTAGGGAACGATACACGCCGGTCGTTGAGGGTAGGTATTTCTGGACTCCCGGATCCGAATTTGCTTTAGCCGCCCTCCTGCTTCAAGAGTCGAGTGGTTTCCCCTCTTCCTTCCTCTCCAGTGGGCGGGCGGAAACCCAATGTGCTTCCGACGCCTTCCTACCTCATGTTTGCACTCACCTCTTCCGACCGACGGGTACGTCTGCGACTGACGGGAACGGGGCCGCTGGACCAACAGGCGGGTCCAGTTCCGCAGAAGCGAAAGGAAGATCCCCTAAGCGCAAGCACTGCGTGGGGAGGGGAGCCTAACTTAATGACGCTTCGCGTATCCCAGGTCCCTCCGTACCCCCTTTGGCTCAAGCCGTGTCGGCTCGAGGTTGGTCGGCGCGACCTGGGTCCGCTGCCTCTGGGGCCGGCCCGATGGAGCCGCCCTCTGCACGGCGGCGACGGCTGCGCCGCGCCGCCGCCGCCCGCGCCGCTCCGGCGCCGCCCCCTGGCCGGCCGCCCGCTGGGTGGGCCGCCGGCCTTGCGGCCGCTGGCGCTGGCCTGGCCGGCGTTCGCTCGCGCCGCCTGCCCCCCGGGCGGGCCGCCTCGGGCCCAGCCGCCGCCGCCGCTGCCTCCGGCGGCGCGGCCCTGGGCGCTGCTGCTGCCGCCTGCCCGGCCGCCGCTGCCGCGGCCGCGTGCGGCGCGGCCCTGGGCGCAGCGGAGGCCGCGGAGGCCGCGGCGGCCGCCGGCCTCTGGCCTGGGCGGCCCTGCTGGCCGCGCGCGCGGCCGCGCCCCCTGCTGCCGCGGCCGCCCCCCTGCGGCCGCGGGCAGCTCCGCGTCGGCGGCGGCGTCGGGCGGCGCCTCGGCCGCTGCGGCCGCGCCGGCGCCCGAGGGCGGCACCCCGTCGGGCCCTGCTTCCGCCGCCGCCGCTGCCGCTCCCCGCCGGCGGCGCGGCCGCCGCCGCTGCGCCGCCGCTGCCACCGCCACTGCTGCTGCCGCCGCCCCGGCTCCCCTCCGGCGGCGGCGGCGGCCAGCGGCGCCGTGGCCGGCGTGACGGCCGCTGTCGCGGCGGCCGCTGCTGCCGCCGCTGCCGCCGCCGCTGCTGGCTCCTCGCCGGCGGCGGCGGCGGCGGCGCGGTGGCCGGCGCCGCCGCGGCGGCGCGAGGCGTGCCCGACGACTTGCCCCCCGGCCAGCCTCCCGGCCAGCCCGGCTGCCAGCCTGGCGGCCTGCCCCCCGGGCTGCCCGGCTGCCAGCCTCACGGTCTGCCGGCTGCCAGCCCCATCATGGCCCGCCTGACGGCCAGCCCGTTGGCCCGCCCCGTGGCCAGCCTGACTGCCAGCCCCACGGCCAGCCCCGCGGCTTGCCCTACGGCCCGCCCCACGGCCAGCCCGTTGGCCCGCCCGACTGCCAGCCCCAAGGCCGGTCCCACGGCCAGCCCGGCCAGCCGGACGGCCAGCCCCACGGCCAGCCCCACGGCCAGCTCGGCTGCCAGCCCCACGGGCAGCCCCACGGCCAACCCGACTGCCAGCCCCACGGAAAGCCTGACGGCCAGCCCGGCTGCCAGCCCCACGACCAGCTCGACTGCCAGCCCCACGGCCAGTCCCACGGCCAGCCCCACGGCCAGCCCGAAGGCCAGCCCCGAGGCCAGCCCGACTGCCAGCCCCGCGGCCAGCCCCACGACCAGCCCCACGGCAAGCCCGACTGCCAGCCCTACGGCCGGCCCCACGGCCAATACGATTGGCAGCCCCACGGCCAGCCCGGCGGCCAGCCCGACTGCCAGACCAACGACTAGGCCGACAGCCAGCCCCACGGCCAGTCCGACGGCCAGCCCAATGGCCAGCCCTTCGGCCAGCTTGGCGACCAGCCCCGCGGCCAGCCCGACTGCCAGCCCCACTGCCTGGCCGGCTGCCAGCCCCACGGCCCGCTTGACGCCCCGTGGCCAGACCGACTGCCAGTCCCGCGGGCAGCCCCACGGCCAGCCCCACGGCCAGCCCCACGGCCAGCCCGACGGCCAGCCCGAGTGCCAGCCCCACGGCCGGTCCCACGGCCAGCCCGGCCAGCCGGACGGCCAGCCCGACGTCCAGCCCGACGGCCAGCTCTGGGGCCAGCCCGACTGCCAGCCCCGCGGCCAGCCCTGCGGCCAGACCCAGGGCAAGCCCGACTGCCAGCCCCACGGCCAGCCCTACGGCCAACCGGACTGCCACCCCCACGGCCAGCCTGACGGCCAGCCCGACTGCCAGCCCCACGGCCGATCCCACGGCCAGCCCGACGACCAGCCCCACGGCCTCCCACACGACCAGGCCTATGGCCAGTCCCGCGGCCAGCCCGACTTTCAACCCCACGACCAGCCTCACGGCCAGCCCCACAGCCAGCCCGACCGACTGCCCCTCGGTCAGCCCGACTGCCAGCCCCACGACCAGCCCCTCGGCCTGCCCCACGGCCAACCCGACTGCCAGCCCCACGGCCAGCCCGACGGCCAGCCCGGCTGCCAGCCCCACGACCAGCTCGACTGCCAGCCCCACGGCCAGTCCCACGGCCAGCCCGGCCAGCCCCACGGCCAGCCGGACGGCCAGTCCGACGGCCAGCCCGACCGCCAGCACAATGGCCTGCCCGACGGCCAGCCCGACAGCCAGCCCCACGGCCAGTCTCATGGCCAGCTCCACGACAGCCCCACGACCAGTCTCACACCTCACCCGACACCATTCCCAACACCCAACCTGACACCCTACCCAACACTCTACCTGAGGCCTTGCCCGACGCCCACTCCCACGGCCGGCCCGACGGCCTGCCCGACAGTGAAGCCACCCTCCAGACGGCACTGGGAAGTTCCACCGCGCCCACGCGTCAGATTTCCCCTGACGAGCGGGACAACGAAGCCAGCCTACAGCTGGTTGCGAGGAGGCGAGGAGCCCTTTCGCCCCTATTCGTCCTCCCTCCTCTGCCGGCGACTCGATACGGGCGGACGCCTCTACAAGCAGCCACGGGGCAACCCCTGCACCCCTGCAAAGCGCGCCAGAGGGTGGAGCGTGAGCTCGACCGCCGAGACGGGCCGGCAGCCCAACAGGGGGGCATCCCAGACTCGTCGGACGGGACGTGGGTGGACGCCCAGGCTGTTCGCCGATCGCCAGCATCCAGGACCACGGGACTCCCACACTGGAAGGCCGCTCTATAGAGCCCAGGTCCACAACTCCCAGTGGGAACCCCACGGCGTCGTTCACATCTTTCTGGCACGCCTTCGCCGTGCAACACGCTGCCCCTGGCACCACGCGCGCTTTCGACCCGCGTCGGCACGACCAGCGAACTTGCGTCGCCTTCCTGACCTCACTTCACAGCCACAGCTGCGATGTTCGGGCCATGAGCGACTCGCTGGGCCTGGGTATCGACTGTGCGCAGGTGCGTGGACAACACCTGGGACATCACGTCGGCGCGAACAGGGGGCGCCAGGCACCCCCGCGAGATGGTCGGGATCTCGTGGGCGCCGACACTGGCCGCGCGCAGTAGGGTGGGAATGGTCTGGGCACGGCTGGGAAGAGGGGCCGAGCAACCGAGAGCCCATGGACCGAGAAGTGGCATCGACAGTAACACCGAGTGTGGGGGGCGCCACCAAGTTTCGCTGAGATGCGGTTTTGATGTCACACCGGGAATGTGGACTGGCAGCCCACCGTGGTTGTCCCTGTCAAAATCAATTGATCGAGTACATGTTTCTCCCCCCCTCCTCTCACACCGTGTGCCTGGCGTGCACTTCCTTCCCTCCCCTCCTGCATCCGATTGCTGCAGCGGTTAGCTGCCACACCGGGGTGCCAACCGTGCCTGGTTTGCACTTCCTTTCCTCTCCCCCTGCATCCTTATGCCACAGCGGTTAGCGGTTTGCACCCACACCGTGTGCCTGGCGTGCACTTCCTCCCCTCCCCTCTTGCATCCTATTGCTGCAGCGGTTAGCTGCCACACCGGGGTGCCAACCGTGCCTGGCGTGCACTTCCCCTCCTCTCCTCCTGCATCCTTATGCCACCGCGGCCAGCTGTTGCACCGGGGTGCTCTCCCTCCTTTTTCATTGGGTTCTTCCTTGGCGGCTGGGGTTTGCTGCCCAATACTGTTTCCTGATGGCGTTCAGGTGGTCTGGAATTCATGCGAGGGTTCACACAGGGAGTGGTGCTGCGTCACATTCGCTGAAGTCAGGTGCCCCCTGGCCTGCTCCTGGCTGGCGTCGGCCCCTACTGATGACCCGAAGGTTCCACTGGGTCGCTCGCTGCACTGCCTACCTTACGGTACCTGGACCTCGGGTTCGGCTGGCTCTGTACGCTCGTTGGCCGGCGTTCTCCTGCATGGACCTCGCTTTCGACAAGTGGTACAGGTCTTACTGCCTTTACAGTCTTGGCGGTGATGAGGTTGCCCCTCTTCACTCTTGCGCCGACACGATATTTTGGCATTTGTGTCGCCTACTTGACGGATGTCGACTGGGTGCGCCTGTCGGTCTAGTTCGTCCTTGACGGTGTTGTTTGTCTGACTCACACCGAGCAATCGACCTCTGCGTGTTTATGGTCGCGCCGCCGCGCCATTCTGGCTGCGGTTACTTGCTGGTCGCCACCGGGATTTCCAACGCCACCGGGTTTGGGAGTATCGGTTCTGGCTTTATGAGTGGCTGCCCGCTCGCTCGCTTCGCTTGCCTTTCTTCTCCTGCTGCCGCGGAGGAGGAGAACGATGAGGAGCAGGAAGAGGACCAGGAGGAGGAGGAGGAGGAGGAGGGAGAAGAGAAGGGAAAAGTTGGAGGGGAAAGAGGACAAGGGGGATGTGGAGGACGAGCGGGAGAGGAGGAGAAGGAGGAGGAGAAGGCCTTCGCGGACCTTTTGTTGTGGGAGCCTTGTCGGAGGACTCTTGAGGCTATCGTGGGGTCTTTCCAGGGGCCTGCAAGGGTCCTCTTGGGACCACCTCGGGACTTCGGAGCCCTCCTGGGGCTTACTTGGAAGATATTGGGGCTATCGTTGGGCTCTCTGGGGGGGGTCTTCTGGTCTTTCTTAGGGGCGATCTTGGGCCCCGGGGTTCCTCGGGGCGGGTGTTCCGTTCTACGTCCCCCCCCCTCGGATGCCGAAAAGCACCTTCCTGGAGTGCTTCTTGGGGCCTATTGGGGGCCTCTGGGGGCTCTCTGGGGCCATCTTTGGGCAATTCCAAGGCCTTGCAAAGGCCCACAGGCGAAAAGGCGAGAAGTCACAGATCCTATGTTGTCGTTACGCTTGGGGGTGTTGGCCCTTTGGGAGTTCCCTGGGGGAGGGGGCTCCGCCGGCAGCTGTTTGGTGGCCGTCTTGGGGCCTTCGGAAGTGTGCAGGAAGCTATCACGAACCATCTCTCGCTATCTTGAGCCACATTGGGGCGTCGGGTACAATATTGGAGCCACCTTGGGCCCAAAAGGGCCGTCTGACACATCGCGGGCCACCCCACCCCACCCCCAAAAAAAGCTAGGCAGGGGGTAGGGGGAGGGGCCAGGTTCCCAGCGGGAACGCCGCAAGCTGTCTCGCTCACTCCCACCAGCCCTCCCAACACATAAGTAGCACCCGAGTCTTAGCATTTTCAGCGGTCGCCATCGACAACCGTCGGGAACCAATGCAGACCCCAGCCAGATGCGCGACGCCCGTGAGGTGAGCCGCACATGCCAGTTGCGCCACGCGCACCAGGTGCGCCACGTTGGGCAATACGGCGACACCCTCCCAACCACCACCATCCCTTTCAAAACACACTGCAAAGTGACGGCGAGTTTGCCAGCATTGTGTAGTGTGTGTGGGTGTGCACCAGCAATCATGTTGCATTTGTTATTGACAGGGGTGGTGGGCCTGCTCACAGCGGGCAATATGCTGCCCCCCCCCCCGCCGTCCCTGCCAAAAACCATGCAACGTGACCGCGGGGCCTCGCGCCTGATCCAGATGCTGATACCAAGCGAACTTAATGTTATCATGTGTTTGCCAGGGATGGGAGGGGGAGCGCTGGCATTGCACACAGCTGGCGATACGCCAGCCCCACCGCTGCCCTTGCAAAAACTACTGCCAAGTGATCGCTGGGAGCCCGCGCATGATCCAGCTGTTGGTGCAAAGTGCAACTTGTATTGTGTTTGTTCCAATGGATGGTCGGGGGGTACTTGTATTGCACACCGCAGGCAGTATGCTGGTCCCCCCCGCCGTCCTGGTCGAAAACCAGTGCAGAGCGATCGCGGGGCGTCGGCGCATGATCCAGTTCTTGGTGCAATATGCACTTCGCACTGTTCATTGCAAGCGGCTGGGAGGGAGAATGTTGGCATTGGCCCTGGTTTGTCGCAGATCGGGTCGGGAAGGGTGTATGTTAATTACGCTACCGAGGAACCCCACATGCTTAATTTAAATCTCATGTGCTTGCTAAAGTTTACCATGTATGCACAATTCTGCGTTCTCAGCCTTCGTCGCGAATGTTCCCCTCTGTGTCATCCAACGCCATATTGCTTGAACCTCCTCCCTCTTCCTAGCCTTCTATCCTCCATCGAGGACAGATTCGAGCCAGCCAGCGGCCGCGGTGAGGGACCACCCCCTGCGCACCCTCTATGGTGTCGAGAAAGTGCCACGCCTGCTATGCCCTGGACGACCGTCGTGCATGGCGGCCGCGGTGAGGGACCACCCCCTGCGCAGCCTCTATGGTGTCGAGAAAATACCGCGCCTGCTATGCCCTGGACGACCGTCGTGCATAGCGGCCGCGGTGAGGGACCACCCCCTGCGCACCCCCTGTGTTGTCGAGAAAGTGCCACGCCTGCTATGCCATGGACGACCGTCGTGCATAGCGGCCGCGCTGAGGGACCACCATCTGCGCACCCCCTGTGTTGTCGAGAAAGTGCCACTCCCGCCACGATCTGCGAGCGCGTCACGGATAGATGCCGCGTTGAGGGGCCACCTTCTGCGCACCCCTTGTGGTGTCGAGAAAGTGCCACTTCTGCCACGATCTGCGAGCGTGCCACGGATAGAGGCCGCGCTGAGGGACCACTTTCTGCGCATCCCCCGTGGTGTCGAGAAAGTGCCATTCTTGCCACGATCTGCGAGCGTGTCACGGATAGAGGCCGCGCTGAGGGACCACCCTCTGCGCACCCTTGGTGGCGTTGAGAAAGTGCCACTCCTGCCACGATCTGCGAGCGTGTCACGGCTAGAGGCCGCGCTGAGGGACCACCTTCTGCGCACCCCCTGTGGTGTCGAGAAAGTGCCACTCTTGCCACGACTTGCGAGCGTGTCACGGATAGAGGCCGCGCTGAGGGACCACCTTTTGCGCACCCCTTGTGGTGTCGAGAAAGTGCCACTCTTGCCACGATCTGCGAGCGTGTCACGGATAGAGGCCGCGCTGACGGACCACTTTCTGCGCACCCTCTGTGGTGTCGAGAAAGTGCCACTCCTGCCACGATCTGCGAGCGTGTCACGGATAGAGGCCGCGCTGAGGGACCACTTTTTGCGCACCCCTTGTGGTGTCGAGAAAGTGCCATTCTTGCCACGATCTGCGAGCGTGTCACGGATAGAGGCCGCGCTGAGGGACCACCTTTTGCGCACGCCTTGTGGTGTTGAGAAAGTGCCATTCCTGCCACGATCTGCGAGCGTGTCACGGATAGAGGCCGCGCTGAAGGACCACCTTTTGCGCACCCCCCGTGGTGTCGAGAAAGTGCCACTCCTGCCACGATCTGCGAGCGTGTCACGGATAGAGGCCGCGCTGAGGGACCACCCTTTGCGCACCCCCTGTGGTGTCGAGAAAGTGCCATTCCTGCCACGATCTGCGAGCGTGTCACGGATAGAGGCCGCGCTGAGGGACGAGGAGGCCGCGCTGAGGGACCACCCTCTGCGCACCCCCTGTGGTGTCGAGAAAGTGCCACTCCTGCCACGATCTGCGAGCGTGTCACGGATAGAGGCCGCGCTGAGGGACCACCCTCTGCGCACCCCCTGTGGTGTCGAGAAAGTGCCACTCCTGCAACGATCTGCGAGCGTGTCACGGATAGAGGCCGCGCTGACGGACCACTTTTTGCGCACCCTCTGTGGTGTCGAGAAAGTGCCACTCCTGCCACGATCTGCGAGCGTGTCACGGATAGAGGCCGCACTGAGGGACCACCCTCTGCGCACCCCCTGCGGCGTCGAGAAAGTGCCACTCCTGCCACGATCTGCGAGCGTGTCACGGATAGAGGCCGCGCTGAGGGACCACCCTCTGCGCACCCCCTGTCGAGAAAATGCCGTGATCTGCGAGCGTGTCACGGATAGAGGCCGCGCTGAGGGACCACCCTCTGCGCACCCCCTGTGGTGTCGAGAAAATGCCACTCCTGCCACGATCTGCGAGCGTGTCACGGATAGAGGCCGCCCTGAGGGACCACCCTCTGCGCACCCCCTGTGGTGTCGAGAAAGTGCCACTCCTGCCACGCTCTTCGACCCGCTGTGCTGTGCTCTGCCGTGCTGTGCTGTGCTGTGCTGCGGTGAGCTGTGCCGTGCTGAGCTGTGCTGTGCTGAGCTGAGCTGTGCTGAGCTGTGCGAGCTGTGCTGTGCTGTGTGTGTGGGGGGAGGGGAGGTGTGTGTGAGGTGACGCGGGTGCGACGCGACAGAGAAGAAAACCAGAACCCCACGAAACATGTGTGGAAAAAGGAGCATTATTCAAGCTACCCCCCGAAGGACTGCCGTCTCGCTCGCTCCCACCCGCCCTCCCAACACATAGGCATCACCCGAGCGGAGGGCCCCAATCCTAACGAGTTCATGAGGTGGGATCCCCCCTCAAGCGAAGTGCCAAGCATTTAGTGAGAAGGGTGGTTCCCCCGGGGAGCGCAAAGCACTGGCACCGATTGACAAACAAGACCAAGGGCCATGCAGGAAACAGGCATGAGGAAGAAGAAAGAAGGGGAGGGAAAATGGGAAGGGCAAGGGGAAGGAGAGAAGGACCAGGAGCAGGACCAGGAGGACCAGGAGGAGGAGACTGCAAGCAACAAAAACTGGGTGGCGACGACGACGACGACGACGACGACGACGACGACGACGACGACGACGACGACGACGACGACGACGACGACGACGACGACGGCGGCGGCGGCGGCGGCGGCGGCGGCGACGACGACGACGGTGGCGGCGGCGGCGGCGGCGACGGCGGCGGCGGGGCCTCGGCGGCGCGGGACGCGAGCGCCCTGGCGCGCCGGTGGGTCGGGCCCGTGCCCCCTGGACACTGGCGGAGAATGAAGGGCAGGACCTCCCGGCGGCTCCCGGGCCTGCCCGCTCGCCGGCGAGGGCTGCCGCCGCCGCAGCTGGGCATGGCCGGGCTCTTCGCCAGGTTCGAGGCCCAGACATCCCCTCGTTGTGAAGCATACTCGCGGCGAAAAGTTTATGCCAGTCTCCGGCCTCTGGGGGTCCTCATCGGGCACCAGGCAGCGGGACCGTCAAGAAGCGGTTAGGGATGAAGAGCCGGTCCCGGGGAAGGAGCCCAGCCCTCCAGGGAGCCAAAGTCTGAAGAAAGTCGGAAGCGGCCAAGAGGGGGGTGAGGACTAGGGTTAAGTCGGGCCTGTCCCCCTACAGGGGGATTTTCGACGAAGAATAAAAAATACCCCAAAAATAATCCAAAAATAATCCAAAAATAGACCAGGCATTATTTTTTCAGTATTGTTTAACCTTTTGGGGGTATTGTTTGTATCTTTTATTTGTCGTCGACAATCCCCCTGTAGGGGGACACGCCCGAAATAAGACTAGGGAGGTGTGCGTATCATGATTCAGTTCATGAGGAATTTCGAATCTAAACAACCAGAGCGTTTGTTTGCAGCCGCTGCGTAAGATCGTTGTGCCCGCGCTGTCGGCAGGCGCATTTCACCAGTGGCGCAATGCGAACTTACCGCGTTGCAGATGTTGGTTGTTCTTGCGTTCCGTTGCACCGTGGCTCCGAGCGCCCCGTGGCTCGTGGCTCCATGGTCCCGTGGCGGCCCGTGGTTTCTCGGCATTCTGGCCCGTGACCTCGATGGCCGCGCGTTTTGAAGTTAGTTCGCAGCGACTGGCCTCTGGTTGTGTTGCGATTGGCGTGCATTCGCGTTGCTTGCGACTGGGCCGCAATATGGCGGGCTGGCTTTGGTTCTGCGGGCTTCTATGATATCCGATTGCATTCGCGCGTGCGTAGCCCTGCGAGCTGTGCGCAGCATTTGCCTCGAGCAATAATACCTCCCCCCCCCCCTCTCTTCGTCACCCCCTCTCTGCCGCTCCCGAAAAAGAAAACAAGAAGGGTGGAGGAAAGCAAAACAAAACAAACAAACAAAAACAACGCAACGGAAGATGTTTTGGGAGGGGAGCCCGCTTTCGGCAGGCGCCGAGCGAGAACGCCTTTCGGGGCAGCCGAAGACGGTGCGAGCGGAAAGCACAGGGAGACCAGGCCGAAGACGACCCGAGAGAAAAACACGCAGGGATGACGAGATGTTCACAGGTTGTCTGTGTGACTAGGCAGTGCGCAGAAGAGACCAGGGCAAACCAAGACATGATCGGGAGAGAGAGCAGAGTAGCATTCCCTTGCCCCAAGCAGCGCTTGTGCTTGAGGGTTCTTATTTCCTAAGGAACTGGGCTGGTGTGGCGGTCGGGCGGCTATATTGTCGCCGTCGCTGCCCCGTCGCTTCTCGTCGCTTCCCGTCGTGTGGGCCAGTCTGGCGGTCTGGCGGCTATGTTGTCGCCGTCGCCGCCCCGTCGTGGCCTCGCATAATCGCACCGAATAGATTGCACCACATAGATAACAACACATGGGATGCACAACGTATAAGCCAGCTTGGACCCCAAGCAGTGTGCTTTTAGTAATCGACGCTATGCAATGCATTCATGTGCAAAATACGTGGCGCGACATACTTATGTTATGTTATGTGTATATATATGGTCCGATCTATATTGTGCATTCTACGTTGTACAAGTTATGGTCTTACCCGGATGCTCAACTATGCGGTGCCATCTACGTTGTGCAATGTATGCGCGCGGCCTTTGTAGTGCAATATACGTGGAGTAATGTATGTTGTGCTTCTACGTTCGAATACTTTGGAGTTGTCAACTCCAGTGCTCGCGCAATCATCGCACCCACCCAGCCGCAACTTGGTTTGCAAAATCCATGCAGTAGCGATTGCGACGAGTGCTTGGCGTTGGCTGGTGCATAGTTGCGGCCGCGCTAGCCCGCGCACGTTCGCGCGCACAGCGGCCAGCTAGTTTGGCGCGGCCGACGCGGCCGTGGTGGCGCTGACCGGTGGGCACTTCCCAGCGGGCACTACAGTGCGAGTCGGTGGGTGGGCGCGGTGCCATGGCGACGTCGACAACAGTACGCATGATGATGGTAATAGCGATGATGATGACGATGATGACAACGACGACGGTACGGCCAATGACGGCGCCAATGCTGATCACGCCGTTTCATTGGGCGAGCATTTCATTGGGCGAGGTGTTCTTGGTCATTTCAGGCGGGCCGTTTGTACTACAATTCCTTTTGGGGGGCTCAAGGGGCTTTGAGGCTCCGCAGGCCAGGTAGTTGTTGCACACTGACTGGCATGGTTGGACATGTGTCCATTGCATGTCTCACAGGGCTCGTGCGGCTGTGAGGCCTTCTGAAGCGTGCTGTTCTCTTCAGGGAGGCCCAGTAGCCATTGCAGGCATCATTGGGTCATGGGGCTTGTGGGCCTTCTGAAGCGACGGCCCTCATCGGGGTAGGCCCCATAGCCTTTGCAGGCCTCATTGGGCTCGCTTGTCTGCGACGTTTTAGGCGAGTCGGTTTTGGTAGAATTCCCTCTGGATGGCTCAGTATCGCAGGGCTTGGACACCATGCAACTGCACGTTTCAGCGCCGTGGTCGAAGGCGGGTCTTAGTCGTGGATGTGTAGCCATTCTGGCTTGTAGGCGACACGGCTTACTTGTCGGAGGCAGTGGTTGCGCTAGCGGCACGCAGCCGCTGAGAATGCGCATGGAGAGTGCTTGCGCCTTGCGCGGGGTATCCAATGTACGTGTGCGTGTTTGGAGGAGTCTCTGGAGTGGCCAGACAAGAGATGGAACTAAGAATTGTGATGCTAACGCCGAATCCATGGAGGCGCGCAAGGCGGAAGGAGGATCGCAGGAAGTGGCGGGGAGCTAGAAACTCTGGGTTTGGCAGCTGTTCGGGCAGGCACTTGTGCCGCTAGGGGCGCGGGTGGTGGTGGTGGTAGTGGTGCTGCTGCCAGTGGCCGGCGGCCGGCGCTTTTGGGGAACGTGGGGAGTTTGGGAGGCGTGGCGGAAGAGAAGGAGGGGAGTTGAAAAGATACCAGAGTGCGGGAGGGGCGGGGATCGAAGACGGCCCCAGAGGGTTTCCAGAAACCCTCCTGAATTTGCGCACCGGAGGGCGAGAGGGGGGTCTGAGACGGCCTCTTGTTCCACCTTGGCGCAGAGTTTGGGCGAGGGGGCGAAGACGGCCCCAGAGAGTCGAAAAAGACGCGGAGAAGGGTCCAAGAAGGCCATTAAAAAGGGCCCGAACAGGCTCGGAAGACGGCCAAAAAAGGCTTCCGAAGGTGTCCAAAATGCTGGAGCGAACAAGAGAGATACGGAGAGGCAGAATGGAGCACTCCGACGAGTTTTTGAGGCCTCAGAAGGCATGGGCCCCCCGGGCGCGGCGAAAACGGCCCAAGAAGGCTCCAAAAGGGCGGCCAGACGGCCGAAGATGGGTCCAGGAGACCTTCAGGACGGCCCAGGAGGCCGTGTAGAGATTCCAACGTGGCCGGAGAGGCCCCGAGAGTGGCGCAAGATGCTGCAAGAGGCGCAAAGAGGCCGAAACAGCGAATTTTTCGGCGGAGCATGCCCCGAAGAAGGCTTCGGAGGGGTCCGAGACGGTCCCAGAGGGCCCCAAGGAGGGGCCAAAGGAACCCAAGAGAGCTCCAAGAGGCTCCGAAGAGTGCCCATTAGGGTTTCAGGAAGTCTCCCGTGCGAAGGCCTGCTTGAGTTGAGGGCAAAGTGGCCGCCAGCGGACACCCAGTCCTCAGCTTGGATCCTTGGACCGGCGGAATGAGCAGGCCTGGGGAGGAGCCTAGGAGGGGTTGCCAGGGCTCTAAAGAAGGGACTTGATACGAGGAGTGCGTGGGCAAGGGGACGGAGGGAAAGGAATTGTTGCAGACCACGCGGCGGGGATCTCACACGCCGTACCCGGAGGGGCGGCGGATCGATTCGTTGTTTTCCGCCAGCCCGTACTGTGCCATCGCAGGCGTTTGCTTGCGCGTTCGTGGCTTCTCGGGGCCTCTCGGGTGCAGTTTGGGGGCCGTTGGGGGGCCTGTTGGGGCCTCTTGGGGGCAGTTTTGGGGCCGTTGAGGGGCCTCCAGGGGGCCTCCTGGACTCTCTTGGGAGCCGCTTGGGGCCTCCTGGCAGCCTCTTGGGGCAGAAGGCTCGAACTGCTCCCCCTCTTGAGTCCCTCTTGAAACCGTCTTGGAGCCCTCGTGGGTCCTCTGGGGGCGTTTTGGGGCCCTCTTGGACCTTCTTGGGGCCCTCTTGGGGGCCTCTCGAGCCGTCTTGGGGCGGTGGTGGGGGCTTCTGGGGCCATCTTGGAGCATCCGAAGCCTGAAAACGCGAAAACGCGAAAAACACGCAAAGAAAACCTGGCAAAGGACCCAACCATCTGCAGCTGTGAACACCGCAGTCGTGAGTATCATCTTCGGTGGAGCTCCTTCTCGGGGCTGTGAGGGGTGTGCCGAAATTGGCGTGACGGACGCACTTGGACGGTGCCAGTGGGGCCTTGGGTGGAGCTCCCTATGGGGCCACGAAACGAGTGAGGGGTGTGCCGAAATCGGTGTGGCAGACGCATGTAGACGGTGCCACTCGGGGCTTAGGTGGAGCTCCTTATGGGGCCACGAAACGTGTGAGGGGTGTGCCGACATGGGTTTGGCGGACGCATGTGGACGGTGCCACTGAGGCCTTGGGTGGAGCTCCCTACGGGGCCACGAAACGTGTGAGGGGTGTGCCGACATGGGTGTGGCGGACGCATGTGGACGGTGCCACTCGGGGCTTGGGTGGAGCTCCTATGGGGCCATGAAACGTGTAAGGGGTGTACCGAAATCGGCGTGGTGGACGCATGTGGACAGTACCACTGGGGTCTTCAGTGGAGCTCCACATGGGGCCACGAAACGTGCGACGGATGTGCCGAAATGGATGCGGCTGGCGCATGCGGACGGTGCCATTGGAGCCTTGGGTGGGGCTCCCTATGGAGCCACGAAACGTGCGACGGATGTGCCGAAATGGATGTGGCTGGCGCATGCGGACGGTGCCATTGGAGCCTTGGGTGGGGCTCCCTATGGAGCCACGAAACGTGTGAAGGGTGCGCCGATCTGGGTGTGGCGGACGCATGTGGACGGTGCCACTCGGAGGTTGGGTGGAGCCCCCTTATGGGGCCACGAAACGTGTGAGGGGTGTGCCGACATGGGTGTGGCGGACGCATGTGGACGGTGCCACTGGCGCCTTGGGTGGAGCTCCCGATGGGGCCACGCAACGTGTAAGAGGTGTGCCGAAATCGGTGCGGCGGACGCATGTGGACGGTGTCATCGGGGCCTTGGGTGGCGCTCCCTATGAGGCCACGAAACGTGCGAGCGGTGATTGTGATGCTGACGGCGATGATGATGACGATGATAGTGATGATGACAGTCGTGGTGATGATGACGATGATGATAGTGATGATGATGTTGCTGACGATGATCATGATGGGAGGAGGGGTGATGACGCTGATGATGACGATTATGTGGATGATGATGAGGACGGGAGGAGGGAGGAGGGTGCGAAGGAAGGAAGAGTGAGACGCGGAGCGCTATCTTTTCAAAACGAGGACCCAACACCACAGGATGGCTGGGAATCTATGATTTGTGTTTCTTTTGGCCCTCTCTTGGGTCCTCTCGGAGCGCTCTTGGGGCTTCTTTGGGGCCTGTTGGGCCGTCTTGAGGCCACTTTGGGCGTCTTGGAGCGCCTTTTCGACGACTAGGGGCTTTCTTGGGCTGTCTTGGGGGCCTCTTCGGGCCTCTTTGAGCGTTGTGGGGGTCGTGAAAGGCCGAACCCAGGAGGAAAACGATTTCTTCAGCGGGACATTTTTCACGTAGGAAAGAGCGTGTTCTACCGCTGCTGGCGGAAAAACAGGGGGGGTCACTGGGGGGTCCCAACACGCCCCCCCCCCCCCCGAAAACCAGGGAGGGTCACTACCGGTTCGAACCCCCCCCCTTCCCCTCCAGTCCATCATGAAACGGGGAGGGTCACTGCCAGTTCGAACCCCCACCCCCCCCTCGCCGCCGGCAAACGATTCCTGCTCCTCGGGACAGCTGGACAGTGGTGGGGATACTGGGACAGTGGTGGGGACGGTGGTGGTGGAGACATTGGTGTGGGGACAGTGGGACAGTCGGACAGTGGTGAGGGGACAGCGGGTGGTGGGGACGGTAGTGGTGGGGACAGTGGTGAAGGCGGTGGTGAGGACGGTGGTGGGACAGTAGTACAGTGGTCAGAGGTGGTGGGGACAGTGGGGACAGTGGGCAGTGGTGGGAAAAGTGGGGACAGTGGGACAGCACAGTGGGACAGTGGCGGGGACAGTGGGGACAGTGGGACAGTGGTGGGAACAGTGGGGACAGTGGGACAGTGGTGGGGCCAGTGGGGACAACGGGGAGGGCGGGACCGTGGTGGGACAAAGGTAGGGAGAGTGGCGACAGTGAGACACTGGTGGGGGCACTGTTGGGGACAGCGGGGACAATGGTGGGAACAGTGGGGGCAGTGGGACAGTGGTAGGAATGTGGGACAGTGGTGGGGACGGGGGTGGTGGGGACAGTGGTGTGGGGACAGTGGGACAGGGGCGGGAACAGTGGGGACAGTGGGACAATGGTGGGGACAGTGGTCGTGCGGACTCGTGAGGGCGGTGGCGAGGACGGCGGTGGGACAATGGGACAGAGGTGCAGTGGGGACAGTGGTGGGGAAAGTTGGGACAGTTGTGGGAACAGTGGGACAACTCAATGGGACAGCGGCGGGGACAGTGGGACAATGGGGACAGTGGGGACAGTCGGACAGTGGTGGGGACCGTGGGGAAAGAAGGGAAAGTAGGACCGTGGTGGGAACAGTGGTGGGGACTGGGAACACTGCGACAGTGGTGGGGCACTGGTGGGGACAGTGGGGACTGAGGTGGGGACGGTGGGGACAATGGTGGTGGGGACAGTGGCGCTGGGAACATCAATGGGGGATGTGGTGCGGACGGTGGTGGGGACCCGGGAGTCGTTTGCTGGCGGTGAGTGGGGGAGGGGGGGTCGAGCCGGTAGTGACCCCCCCCGGTTTTCTGGAGGGGGGGGGATCGAACCGGTAGCGACCCCCCCCCCGGTTTTCTGGAGGGGGGGGCGGGTTCGAACCGGTAGTGACCCCTTTGGTTTTTTGGAAGAGCTCCTGAAGAGCTCCTGAAGAGCTTCTGCAGAGCTTTGCAGAGCTTCTGCAGGGCTATCGAAGAGCACCTGAAGAGCTTCTGCAGAGCTTCTGAAGAGCTTATGCAGAGCTCTCAGCGAGGCCTCTGGGAGGGCTTCTTTGAGGCCTTGTCAGAGGCTTTTCTGAGGCCTCAGAGAGGCGTCTCTGAGAGGCTGATCTGAGGCCTCTGAGAGGCTTCTTTGAGAGGCTTTTCTGAGACCTCTGAGAGGCTTCTCTGAGATGCTTTTATGAAGCCTCTGAGAGGCCGAGGCCTTTACGAGGACCCAGCGAGGCCTCGGAGAGGCTCCTCTGAGGCCTGAGCGAGGCTTCTGAGAGGCTTCCCCGAGGCGTCTGCGAGGCTTTTTAGAAGGCTTATTCTGAGCTCTTTTGGGCGCTCGATTCGGAGCACTATTGGGCGTTCTATTCGGAGCTCCATTGCGCGCTCTATCACGAGCTCTATTGCGCGCTCTATTAGGAGCCCTATTTGGGCGTTATGTTCGGAGTTCTTTTCGGCGTTTGGTTGGGCGCTCTATTCGGAGCTGCATTGGAGAGATCCCCGAAGATTCCCGGAGATTCGAAATTCCCGCGTAGGAATTCGAAAGATTCCCGAAGAGACCCTCTTAGGATTCTGGCGAATTCCTCCGACTAGTCACATTGGAATCGTATACGAATCACATCGGAATCGTATACGAAGCACATAGGAATCCTTTACGAATCGCATAGGGAGCGTATACGAATCACATAGGAATCGTGTACGGATCATGGCCACGTTCGAGCTCAACTACCAGTGTTTACATGAGATCATGATCGGCCGTCGGTGATCGGACCGAGCGCAACCGCATTTTCAGATTCCCATTGGGTGGCTTAAGGGAGTTCAGAGCACCCAGAAGCGCTCTTATGATCTATCTCTCTCTCTCTCTCTCTCTCTCAATCGAAACTTTTTTGAAGTGACCCAAAAACATCGCAGCGACTTCGGACCGATCGCAACTGGTTGTGATCAGTCCGAAGTGGTCGACGATCAGTCCGAAGTGGTTCCGATCGGTCTTCATCGCGGGGGGGGGGGGTCCAGCAGGGGGGAGATGTTTTCGAAGGGGGGGACCCCCAATTCCGGAGGAAGAGGGGGGGAATTTTCCACAGTTAAGCGGCGGTGGATGACGCTCTCTTTCTCTCTCTCTCTCTCTCTCTCTCTCTCCCTCTCTCTCTCACTTAGGAACCCCCAGAGGCCGCCCCGCGCGCGCGCGAAATAGAAACATTGCAGACCTGTCGCACTCGCGCAAGGGCGTTCGAATGTTTCCGACATGCGACGTGAGAGGCCCGTTCGGTCGAATGTGATGGAAAGCGTTGAAAACCCGATGGTGTTTTTAAGAATTTGCAAGAGCGCGCGCAGACCTTTTCTGAAAAATGATGCTGCAATTTTTGTGTTTAAGACGTTTTCGGGGCACTTGGTTTTGAATTTCCTCGAGGATCCGAAGTTGCTGAAGGAGTCTGGCATGCGCGCGCGACGACACACGCGCGCACTTTTCGCCAGACATGTTGCGAGGGGTTCTTGCGACACCACGCGCGCAAGGGCGTTCGAAAGATTTGTCGACATGCGCGCGCGAAAGGCACGTTTGGTAGCATTCGACGAAAACGTTGGTTAGCGAACAGCTGGTTTGAAATCCCCACAGGAACCACAGTTGTTGAAGGATTTTGGCATGCGCGCTCGACGACGGGCGCATGCGCATCTCGCCCCAGCTGTTGCAAGGGATTGTTGTAAGGTGCTGATTGTTGATAGACGAGCGCGCATATATATATATATATATATATATAGAGAGAGAGAGAGAGCGCATTTCTTGCAGAGGATGAAGGGGAGGAACGATCAGACTGCCTAGGACTGTACGAAATCAGTTGATTAATGAACGACGGGGCAGAATTATATACTATTTGCAATGCAAAATGCGTGCAGTTAAGTCGTGGGGCGTGGGGGGGTAGCTCTTGAAATATTGTTTCCGAAAGGAGAAACTACGTGGTGCAACCTACGTTGTGCGATCTACATAATGCAATATATGCGACGCGATCTACGCGTGCAGTAAATGTATGCGGTGCGGTTTTCCGTTGTGCGATATATGTGGGGCGGTCTACGTTCTGCAATCTACGTGGTGCAGTTCACACGGTGCAATTTATGCGGTGCAATTCACTTGCCGAACTTGAAGTTGTCAACTCCACTGCTCGCGCAATCATCCCACTCACCCACCCGCAACTTGGTTTGCAAAACCCATGCGGGACCATGTGGTGCAGCTGGTTTTGAAAAGTCTGGGGTTGTCAATGCCACTGCTCGCCCAATCATTCCACCCACCCACCCGCAAGCTGTTTGCAAAAACCATGCGGCGGCGATTGCGACGAGTGCTTGGTGTTGGCTGGTGCATCTTCGCGGCCGCGCTAACCCGCGCATGCTCGCGCGCACAGCGGCCAGCTAGTTTGACGCGACCGACGCGGCCGCGGTGACTCTGACCGTTGGGCACGTCCCAGCGGGCACTTCAGTGCGAGTCGGCGACTTGGGCGGGCGCGGTGCCATGGCGACGTCGACATCGGTAGACACGACGTATGAATGATAGCGACGATGATGACGATGACGACGGCAAGGCCAATGACGGCGCCGATGATAATCACGCCGATGACGATGACGATGCCCTCGCGACGGCGATGAAGGTTTTGGAAGTTTCGAAAACGCGCGCAGCCGCGAGTGGCCCGCATGGTTTTACTCGACAGGGATTGTGCCCCACCCCCACCCCCACCCAGCGCTCGCACAGCGGCGGTCGAATGATGTCGACATGCGGCGCGGGAGGTCCATCCGGTCGACTGTGATGAAAATGCGGAGGAAAGCTTTTAATGTTTCAGAACTCGCAAAAATGCGCGCGCAGATTCTTTGGGGAAACGAATGTTGCAAATCCATGTTGGTTATGTTTTCGGGACATTCGATGATGCTACGAAACCGAAGTTAATATATTTAGGCATGCGCGTTCGACGACGCGCGCGCGAGAGCATTTCGTCAGATCTGCTGCAAGGAATTATTGCGATGGCACGCGCGCAAGGGCGTTCGAACGATTTTGACACGCGCGCGAGAGAGGCACGTTTGGTAACGCTCAATGAAAATACGTACAAATTTGATTTTGTTTGTTCGAAATTCGCAAGAATGCGACCGCATGTTTTTTGCTCAAAGTTCTTCGCGCGAAAACACCATTGGTTTTCTATGTATGTGTTCGGAAAGTTCGGTCTTGAAACCCTTACGAAACCGAAGGTTTTTGAAGAATTCCGGCGTGCGTGCGCGGCGACCCGCGCGTGCGCACTTCGTCCCATTTGTTTTGCTACAGGGGGGTGAAAACCGCTGATTGGTGATACACGAGTGCGCGCGTTTATTTGGGGGGCACAGGATAACGGTACGAGTTCATGTTTAGCACGGACGACAGGGCAAAATCACATGTAAGTTGTTGCAATACAAAAAGGTTGATAAGTTTAGTCCGTGGGGGGGGTAAATACAAATGTGAGTTTAGAAAGAGAATCCACGTGGTGCAATCTACGTAATACAAATATGCGAGGCCGCGACGGGGTGGCGACGGCGGCAAAATAGCCGCCAGACCGCCACACCGGCCTAGACGACGGGCGGCGACGGGGCGGCGACGGCGACAACACAGCCGCCAGACCGCCAAACCTGCCCAGACGACCTTCGGCGACGAGGCGGCGACGGGGCGGCGACGGCGACAAGATAGCCGCCAGATTGCCACCCCAGTCAAGTTTTCGTAGCAAGGAAGTACACCATGCTCGCGACCTGAATGCCGTTCTGGGGCATATGCGGACGATTTGGGCTCGGCATGTGCGCTCGTTGTGCGAGGAGGATGTGCGCGGCACGTGCCCCACCTGTGCGGATGTTTTGAAAAGATCGGCACGCTCTGATCTAGTGGCGTGTGCAAATGCGCGGCCACGTTTAGGGGGCATGTGCTCTGAGTTTGTCCATCATTGTTCTGGCTCGGCCCCCGCCCTTGAGCGTTGTCTGCGGCTGTGTGCGAATATGCTTGGTTTGCGCGGGAACCCTTTTGCGCAGCATGTATGAGCAACGTTACGTGCATCGGGCGAGACAGTAGGTGCCCACACCGCTGCTGCTTGCCCCGGCTCCGCCCGCACATGGCGCAGCACATGCCCGCACGCGGCACCGTTCGTGGGCGCTCGGCTACACAGTGCCGCGCGCGGCCGCACATGCCTGCACAGCTCCGCACAGCAGGCCACACATTGTGGGAGACGTCCCAGGCCAGGCCGGTGGCGACACCTGCAGACTCCTCTCTGTGCGTGACCCTCAAGGCGCACGCGTCTCTGCGGGGTGTCCTGCGGCCATGTGCCCTATGCAGGCGCCATCCCGCAGGGGGTGGGTATAGCAGACTGGTAGCATTGCCCGATCGCCCCTCTCACACACATAACCCCCTGCCCCCGCCCCGCACCCCCGCACATGGCCGCAAAACCCGTAGCCCGTAGCGGACAGCCGCACATACCCACACATGGCGCCGCTCGTGGCCGCGAGGGGGTGCACGGCCACACGCGGCCGCGCCTGCTTGCACAACGCCACAGAAGGGAGAATGAGGGGGAGGAGGAGAGAAGGAGGAAGAGGGGGAGGAGAAGGAGAAGGAGGCGGAGGAGGAAGAAGAGGAGCAGAATTAGGAGGAGCAGGAAGAGAAGAACAGGAGGACTAGGAGAATCAATACGAGGAGGAGGAGGAGGAGGAGGAGGAGGAGGAGGAGAAGGAGGAGGAGGAGGAGGAGGACGACGACAACGAGGAGGAGGAGGAGCAGCAGGAGCAGGAGGAGGAGGAGTAGGAGGAGGAGGGAGGAGGAGGAGGAGGAGGCGGGGGAAGAGGAGGAAGAGGGGGAAGAGGAGGAAGAGGAGGAGGAAAAAAAAGGAGGAGGAGCAGCAGGAGGAGCAGGAAAAGGAGGAGGAGGAGGAGGAGGAGGAGGAAGAGGAGGAGAATGCGGGGGAGGGCGGCGGGCGGTGTCCGACGAATTTTTGCGCCTTCAGCTCGCCAGGAGGAAGAGGAGGCGGAAAAGGAGGAGGAGGAGGAGGTCGAGGAGGTTCGCTCGTTTCAGAAGGTGGCGCTTCCTGCCCGCTGGGCGATTTCAGCCGCCCGCCAGAGACGTTGCAAAATCTTCCTTTTTCTCCCAGGGCCACCGTTCCGCTCACCCTTTCCGTTCCTCCAAGTCCTTTGCCTTTCCACCTTCACTGAAGACTCGCGACCAGGCGCCGCGAGCTGTGCAAACTGTGCAAACAGCGCGCCGGCATGTGCCGGGCATGTGGTCGGCACGTGCAGAAGCAGGATCCTCGGGCGGCGCCCGCGGGCCCCCCGTGGCCCGCCATTGGCTCGCTCCCTCGCTCCTGGCATTTATCCTGGAGGGTTCGTCCGGGCTGTCTGGGAGGGCGTTCTCTTGCAGGTTTTGTCTCTGCCGAAGGATGGCGCGCGCGGGCATGGCGGGGCTTTCCCTACCAGCGACTTCGCGGGCATGGATCATGGAGACGCATGGCATGCGCGGGCGTGTGCGGGGAGGCGGCGGTGTCAGCGCTGCCCTACACAGAAGCGCATGGCGGGGGCGCACGCAACGCGCCGCACAAAGAAGGAATTGAGCATTCAGCTAATGAGCCCAGCTCAAGCGCAGCCTCCGTCCCCGGAACGTTCCACAATATACAAAGATTGCACAGCATAAGCCGCGCAACATCGATTTTCCTTTTTATTAAAACAAGACAAAAAGTTCTACCACCCTCCCCCCCAGGGTTAAAGATTCTTTTTTTCGCATTGCAATTTACATATGATTCTGCCCCATCGTCCATCCTAACTGCGAACTCATATGATCCCAGCCAAACTGGTATCGCCCCCCCCCGCCATCATCTGCGAAAAACTATTATGCGCGCACACTTGTTTATCAAAAATCATAAGTGTTCAAGAATCCCTTGCAAAAAACGGGCGAAGTGCACACGCGCGCGTCGTCGCGCTTTCATGCCGAAATCCTTCAAAAACTTCCGGTTTCGGAACGATTTCAAAATCGAATTGCCAAAAACAAAACAAACAGAGAAAACCCACAAAAAATATGGTTTCGCAACACGAATGTTCAAAAACAGGAAAAAGCTTACCCGCGCGCTCCTCCGAAATCTGTAGAAATCCATTAGTTGTTCAAGAAACAAGCTACCAAACGGGCTTCGCGCGCGTGTATGTCGAAATCGTTCGAACGCCCTTGCGCGCGTGCCGTCGCGAGAATCCTCTGCAAAAAGTGGGACGAACTGCACGCGCGCGCGTCGTCGCGCGCACATGCCGACATCCTTCAAAAACCTTCGGTGTGGGAAGGATTTCAAAATCGAGTGTCCAAAAAAAATACGCAATCACAGGGTTCCGCAACCCGGATGTTCAACAAAAGCGTGCGCGCGCGCTCTTGCGTCGTCGTCGCCGTCGCCGTCCTCCCTCCTCCCTCGTCGTCGTCGTCGTCGTCGCCGTCGTCGTCCTCTGTCTTTCCTCGTGGTCGTCGTCGTCGTCGTCTTCCCTCCTCCATCGTCGTTGTCGTCTTCGTTGCCGTCCTCCCTCCTTTTTCGTCGTTCGCGTCGTCGCCGTCCTCCCTCCTCCCTCGTCGTTCTCGTCGTCGTCGTCGTCTTCCGTCCTCCCTCCTCCCTCGTCGTCCTGGGCTTCGTTGGCGTCATCGTCGTCTTCGTCGCCGTCGGCGTCGTCGTCGTGGTCGTCGTCGGCGTTGTCATCGTCGTCGTCGTCGGCGTCGGCATCGTGGTCGTCGTCGGTATCGTCGTCGTCGTTGTCGTCGTCGTCGAAGTCGTCGGAGTCGTCGTCGGTGTCGTCGTCTTCGTCGTCGGCGTCGTCGTCGTCGTTGTCGCTGTCGTCGTCGGCGTCGGTGTCGTTGCCAAGTGCCACTTGGTACCTACAGTCACGGTCTGAAGAGGTCTTGCGACCAAGTTGTGTGTGGGAGGGTGGGATGTTTGCACGAGCAGCGGAGAGGACAGCTTCAAGACAGTCAAAGTGAATTGCACCACGTTGATTGCACGGCATAGATTATCTGTTCTGGAAAGAGCAAGGTTCTACCACCCTCCCCCCTGGACTTATCCACTCACCGGGAACCGATGTAAAACACATAGGATTCTGACCCAATGTCCATCCTATTTGTAATTCATACGATCTCAGGCAAACCGGTATCGGCCCCCTTTCCCTTCCCTTGCCAAAGAAACCATGTGCGCACATTCGTTTATCAAAAATCAGAAGTTTTCAATCATTTTTTACACCAAACAAAAAAAACGCGACGGAGTACACACGCGCGCGTCGTCGCGCGCGCATGCCGAAATCCTTTAAGAACCCTAGGTTTCGGAAGGATTTCAAAATCGGGTGTCCAAAAAAGATGTTGTTTTTTAAGACAGGGTTTCGCAACACTGATGTTCAACAAAGCGTGCACGCGCGCTCTTGCGAATTCTTAAGAAAACCATTGGATTTTCAATATTTTCAAGAAGATACTACCAAACGGGCGCCGCGCGCGCGCATGTCGAAATCGTTCGAACGCCCTTCCGCGCGCGCCATCACAAAAATCCTTTGCTAAAAAACGGACGAAGTGCACACGCGCGCATCGTCGCGCGCGCATGCCGGAATCCTTCAAAAACTTTTTGGTTTCGGAAAGATTCCAAAATCGAGTATCCAAAAAAAATATAATAAAACAAAAAATGGTTTCGCAGCAGCACGAATCTTAAATAAGATCTTGCGCGCGCGCTCGTGCGAATTCCTAAGCAAACCGTGGGTGTTTCAACAGGTTCATAAAATGCTACCAAACGGGCTTCGCGCGCGCGTGTCGAAATCGTTCCAACGCCCTTGCGCGCGTGCTGGGGTGGCACGATCCGTGCCAAATAACACCATGCGGGTCACTGTCGCGTGTCTACCCAGCTCGCATGTCGAATTCTTTCCAAAACCTTCATCACCGACGCGAAGACGCCGTCATCGTCGTCGGCGTGATCGGAATCGGCGCCGTCATCGCCACGATCATCATCGTGTCTACTATTGTTGTCACCAACATCGCCACTATCATCGCCATCGTGTCTACACTTGTCGACGTTGCCATGATACCGCACCCGCCCAAGCCGCCGACTCGCACTCAAGTGCCCGCTGGGATGTGCCGAGCGGTCAGCACCACCGCGGCCTCGTCGGTCGCGCTAAACTACCTGGCCGCTGCGCGCGCGCGCATTCGCGGGCTGGCGCGGCCACAGAGATGCACCAGCCAGCGCCAAGCACTCATCGCAATCGCCGCCGCCTGAGGTTTGCAAACCAGGTTGCGGGTGGGTGGGTGGGATGTTTGCGCGAGCAGTGGAGTGGACAACTCGTTGCGAAGAGAAATTATTTCTCCTTTCTAAAAAGAAATAGACTCTACCCCCCCCCCCGGAGTTATCGCTAGTGTATATAAAGCACATATGATTCTGACCACATGTCCATCTTAAGTATGAAATCGCACTATCCCAGGGGGGCCGGTATCCCCCCCCTGAGGTTCCTTTGTAAAAAAACTATGCGGTGACATTTTTCGTTCTAACATAGCATTTTTTCACGAATCCCCTTGCAAAAAAACGGGACGAAGTGCACACGCGCGCGTCGTCGCGCGCGCATGCCGAAATCCTTCAAAATCCTTCGGTGCCGGAAGGATTTCGCAATCGAGTTTCCAAACAACATACAAAATCGTCGGGTTTCGTAACACAGAGTTGCTAATTAAAGCTTACGCGCGAGCTCTTGCGAAATCTTAAGAAAACCATAGGTTCTTCAATATTTTCACAACATGCTACCAAACGGGCGACGCGCGCGCATGTCGAAATCTGTCGAACGCCCTTGCGCGTGTGCCGTCGCGAGAATCCTCTGCAAAAAGTGGCACGAAGTGCAGACGCGCGCGTCGTCGCGCGCGTATGCCGAAATCCTTCAAAAACCCTCGGTTCCGGAAGGATTTCAAAATCGTGTCCCAAACACCTACAAAAATACAAGGTTTCGCAATACTGATTTTCAACAAAGCGTGCGCGCGCGCTCTTGCGTCGTCGTCGTCGTCGTCGCCGTCCTCCCTCCTCCGTCGTCGTCGTCGTCGGCGTCGTCGTTCTCTGTCTTTCCTCGTCGTCGTCGTCTTGGCGTCGTCGTCGTTTCCGTCGTCGTTGTCGCCGTGGTCGTCGTTTCCTCTTCCCTCGACGTCGTCGTCCGTTGTCGGCGTCTCGTCGTCGACCCTCCTATTTTGTCGCCGTCGTCGTCGTCGTCGTCTTCCGTCCTCCCTCGTCGTTGTCGTCGTCAGCGTCGCCGTCTTCCCTCCTTCTTCGTCGTTCGCGTTGTCGCCGTCCTCCCTCCTTTCTCGTCGGTGTCGTCGTTGTCGTCGTCGTCGTCCTCCCTCCTCCCTCGTCGTCGTCGTCGTCGTTGGCGACGTCGTTGTCGTCGTCGTCGTTGTCTTCGTCGTCGGCGTCGTCGTCGTCGGCGTCGTCGTCGTCGTCGGCGTTGTCATCGTCGTCGTCGGCGTCGTTGTCGTCGTCGTCGTCGGTGTCGCCGTCGTCGTCGTCGTCGTTGTCGTCGTCGAAGTCATTGGAGACGTCGTCGGTGTCGTCGTAGTCGGTGTCGGCGGCGCCGTCGTCGTCGTTGTCGCTGTCGTCGTCGGCGTCGGTGTCGTGGCCAAGTGCCATGTGGTACCTACCGTCACGGTCTTGTCTTCAGAGGCCTTGCGACCAAGTTGCGGGTGGGAGGGTGGGATGTTTGCACGAGCAGCGGAGAGGACAGCTTCAAGACGGTCAAAGTGATTGATTCTCTTTTCTAAAAAACTAATAGATTCTACCCCCCTCCCCCCCCGGAGTTATCGCCTCCCCCTGGGATAGTATGATGTCATAATATATATATATATATATATATATATATATATATATATATTCTGCACACCCGTCCACCCTAAATATGAAAGCATACCATCCCAGCCAAATCGGGTTCCCCCCCTGAGGTTCCTTTGTAAAAAACACTATGCGGTGACATTGTTTGTTCTAACATAACACTGTGTCACGAATCCCTCGCAAAAAATGGGACGAAGTGCACACGCGCGCGTCGTTGCGCGCGCATGCCGACATCCTTCAAAAACCTTCGGTGCGGGAAGGATTTCGCAATCGAGTTTCGAAAAAAAACTACAAAAACGCAAGGTTTCGCAACACAGAGTTGCTAAAAAAGCTTCCGCGAAAGCTCTTGCGAAATCTTAAGAAAAGCATAGGTGTTTCAAGATTTTCACAAAATTCTACCAAACGGGCTTCGCGCGCGCTCATGTCGAAATCTGTCGAACGCCCTTGCGCGTGTGTCGTCCGAGAATCCCTTGCAAAAAATGGGACGAAGTGCAGACGCGCGCGTCGTCGCGCGCGTACGCCGAAAACTTTCAAAACCCATTGGTGTCGGAAGGATTTCAAAATCGTGTGTCCAAAAAAACATACACAAACCCCAAGTTTCGCAACATGGATGTTCAACAAAAGCGTGCGCGCGCGCTCTTGCGTCGTCGTCGTCGTCGTCGTCGCCGTCCTCCCTCCTTCCGCGTCGTTGTCGTCGTCGTCGTCGCCTACGTCGTCCTCTGTCTTTCCTCGTGTTCGTCGTCGTCGTCCTCTTTGGCGTCGTGGTCGTTTCCGTCGTCGTTGTCGCCGTGGTCGTCTTTCCTCCTCCTCCCTCGTCGTCGTCGTCGTCCGTCGTCGGCGTCCCGTCGTCGTCCCTCCTATTTCGTCGTCGTCGTCGTCGTCGTCGTCGTCGTCGCCGTCCTCCCTCCTCCCTCGTCGTTGTCGTCGTTGTCGCCGTCGTCGTCCTCCCTCCTTCCTCGTTGCCTTCGTTGGCGACGTCGTCGTCTTCGTCGTCGGCGTCGACGTCGTTGTCGTCTTCGTCGACGTCGACGTCGGCGTCGTCGTCGTAGCCGCCGTCGTCGTCGTCGTCGGCGTCGGCGTCGGCGTCGTTGACGTCGTCGTCGTCGGTGTCGTCGTTATCGTCGGCGCCGTCATCGTCGTCGTCGTTGTCATCGTCGTCGTCGTCGGCGTCGGTGTCGTCGTCGTCGGAGTCGGAGTCGTCGTCGTCGTCGTCGTCGTCGTTGTCGGCGTCGTCGAAGTCGTTGGAGACGTCGTCGGTGTCGTCGTAGTCGTTGCTGGCGGCGTCGTCATCGTCGTTGTCGCTGTCGTTGTCGGCGTCGCTGCTGTTGCCAAGTGCCAAGTGGTACCCACCGTCACGGTCTTAAGAGCTTTTGCGGACCAAGTTGCGGGTGGGTGGGCGGGATGTTTGCGCGAGCAGTGGAGTGGACAACTCACTGCGAAGAGAAATTAATTGCACCACATAGATTGCACAGCATAGGTCGCAGCCGTTGTGTTGCATCTCATTGTTTGCACCGCCTTTGTTGCTCAACATACGTCGCACATTCTGTATTGTACAACAGAGACTGCACCGCGTATATTGCACAACCTAGATCGCACAACATGGGTTGCACAACATATAGTTAGTGAACGACCTAAATTCTTTTTTTCTACAGAGATTAGATCCCACTACCCTCCCGAGGCCAGACTTATCGGCACCCCGTGGGGATGTGCAATTTACATGCGATTTTGCCCCATCGACCATCCTAAAAACAAACTCGCACCATCCCAGGGGGGCTGGTATCTCCCCCCTTCATCCCCTGCAAAAAATACTATGCCCGCACACTCGTTCATCAACTGTCATCAACTGTCAAGAACCCCCTGCAAAAAAGGGACGAAGTGCACACGCGCACGTCGTCGCGCGCGCATGCCAAAACCCTCCAAAAAGGTGTCGTAAGGACTTCAAGATCGAATGTCCCAAACATATATAGAAAAGCACAAGGTTGCGCAATACGGTTGTCAAAAAAAATTGCGCGCTTGCGAATTTTTGAAAAAACAAGCATCGGTTTCATCATTTTCAAAAACTGCTACCACATGGGTTTCGCGCGCGCATGCTGAAATCGTCCGAATGCCCTTGCGCGCGTGCCGTCGCGAGAACCCTTTGCAAAAAATGGGACGAAGAGTACACGCGCGCGTTGTCGCGCGCGCATGCCGAAATCCTACAACAATTTCAGTCGTCGTAACGATTTCAAAACCGAGTGTCTTGTCAAAAAAGCGTGCGCTTGCGCTCTAGCGAATCCGGCAGAAAACCACAGGTTTTTCACATGTCCATGGAATTCCGCCAAACGGGCCTCTGGCGCCGCATGCCGGCATCATTCGCACGCCTGTACGCGCCCGCGCGTGCTGGGGAGGCACGATCCGTGTAAAATAATACCATGCGTGCCACTCGCGCGTCGGCCGCGTGCGCATATCGAACTCTTTCCAAAACGTGTATCACCGACGCGAGGACGCCGTCATCGTCGTCGGCGTGATCAGCATTTGCGCCCGCACTGGCCGGGCCGTCGCCGTTGTCAGCATCGTCACCAGCATCGCTACTATCATCATTGTGTCTACCCTACCGTCGTCGAAGTTGCCATGATACCGCGACCGCCCAAGTTGCCGACTCGTATTGAAGTGCCTGCTGGGATGTGCCCAGCGGCCAGCGCCACGCATCGCAATCACCACAGCATGGGTTTTGCAAACCAGGTTGCGGGTGGGTGGGGTGGGTGGGTGGGATGTGTGCAAGAGCACGGGAGGTGGTCAAGCGCGGTGCAGGATAGTCAATCACACGGCACACATTGCACCACAAAGATTTCACCCTATGCGTATATATACATACATATATACACACAAATATAATATATATATATATATATACACGTGTTGTACCACATAGATTGCACATGGGTTGTTGCACATGTGTTGCACAACATAAGTTGCTAGACACACACTGGTTGGGGCCCACGCTGGCTAACATTGCTTATGTACTGAGCAAGTGTGGAGAGAAGGTGGAGGCGGTTCACTTCCGGGGTGAGGCACCCCTTTTCCCAGGGTTGAGTGTGGGGTCGTGGGCCGCCGCGTTCATTGTGCGCCCTGGCACCAGACTGGTTGCCCCCCATTACGATCGCTGTCATATGTTCCGGCCTCACGACGAAAACAACGAAATGGCCTTAACATTTGTTTGTTGTATATTGGGGTCACATACCAATTGTAAAGTCCCACTCTCCTTCCCCCCCTCCCTCCTTCGTCTTCAACCTCCCCAGATTGCCCTCCTCCATCCCTCTCTCCGACTGCCTCCCTCACTCACCCGCTTCCCCCCTCGAAGACATCTACTCATCTTCCCATCTCTCTTTCTCTCTCTCTCTCTCTCTCTGAGTGAGAGATGCCGCTAAAGGGGCCAGCGCCTACCCAGGTCGACCAACCAGCCAGCTTCCCCTCTCATCCCTCCCCTCGCTCCTCAGCCCTCACATCCCCCATCGCTCCTCATCTATCCCTTCCCAATCGTTCATCCTCCTCGCTCCGCGCTTCCTTCGCTTCTCCTTTCCTCTTCCGCAGCCACAGCATCACCACCTCCGGCGTGCCGTCCCAGCTCAAGGAGGGCGCACTGAAAGGGGGCGCGAGGCCAACCGGGCGGGATTCCTTGAGCCGCTCGCGGCGGAGCGCCGGCGCGGCGCACGAGGCGCGAGCTCGAGGGAAGAAACACCATGACCATGACCAAGATGTCGTGGGATCTTGTCGACGCCGATCTTGGTCATGGCCCATGCTGGCCGTCGCCGATTCGCGAGGATGATCCACGAATTGACGATGCATTCTGTCAGTCTTGGTCGTGGTCCCTCGCTTCTTCCCTCCACCAGCTAAGGGGGCCCGCGATGGACCCGCAGCTCGCTGCCATGCTCGGCGCCCTGGGCGGCGGCGGCGGCGGCGGTGTTCGGGGGCCGCCCAGAAAGGTCGTATTCCGAGTGCGGGGCGTCGGCCTGGGCAGGGAGGGACGTCGGTTGGGCCGTCGGTCGGTCCGTGCTCGTGCCCGTCCTGGCGGGAGGCCTCTCGCCGCCGCAGCTGGCTTCCATTCGAGATTCTGGTCAGAACTTGGCATCGCTCGGACGTGTGTGTTTTTTTCCCTGGGCGAAGACCATCGAGGAGCATCTTGGATCATCTCGCGGAAGCATAAACGGACGTCCGAGCGATGGCGAGAGAACGCACCCGAGGATTGGTCCGCGGGTCGAACCTCAAACCCTGGAACCAGACACCCTTGCGTCGCAAAAATATCGCAGCGGGATATCTGTTCTGCAATTTTCTGACCCACGGGGTCTTCAGCAAGCTCCAGGGCCATCGAGAGGGCATTCGGGATGAAAAGTCGGTCCCAGCGAAAAAATCGCGGCGGCGGGGATCTGCGGACGCCCAAGCCAGGGAGGCATCCACACCGATCCTGGGCCCAGGATCGGCCCGGCTGGGATCGTTGAGGTGGGCAACGGACGGCCTCCGAGGTGGCGGCGGCGGCGCACCCATGACGGGCGCCGGGCAAACGTGCCGATCTGCCGCTGCGCTTGCACGTGCTGTTTCATGTCGTCTCTGGAAAGCCATGGGATCCCTGCGGACGGATGCAGCTCGAAGAGCCAGCCTTGATGGCGCAAGTGTAACACCAGGGGCTTCCTCGCCTCCTTCCATCCCTCCCCTCTCCGTCCCGTTTCCTTCACCATCCCTCACCTTCGGCCTCATCCTGCCGCCTCATCCCCCCTCCCCTCTCAGGAGGAGCAGTACTGGACGCGTTCTCGCACTGCACGCATGCTGACCCACCCATCACCTGGACTGTTCGGGGATTGGACTACCAGTTAGGAAGTCGCAGTTAGGAAGTCGCCAGCGAGCTCGGTCACAAACGCTGCCCCCCATACACACACACTCACACACATACGCACGCACGCACGCACGCACGCACGCACGCACGCACACACACACACACACACACACACACACACATTGTAAGGAACACTTCTGCTTGCCTTCGTGAAACTATGATTTCCTCGACGGTCAGGTCTGTTGGCCAAAGGTCTAGGGCACGTTGGGCATATGCTTATCTTGCCTTCAAGCTGCTCCCTGGTTGCAGTGGGATTGCACTTCGGTTGTGCTGGAGGGCGCGTGCAGACTAGCTCCCGCATTGGCGGCCTTATCCGTTGTACTCTTGCAGACAAGCATTAACGAAGGCACATGCTGGTGTGCAGCTATTGTGGGTAAGCGTAAGTGTCAACGCGCATGAGCGATGACCCTGGGCTGCAAACTTCCGCATGAAATGATGTACTGCGTGGATCTGGAAGTATTGGATGCTGCATGACAGAAGGAACATTATCATAGCGAGATGCTGCCACGATGACAAAAATCAGATTTGATAGTGTCGCGATCACTTGCCAATGCGTTCGTGTCTCTAAAGGGTTGGGGCAGATGTCGACCCATCTAGCTTACAGTTCTGGCCGTGAGGCCGCCTTCAGGGGAGACCTTCGTGATTCCCCAGCCAGCACGGTCAGAACACTTGCGGCGCGAGTCAAACATGTTACCCCAACATAGACCTTAGCTTTTGAAGGCTGCCTCAAGATCAAACTTCTCCCACAACTACAGCTTAAAGCGTTCATGTATTAACCCCCGTGAAGGCTACCCTGGAAGTCAGGATTGGGCTGAAGCCAACATCCCAGCGTTGCAGGCGTCCAGCATGGACATCACTGCTTCAAAGTCATCCGGCAACCTGCCACTTCGAAGCGGGCGAGTCAGAAGGCAACGAATCAGACGGTGATGGGGTGATGGAGATCATCTGCATGGCTTCCACAGGGACATGCAGCATCATCAGTTAAATAATAGTGATATTGAAGACGCATCTTGGACCAAACCGCACAGGATAGAAAGGCAGATAAGAGCCTCCTGTTGACTGGCAGACAAGCGTTTGTCTTGAAGAGATTCACGAGCGATGCTTAGATCCAGGGTATCACCACTCGATGTTCACAATGTTCAGAAAATCGATGCGAAGTTTCTCCTGTTCTCACTGTTTTTCAGGAGCCTCTGGAACATCCGAAGAAAGGCGTACGCAAGCGCGTCACCCCAAGTTATTGCTTACGACGGCCAGAGAAAAGAAGGACTACCCCCATCCTTTGGCGTGACAGAGCTGGTTCTCAAAAAGGTTCACGAGCCCGTCCCAATGTATCAGGTAGGTTGTTGAAGATGCCATGCGCGAGCCCCCCCCCCCAGCTTGGAAAAGGGCCAGTCCTTCTGCATCCGAGCATATGCGTGGCTCTTCCATACCTAAGTAGACAACGTCCGAAATGGGGGCTGGAACTTGTTTCCACAGAGGACTGCCCAACAAATACCAATCCGGAATGCCCAGATGTTATTGAAGGTGTGTCCCAGATAGCCCACATCCAGAGGCCGTGCCCACCTCGCTCGTACATAACCAACCAGAGCATCCCTCCTTGCAACACTCCACATAGCTGCGCGAGCGGCATCGTACAGTGTAAGGAGGGAAAGCAGAAATCACGAGGCTTCAAGGGGGAGCTGAAGGTTGAGTGGAAGCCCCCGTGAGGAGGCTTACTTACGGAGGCTTAGGCCAAAAAGGCTACGGGGAACGGAATTTGGGATAAGGGGGAGGGGAAGGGGGAGGAGGAGGAGGAGGAGGAGGAGGAGGAGAAGCTAGGGAGGACGAGGAGGAGAAGGGCGGAGGGCTTGCTTGGCTTTCCTTTTGTGGCGAGAGGGCAACTGAGCCCAGCAGCTGAGGCTGGGGCCTCGTAAGCATCGGCCTATGCTGCCCTTGGACCTTCCATTTGCTATGGTTGTGAAAAAAGTCGGCCGAGGATGTCCCCTGCAATGCTCGACGGCCTCTGGGACATGCCCATGATCACCAGCATCGCCTTCCACCCGCGGCCCGAGGTGGCGGCTCACATGGGCGCAACCAGTGGCCCGCTGAGGCAAGGCGTTTTCGAAGTCGCGGGGGGCGACAAAGTGAGCTACAGCCTCTACCTCCCAGAGGAGGGTGAAGTTGTTAAGGTTGTGGTGTTCAACTTCCATGGGAACGCCGAGGTGTGCACGGACATCGGCATGGAGGCGGGGCTGTTCCACCGCGTCGGCGCCGCTTTGCTATCCATTGACTACCGCGGCTACGCTTGGGGCACTGGGCAGCCAAGCCTCACGAAGTTGTGCAACGACGCTTCAAATTGCTTCGAGGCTGCCGGCAAGGTGCTTAGCGACGCGGGCATCGATGACGCGAAGCGGGTTGTAATGGGGAGGTCCATCGGTGCCACCTGCGCTGTGCACTTGGCCGCCATGCACGCCGCTGACGTTTATGGCCTCGTGATTGATAGCGGTCTGATGTCCATCAAGGAACTCCCCATGGTGGCGTCGATGGCACCCATGTTTTTGGGACCGCAGGCGCCCGCTGTATTTGCGCAGTTGAAGGAGCCGTTCGATACTTATGGCAAGCTTGCTGCCATCTCCTGCCCCACGTTGGTGATGCACGGCGATCGTGATCAGATCGTGGCCGTGGAGCAGGCTGTCAAGTGCCACGAGCGGCTCGCCTGTGGGGACAAGAAGCTGCGCCGCTGGGAGAGTGCGGGCCACAACGACGTCCTCGCCACGAACCTACAGGACTGGGAGGCAGAGGTCGTGGAGCTCATCCCGAAGAAGAAAAACATGAGTAGAACCTAAGCTGTCGGAGGTCCGCGCGGATTTCTTGGATCGGCGCTGGCCCCCCCACCCTGGCGCACAGTGCGCGCCAGGAACGGCGCCGGAGGCGCCGCCAGGGGAGCCCAGCGCCGACCCAAGAGGCGGCGCGAGGTCGCGAAAATAGCCGTGCATCGCGCATCGCGGGGCGCGATGCGCGAAGGTTGGTGACCTAGGAACCCCGTGGCGGCGCCTCCAGCGCCGCCCCTGGCGCGCACCGCGCGCCAGGGAGGGGGGTCTGACGCCGATCCGAGAAATCCGCTCGGAGCTCCGAAAGTTTGTGCTTGTGCCGTTTCTCTTCTTCGACCATCGGGAAGGCCGTGGCTTTCGACAACGCCTTCCCAGCGGGGGCGCTCGTGGAGGCCCGCACGCCCTCGGAGGGGGCCACGAGCGGCGCATGGGCCCGCGTGCTGGGGCCGCAGGGAGCGGGGCGCCTCAACGTGGAGCTGCCCGGCGGGGAGATCGGGGACAACGTCGGGGGGGGATGGGGTATAGGCTCAGGGGGGGGGGAGCGTCATCGAAAGTTTCCGAGTTTCCCGGGATTTGCGGGGCCCGGGGTTGTCTCCGTCAGTTGGCCCTCGTCGAGGGCGCTCCGGGGGAGCCGGGATCGTCCCAAACAGCCGCGGTGGAGCCGAGTTATGAATCGAGGACCAAGGGGCCACGTTGGAGGGACGATAGGCTCAGGAGGCAACGCATCGACCTCCAATCGCCCACTCATCGCCGATAGGGGCATGATAGCCCACCCAGCCCAGGAAGGTGCGGGCTTGCTATGAGGAGCATGTCGCCGATCTGTCGGCGATGTATCACTAATTCCAGATCGATGCTTCCCCCCCTGAGCCAGTCCCCCCCCAAGGTTGCCCCTAAGGAGAGGGTGCTGAGCGACACGAGCTTCAGGGTGGTACACAGGAACCCCTTCGCGGTGGGCGCGCAGGTCGAGGCGCACTCGCTCAGCTCGAGGAGCAATAAACATTGCATAAGCATAAGCTGTCGGAGCTCCGCGCGGATTTCTTGGATCGGAGCCGGGCTCCCCTCCCTGGCGCGCGCAGGGGCGGCGCCAGAGGCGCCGCCAGGGGATCCCAGCGCCGATCCAGGAAATCCGCGCTGAATTCCGAAATGTTCTGCTTGTGCCGTTTTTGTTCCTCCATCAGCGCCGCGGGGATGAACGGCATGAAAGGGACGGTCATCGGGCGCGGCGGCAAGGATTCTGATCGCATTCGTGTCAATTTCGGGGAGGCGGGCGAGAAGGCTGTGAAGCCTGCGAACCTGAAGCCGGTGGATTAGGAGGGAGCCAGAGCGGTGTGAAGGTAGAGGCTAGATTGGTAAAAGGCCCACGTCGAAGCGGGAGTGGTCAAGTGGGTGCGTCAGATCGGCAACGAGAGCCAGCAGAACGAGCCAGCGGCGGCTGCTGCTGTCTCGAGCGTTGCACCACCATTGTCGGCGGATGCATGCAGACAAGGCCTGCCACTTCCAGCTGACCAGGCTGCAGATACGGAGGCGCGGGTGCGCAACGGAAGAGCCATGGAAGAAAAAATGGACCCGGCGCGATCCCGATTAGGGGAAAGTCTCCCATTGCACGGGCGCGTTGCTTGGCACTGCTTGGCAGCACTCTGCACTGCTTTGCCTTGCTCAGCGTTGCCTTGCATTGCTTAGCGTTGCCTGCGATTGCTCGGTATGTTTGGCTTTGCTTGGCATTGCTTGGCACTGCTTGGCGACGGGGAACCCGAGGAACCTCCGAGGAACGGGCAACGTAACAATAGGAGGCACCAGGGGCGGGGAACCCGAGGAACCTGGGGAACCAGAGGAACCTCCGGGAAGCAGGCCACGCAACAAATTCGCCGGCCCAACGGGCCAGAGGCGTGCTAAGATCTCCGGTAACTGGTTAAGAATTCTCTAGTTCGCGCGCGCGGGGCGGCCCCTGGGGGTCCCCGGACGAAAAGTACCCCGGCAAGGTCCTGAGAGAGTCCCGAGAGGAGTCCCCCAGAGCGCTCCAGGAGCGCTCCATGAGCGCACCAACAGGGCTCCGAGACGTCCCCGAGAGCCCCAAGAAAGGCCAAGAGGCCCCCAAGAGGCCCCCAAGATGGTACACGAGGGGTCCGACATGCCACAAGATCGCTCCAAGACGCCCAAGATAGCCCCCAGACGCCCCAAGAGGCCTCCCAGAGCACTCCCAAGAGGGCCCCCGGAGGCAAAATTCATTGTTTTTCCTTAGGTTTTTGAAAGATTTTGGAGCTTCCACCTTTTCGGTTCCCGACGCCCCAAGACGGCCCCAGAGGCCCCCAAGATCGCCCCAAGAGGGCCCAAGAGGCCCCCAAGAGGGCCCCAAGATGGCCCAAGAGGGCTCGAAGACGGCCCAAGAAGCCTCCAAGACGGTCCAAGAGGGCCCCAAGAACACCCCCAAAGGGGCCCCAGAGAGGGAACACGAAACAAAATTTCGCGCCCTCGGCCCTAAGAAGCCCCTACGAGGCCCCAAGAGGCCCCTAAGAGGCCCCAAGAGGCCCCCACGAGGCCCTCAGGAGGCCCCCAAGAGTCCCCCAAGCGGCCCCAGGAGGCCCCCCAAATGCCCCCCCGAGCGCCCCAGGAGTCCCCCAAGCGGCCCCAGGAACCCCCAAAGCGCCGCATTGACACCAGGCCCTCGGGCAAACGGCAGACATGAGACCGTATGGGCCGGCGGAATGAGCGAAGCGATTCAATAAGAGGCATTGGGGGCAGGGAACCTGAGGAATTTGAGGAACCTCCGAGCAACGGGCAAATTAACAATAGGAGGCACCAACCTTTAACCAAGTAAGGGCCCCTTAGGCAAGCCTAATTGGGGAACAATGATGCGCGGTGCACATTGTTCATATTATCAGACGGCTATTACCTGATTGACTGCGAACAGATCATACACGCATCTTGTTTTCCTGACATTAGTGATAGTCCGAATCGACGACGCCTGCCTTTGGGAGGAGATAGGGAGGAGCAAAACAGACAGAAAATTATCCCGGCAAAGCAACCTAACAGCGATGTGTAGAAGCATATCTGAAAGCATTCCACTTAAGATTCAGAGTGCAAACATCTCAGTTGCCTCGAATTCCTCGTCCTGTCCTCCTCCTCCTCTCCTCCTCCTCCTCCTCCTCCTCCTCCTCCTCCTCCTCCTGGTACTCCTCCCCCTCCCCTCCTCCTCCTCCTCCTCCTCCTCTTCCTGGTCGTCCTCCTCCTCCTGGTCGTCCTCCTCCTCCTGCTCGTCCTCCTCCTCCTCCTGCTCGTCCTTCTTCTCCTGCTCCTCCTGCTCCTCGTCCTGCTCCTGCTCGTCCTCGTCCTCCTGGTCTTGCTCGTCCTCCTCCTCGTCGTGCTCTTGCCCCTGCTGAAAATGTGGCCCAGGAATGGGAGTTCTGGGAAGTCGAAGAGCACGAAGTTGCCTACAGTTGGCTACGGGCATTCAAAATGTGGCCCGGGAATGGAGTTCTGGGAACTCGAAGAGCACGAAGTGGCCTACAGTTGGCTCCGGGCATTCAAAATGTGGCCCGGGAATGGAGTTCTGGGAACTCGAAGAGCACGAAGTGGCCTACAGTTGGCTCCGGGCATCCATGTGGCCCGGGAAATGTGGCCGAAGGGAAGTGTGTGACTGTTGCTCCGGGAACTCGGGAAAGAGCACGAAGTGTGTGACTGTTGCATCCGGTTGTTCTAAATGTGGCCCGGGAATGGCGTTCTGGGATCTCGAAGAGCACGAAGTGTGTGACTGTTGCATCCGGGTATTGAGAATGTGGCCTGGGAATGGAGTTCTGGGAAGTCGAAGAGCACGAAGTGTGTGACTGTTGGTGAAAAACGAGCCCGGCACCTGCCGCCCGGCAACTCCAAACACCTGCCCGGACCCCCCTGTGGAGTGATCTGCTGCTCTCTTTTGATCCCACTAGAAACCTATCAGTCTTCGCTGTTAGGTAAAAAGGAAGCAACCACACAAAAGAAAAAAAAGAGAGATAGAGAGAGGAGAAGAGAAGAGACGATGTAAGAGAGAAGAGAGAAGAGGTAATAGAGGAGAAGATAAAAGACGAGGAAATAAGAGAAGCGATGAGAAGAGAGAAGACTGAAACCATAATATATCAGAGAGAAGAGATAATGGAAAAAGGAGAAGAGAGAAGAGAGAAGAGATAAGAGCGAAGAGAAGAGAAGAGAAGAGAAAGCAAAAAAGATAGGTAGAGACAGAGACAGGGACAGAGACAGGGAGAGGGAGGAGGAGGAGGAAGAGGAGGAGGAGGAGGAGGACCAGTATAAACCCAAGAGGCATCAACGATGTTGGAATAAACCCTCCCTCCAAACTCCCTCTTCACAGGCCCCTACAACAGTTCATTTCCACTGAGGGAGCTGCCGAGTTGGAACACAACCGTTTGAAGACCCTGAAGCATGCCAACACATTGTTCTCGGGATTCCAACGCCACGGATCAAACTGAGTGTTGCGTATTGACGTCTTGACGACCTCGAATCGTGCCAGAACGCACTGCCTGGGACTTCAATACCTCGAACCAACGTAATTGTTGCACCCTCATAATCCTCAGTCGTTCCAAAACACCATTTCTGGTATGCTGATCATGGAAATCCGCGAAAATCGTCCAGATTTGAGACAAGAAGAGAGGGAGGAACCAGAAGAAAATAAAAGTGCACGGCGCTGAGGCGAGAGCCACATGTTGAAAACGACCCGCCCTCAATCCGTGAAACTCTTGCAGTTGTCTTGATGCTTACTAACAATAACAACAACACAAGTACTACCCGTATATGTATATATAATGTATATATAACCTAAAATAACCATTTTTGTGTTGACAAAAAGCGGCGCCAAGACGAGCGCCACATTTTGAAAACGTGCCGCCCTCAATCCGTGAAACACTTGCAACGTGTTTAGAACGAATACGCGCGGCGCTCAGGCGAGGGCAACATTCTGAGGACACCTCAATCCGTGAAGCTCTTGCAAGCGTTTAAAACGAGTGTGCGCGGCGCGAAGGCGAGAGCCACATTTTGAAAACGGCCCTCCCTCCATCTGCGAAGCTGTTTCCAATGTTTAAGCTTCAGGGTCATAAATGATGAGGATGTCTCAGGCGAAACGCCCAGCCCGCCCTGAAAACAGGCTGCGGGGTGCGACAGGGAGAAGTTAGTTAGAAGGGAAAGGAATGGAGGAGGGGGAGGAGGAGGGGAGAGGGGTGGTGGGAACGGGGGGGAACGGGGGGAGGTGGAGGGGAAGGGGGAGGGGGAGGAGAAGGGTGAGGGGGAGGACGGGGAGAAAGAGGAGGAGGAGGAGGAGGAGGAAGAGGAGAAAGCGGGAGGAGGAGAGGGAGGGAGGATGATAAAGACGAGGAGGAGGCCTTTTGGGGGCCTCTAAGGGGTACCTTGGGAGGCCCCATGGGGCTTCTTTTGGCATCTGGGGGGGCTTGTTGGGCCGTCCCAGGGCTCTCTTGGCCCGTTTGCCGCCTGCGGTGGCCGTCTTGGAGGCTCTCTGGGTGCTCTTGGGGCGCTTTCGTGCCGTCTTGGGGCCTCTTGGGCCGCCTTGGCCCGTCTTGAGACCCTCTTGGGGGCTTCTTGGGCCGTCTTTGAGCTATCTTGGAGACCGTTGTGGCCGTCTTCGCCTGTCCGAAGCCCGGCGAGGAGAGCATGCGAAAATCTTACCAAAAATTGTGGGAAGTCAGTGCTGTCGAGTTGGCTGAAACAAACGTCTTTGGGGGCCTCTTGGGCCGCCTTTCGGCCATCTTGGGCCATCTTGGAGGCACACTGTGGCAATATCGGGGCCGTCTTGTAGGCGTGTTGGGACTGTCTTGGAGGCCAGCTTGGGCGGACAGGGCCCGTGCCTCCCACCCGTTCTGATTATTCCGGGTGGACGGCGGGTTGTGATGGAGGCCACCGGTAATTTTTTGCAGGGGCCCAAACGGTCAATTAGCATTCAGCACGCCGTGCACCCGTTTTCAAGCAACAGGGGACGACGGATCGAAGACACCTACGGCGAATCGCCGCTACCCCTGGCCCTTCTAGAAATGCCGATCTGGCCAAACGTGAGGCCAGGCTGGGCCAAGCGATTGGGCTATGGGTTCCCCCAGCCGTTGTGGAAACCAAAGAGGAGAACACTTCAGGAAGGAAGAGAGAGGAGGAGGGAGGAGAAGGAGGAGGAAGAGGAGGAGGAGGAGGAGAAAGGGGAAGCCTTTTGGGGCCTCATGGGGGCTTCCTGGGAGCTTGTTGAGGGCGCTGAAGGGCCTATTGCGGCCTCTTGACCCTTGGGGGCCTCTTGGGGACCTCTTGCCTTCTGAGGCCGTCTTGAGGATATCTCTAGGCCGTTGTGGAGCCTTCTTCGGGCGCTGCGGGGCCCTCTTTGCCAGTCTGGGGCCTTCTTGGGGTCCTCTGTGGCCGTATCGGGGCTATCTTGAAGGCCTCTGGGGCCGTCTTCGGTTGTCGCAAGCCTGAAAAGGCAAGAGCGCAAAAGCTGGTGGAAAACCATGGGGAAATCATTCATCTTACCATCCTGGAGCCCTCCGTTGGCGTCTTGGAGACCCCTTGGGCCGTCTGGAGAGTATCTCGGGCAGTCTTTGATTCATCTTAGGCCATCTTGACGGCATCTTGGGCCCTCTTTGGGGCGTCTTGGGATTGTTTTGGAGGCCATCTTGGGGCCAACTGAGAAACCGATGTTTCAGTTGGCCAGCGGGATGCGCAGAGACCCCGCTTGGAATTTCGCCAACAGATTTTCTTGAAAGCCAGGGGGCGGCGGATGACGAAAGAGCGAGGTACGAGCGAGAGACGTTTCGCAGGGGGCGTACAGGGAGGGGGTCTGAGGGAGGGGGCTAGCGGGGGAACAAAAGTCTAGTTGCCCTTTTCCTTCGTTACGTTTCGAGTGAAGCGGCTCCCGGGCGGCTCCCATGGCCCGTTTCCACATTTTTTTTTTCGAGTGACGCGGCCCAAGGGCCCGAAGACGGCCCACTAGGGCCCCAAAACGGCTCTAGAGTGCCCCAAGACGGCCCCAAGAGAGCTTCAGATGGCCTCCAGACTGTCAAAGAGAGTCTCGAGACGGCTCCAGAGGCCGTCAAGAAGGCCCCCGAGAGGGCCTCAGGAGGCCAAAAACATGGATTTCCCTTGAGTTTTTGCAGGTTGTTCGGGTTTGCCCTTCTTCAGTCCCAGAAGGGCCCCAGACGGCCCAGAAGGCCCCAAAGATCGTCCCAAGACGGCCCCAGAGGCGCCCCAAAGGAGCCCAAAACAATCCAAGAGGGCCCCGAGACGGGCCCAAGACGGCCCAAGAGGCTCCAAAGATCGTCCTAAAACGGCCCCTGAGGCCCCCCAAAGGAGCCGAAAACGGTCCAAGAGGGCCCCCAGGCGGCCCAAGAGGGACCCAAGACGACCCAAGTGGGCCCCCACACAGCCCCAAGAGGCTCCCAAGCGGGCCCCAGGAGGAGGGGGAGGAGGAGGAGGAGGAGGAGGAGGAGGAGGAGGAGGAGGAGGACAGGGAGGAGGAGCAGGAGGAGGAGGAAGAGGAGGAAGAGAAAGATGAGGAGGAGGCGGAGGAAGGGAGGTAGAAGGAGGAGGAGGAGGATGAAGAGGACCAGTATAAAACCAAGAGTCATCAACGATGTTGGAATTAACCTTCGCTCCAAGCTCCCTCTTCATGGGCCCCCACAACGATTCATCTCCATTGAGGGAACTGCCTCGTTGGAAGACAACCGTTTGAAGATCCTGAAGCATGCCAAAACATTGTTCTCGGGAATCCAACGCCACGTATCAACCTGGCTGCTGTGACTTGACGATCCGGAATCGTGCCAGAGCGCCATTTTGGGGATCTCAACACCGCGAATCAACATAATTGCTGCACCCGCAAAATCTTGAGCCCTTCCAAAACATAGATTCTGGTACGTTGATCACGGGAATCCGTAAAGCCCTCGCAAATTTTGAAAACGAAAGTACGCGGCGCTAAAGCGAGGGCCACATTTTGAAAAGGAACCGCCCTCGATCCGTGAAGCTCTTGCAAATGTTTGAAACGATTGTGCGCGGCGCTAAAGCGAGAACCGCATTTTGAAAAGGAACCGCCCTCGATCCGTGAATCTCTTGCACCTGTTTGAAACGAATGTGCGCAGCGCTAAGGCAAGAGCCACATGTTGAAAAGGAATCGCCCTCGATCCGTGAAACTCTTGCAAATGTTCGAAACGATTGTGCGCGGCGCTAAAGCGAGAGCCACATTTTGAAAACGGGCCGCCCTCAATCCGTGAATCTCTTGCACATGTTTGAAACGAATGTGCGCAGCGCATAGACGAGAACCACATGTTAAAAAGGAACCGCCCTCAATCCGTGAAACTCTTGCAAATGTTTCAAACGAGTGTGCGCGGCGCTACGGCGAGAGACACACTTTGAAAATGACCCGCCCTCAATCCGTGAAACTCTTGCAAGTTTTACAACGAATGTGCGCGGCGCTAAGGCGAGAGCCACATTTTGAAAACGACCCGCCCTCAATCCTCAAATTTCTAGCGAATGTTTAAAACAAATGCGCGCGGCGCTAAGGCGAGAGCCACACTTTTGAAAACCACCCGCCCTCAATCCGCGAAAATGCTGTCACCTTTTAAGCTTCAGGGTCGTAAATGGTGAGGAAGTCTCAGGCGAAACGCCCGGCTCGCCCTAAAGACTGGCCTCGGGGTGCGACAGGGAGGAGTTATCTATAAGGAGAGGGGATGGAGGATGAGGGAGAGGAGGTGGAGGAGGAGGAGGAGGAGGATTTGTTTTGTTTTTGTTTCCTTCGCGGCCTGCCTGCCGACGCACTGAGCGCCGCCTTGCATGCCTTCGCAGGCCAGAGACCTTCCCGAGCCCGCCGGGGCGCCCGCCAGGAAGGGCACTCCTGCCGCCACCTCCTCCTCCTCCTCGAAGGAGCAGCCGCTCGCCTGCACACGGGGGGGCGCGCCGCCCGGCCTGCCGGCGCAGAGGCGCGCCGCCGCTCGGCTGCCAGCTACCACGGGGCGCAGCCGCACGCGGAGCGCCTCGGCGCCGTGGTCGCTGGGCCAGTTGCCCGTGGCCTCGGTCGGGGCGTGGCTCTCCAAGACCGCGGCGCGGGAGGCCTGATCGCGGAATAGCTCGGCCTTGAGTCCTCGAACAAGGAGAGATCCGCTCCACCTTGCCCTTTCCAGACTTCTGGTCCTCCTGTTGCTTGTGGGGTGGCCTCGACAGGCGGGGCAGGTCGGCCTCTCGCAGCATGGTGCGATACCTGCCCGCCCTCGTCTCGGAGAAGGGCACGGCCACGTGTCCGTCCTCCCTCGGCGCGAAGACCTCGTTGAATCCCCCCGCTATCACCGTCAAGTCCACCTCGCGCTTGCTGTCCTCGTCCGCGCCGTCGGCGAACGAGTTGAGGGCGGCAAGCTGCTCCGCGTCGCCGCCACGAGCGTGGCAGGTCACGACGCGCACCGATCTGCAGGTGGCCTTGTGAACCATGTCCACTCGCCCGAAAGCCACGCCATTGAACTGCGTCTCCATAAAAGTGATGTTGTTGAACGCCTCGTCTCTCACTGCATTGAGCAAGCCGTCCGGTGGTCTCCTGGCGTGCTTGAAGTATTTGGTACTGTAGCCGCTGCCGAGGTCCTTGGCTGTGTCGGCAGCGTCTGTGTGCTCGACCTCCTGCAAGCAGATGACGTCCCACTGCGCCTTGCATTTGCTGTCCCTCATGACGGGCCACCAGCTCGCCCAGTTCGAGGCGCCGTCGGGCCCGACGCCCTCGCGCTCGTTCCACGTCGCGGCGTACGTCGAGCACAACACGTTGTAACAGCCCACCGAGATCGGGCTGGCCGCCGGCCCAGTCCGCGAGCCGCCGTCGCGGAGGTGGTCGAATTGGCGCCGCTTGCGGGGCAGAATGAGCCGTTGCAGGGAAGCGAGCGCCATGCACGCGGCACCCAGCGCTGCAAAGACCAGCTGCCCCGGCCGCCATCGCCGCAGAACCTGCATCACGCGGAGCCCTCTGGCCGCGCGCCGCGGCGCCAGCGGCCGCCGCCGAAGGGGCAGGGCGGCCCGAGGCGCGCCGCGGCAGGGCCGCCCCACTTGAGCCAAAATGGCTACGGAGGAGGAGGAGAAGGAGGAAAAGGAGGAGGAAAAGGAGGAGGAGGAGGAGGAGGAGGAGGAGGAGGAGGGAGGAGGAGGAGAAAGCGGAGGAGGAGAAAGACGAGGAGAAAGAGGAGGTGGAGGAAAAGGACGAGGACGAGGGAGGAGGAGGAGGAGGGAGAGGAGGAGGGAGAGGAGGAGGAGGATGGAGGATGGAGGATGGAGGATGTAGGAGGAGAAAGACGAAGAGGAGGAGGAGGAGGAGGAGGAGGACGACGAGGACGAGAGAGGAGGAGAACGAGGAGGAGTCAGGAGGAGGAGGAGGGAGAGGGACGAGGAGGAGGAGGAGGCAGAGGAGGAGAAGAAGAAGAAGAGGAGGAGGAGGAGGAGGAAGAGGAGAAGGAGCAAGGCTCCCAACTGAAAGCGGTGACGTAACACGCGCTTACCAGCAAGGCTCCCAAGAACGAGCGGTGACGCAACAAGCTCTTACCACCAAGGCTCCCAAGAGCGAAGGGTGCCCTGAGCCATCTCGGGCAGGTTACTGAAGCGCTCCTTCCGTTCCAGTGCCGGCCCAGGTCTAGCAGCGTTCGGCCCATCACGCAGCTCTTCTTTCTACTGTTCAGCTCAATCACTTTTTCGCCAGCTACTGCATCCAATTGTTGTTTGCTTACTATTCGGCCCATCCCGCCACCGCGCTTGAGTCGTGGACAAGAGGCATCTTAGAGGCCTCTTGGGCTCTCTTGGGAGGCCCCCTGTGGGCATTTTGGACGCCTCTTGGAAGTCTCTTGGGGCCTCGTGGGGGGTTGTTCAGGGCCTCTGAGCTCTGGGGGCCTGTTGGGGGAAAGGGCTCGAAGCACGAGACCATCTTAGGGCATGCTGAAGTACAGAGTCCAATCCACACTCCCTTGGCTTCTGAAACAGAGACGCGAGCCGTCTCGAGGGCGCTCAGTAGCTCCCAGCCTGGCCCAGAAGCCCAGGGCATGGCCCCCTTCGAGAGCAGTTACAATTTCCAGCACAGAGAACGCAAAGGGACTCGAGAATGCTTAATTCAGCGCCCACGGCACGGCGGTGGATACAATTGATGGCCGTGTTCCGCCAAGCAAAGCAACAGTTTAGTGAGTGTTGATCTGGCATTATGCTCAATGCCCACGCGTCGTGCCACGCCGCGGGGGTGTGCCCTCCGCGCGGGCGCGCCCGGGCCGGACCGCGGCCATGACGATCGCCCCAGAGCTTCGCGAGCGGCTGCAAAGCGCCAGGCTCGGGAGCGAGGCGGTCGAGAGGGTGCTCGAGGACCTCGAGGTCGAGGTGTTCGAGGACCTGGCCTACGTGACCGAGGACGACCTGCAGAGCCTCGGGCCCGTGACGCGCCGCAAGTGCATGGAGCTGGTGCGGAGCGCGGCGGCGGCGGCAACCGCGGGGCTTGCGCCAGCGCCCCCCGAGGTGGGGCCAGCGGCCGCGCCAGCGCCAGCTTCGCCGCAGGCGCCTGCGGCGCCAGCTCCGCGCGAGCTGGACTCTGACTTGGTGCTGGTCGCCCGCCGACCGCCGGTCGTACAGGTGCCTAACCTTCTGGTGCGAGCAAACGGCCACACCGACCTTCTCTCGCGGGAGGACCACCGCTGGCGCCCTGCCCACTGGGGACGTGGCGGCCCCGAGGGGTGGCAGTGGGCACGGGCCGAGTTCGAGGAGGGCAGCTTGGCGGCCCTCGCAGCTGCCCCAGAGCAGGGCGTCTGGTGGGAGGGCCGAGAGTTCTTCCTCGTGTCGAGCAGCAAGAGCAGCGCATCCAAGCTGGGCACCGCGTGGCTCGCCAGTCCGCCCAATGGCGGAGCTGCGGCAGTGGAGCAATCGTTTCAGTGGGGCCAGCGGTTGAAGCTCTTGCCGCCCACCGACGAGCGCCCGCATCCACATTATTCATTGGTTTACGCCGCACCGCCGACACCTTGGGAGCCTTGGATGCCTCTCTTCCTGGGGGCGTTGTCGTAGAAGCGCCGTGGCGCTGTGCGTCCATCTGGGAAACACAAAACCGTGCCCAACAGGAGCCATGATGGATCGCTTGGGGCCCCTCTTGGGGACCTGTCGTGGGCCTCCGAGGGACTCTCGGGGACCTGTTCAGGGCCTCTTAGGACCCTCTGGGGGGGGGCATGTTGGGGGTCCTCGTGGCCCCCTTTGAGTTCCCCCTCTTGGCCTCCTCATTGGGACCTCGTGGGGCTCTGCTGGACACTCTGAAGGGCCATTGGGGGGCCCTGTTGGGCCGTTTGGGGAACCTCTTGGCTGACGTTTGGTGGCATATTGGATTGCTCTGGAAGCCCTGAAGATCGAAAAGGCCAGCACGTCAAACATGCGTTTTTTATGAGGATAAAGAGAGAAAAGGAAAACAAAACAACAACAACAACAACAACAACAACAACAACAACAACAACAACAACAATCATTTTACCCGAACGCGTGGTGTTCTCCCCAGTGCCAGGGTTTTCATACGACACCAGGCAATACCCCCACTTCGTGGGGGGGCATTACAAGCTCTACCAAATATCCAAACGACTCTTCGCGACCACCCAAACCCAGCTTCCCGCCCTATGACGTTGGGACACTTCACTTCGTGGCGTGCGGACGACCGTGGCTACTACACTGGCGTGGGGTACACACCCACAGAACTTGGTCACTTATTCGGGGCGCGCGCGCGGGTGGAAATTTTGAAAAGTCGTGCAGCTGTTTTTCGAGGACCTACGGTGCGATTCGTGTGATTTTATGATGCGCGGTGCTAAAATTCTTAAGAACCCAATGGTTTTTGGAGATTTCGGCGTGCGCGCGCGAAGAAAAAACGAATGTGTCCCGCATGGTATTATTTGACAGGGATGATGGCCCTGGCAGGTGCGCAACCGTTGTCGCAGAAGTTCGAAAAAGTTGCTCGCAAAAGCCCGTTTGACAGAAATGTTTAAAAAGTGTTGGGTTTCCTACGAATCCGCAAGAGCGCGCGGGATGAGATTTTGACATTTTTTTGTTGAAAAACCATTGGTTTTTTGATGTTTTTATGTTAAAATCGCTCCGAACACTAAGCTTTTGGAAGGATTTCGTCTTGCGCGCGCGAATGTCCACTTTACCTTATTTTTTGCAAGGGATTCTTGAAATTTGATTATATTAGAACAAGAAATGTCATTTTATAGTGTTTTTTGCAAGGGAAAGCGGGGGGGAACAAAACAACCGGATCTTGATCACATCGAATTACCTGAGGCTTCCTCACGAAAATGATGAAAATGTAGCTGCGGCCTAGGCGCGGCAGGGGGGCGTGCACCAGGGGGCCCAACAATAATTATTCTTTAGAATTAATAATGTTCAACAACAACAACAACAACAACAACAACAACAATCATTTTACCCGAACGCTCAGTGTTCTCACCAGTGCCAGGGTTTTCATGCGACGCGAGACAATACCCCCACTTCGTGGGGGGGCAGTTCAAGCTCTACCAAATATCCAAACGACTCTTCGCGACCACCCAAACCCAGCTTCCCGCCCTATGACGTTGGGACACTTCACTTCGTGGCGTGCGGACGACCGTGGCTACTACACTGGCGTGGGGTACACACCCACAGAACTTGGTCACTTATTCGGGGCGCGCGTGTGCCCAGCATCCTGCAATTGTGACATACAATACATGACACAGACAGACAGAGAGAGAGACAGAGAGCAGACAGAGAGAGAGACAGAGAGAGCGGAGTTGGTCACATTTTTGGGGCAAGTTCCTGAGATCGTCGTGTTTTTTGTTGGTCTTGCGCGCGCGAATGTCCACTTTACTTTTTTTTGCAAGGGAGTATTGAAATTTGATTATGTTAGAACAAGAAAAAGTAGCTCGCGCGAGCTCATGTAACATAAATGTTGAAAAACCATTGGTTTTGTGGGAGTCGGACAGCGCGCGCGGGATGAAATTTGGACATTTTTTTTTGAAAAACCATTGGGTTTTTGATGTTTTTATGTTGAAATCGTTACGAAACCTAAGGTTCTGGAAGGATTTCGTCTTGCGCGCGCGAATGTCCACTTTACCTTATTTTTTGCAAGGGATTATTGAAATTTGATTATGTTAGAACAAGAAAAAGTAGCTCGCGCGAGCTCATGTAACATAAATGTTGAAAAACCATTGGTTTTGTGGGATTCGGACAGCGCGCGCGGAAGGACATTTTGACAATTTTTTCTTAAAAAACCATTGGGTTTTTGATGTTTTTATGTTAAAATCGCTACGAAACCTAAGGTTTTGGAAGGATTTCGTCTTGCGCGCACGAATGTCCACTTTACCTTATTTTTTGCAAGGGATTCTTGCAATTTGATCAAGTAAGAACAAGAATTTTCATTTTCTATTGTTTTTTGCAAGGGAAAACGAGCGTCAACAAAAAACCGGATCCGGAGCTCATCCACTTTTCTGAAGCTTTCGCGAAAAAATGATGAAAATGTAGCTGCGGCCTAGGCGCGGCGCAGAGGTCGCGCACCAGGGGTCCCAACAATAATAATTCTTTAGAAGGAATAATGTTCAACAACAACAACAGCAACAGCAACAGCAACAGCAACAACAACAGCAACAACAACCACCACCACCACCACCACCGCAACAACAACAGCAGCAGCAGCAACAACAACAGCATCAACAACAACGACAACAACAACAAAACGCCACCAAGGAACCTCACATATTTATATCATGTCTGGTGTGATGGCAGCTGAAGTGAAACATGCAAGAATGATCCTGGTGGCCGTCGCCCCGCCGATACCATTGGCGACGCCAGTCAAGCCTGCATGGGTGCCGCGCGCAGGGAGGGCGGCTGCTGCATTCAAATGGGAGTACAGGCGCGCCTGCGTGAGAGCACAGGAGCGCCGAGCTGCCCTGAGCCAAGGTGTTTACGGTTCTGGATGAGACGCGAGCTCTCGCCCGCGCATCCCCCAACCCCTGCGCAGCCCTCTCACGCGAGGAACTGCCACGCCTGACACGCTTGGCGAGCCCGAAACAGCTAGGGAGACCACCCCCAGCGCATTCCCTGAGGTGTCGACGAAGTGCCACTCCTGTCAGGCTCTGCGAGCACGAAACGGATAGAGGGACCACCCCAAGCGCACCCCTTGTGGTGTCCAGAGATTGCCACGCCTGACACGCTTTGCAAGCCCGTAACGGATAGACAGACCACCCCTAGCGCACCCCCTGTGGTGTCGAGGAGCTGCAACGCCTGCCACGCTCTGCGAGCCCGAAACAGGTTGGGAGACCACCCCCAGCGCACTCCTTGTTGCGTCGAGGAGGTGCCAAACCTGCCAGGCTTTGCCCGAAACGGATAGAGGGACCACCCCCAGCGCACCCCCTTGTGTGTCGAGGAACTGCACGCCTGCCACGCTTTGCGAGCCCGAAATGGATAGGGAGACCACCGCCAGCGCACTCCCTGTGGTGTCGAGGAAGTGCCACGCCTATCAGGCGTTGCGAGCCCGAGACGGATAGAGAGGCGACCCTCAGCGCACCCCTTGTGGTGTCGAGGAAGTGCGACGCTTGCCACGCTCTGCGAGCCCGAAACGGATAGGGAGACCACCCCCAACGCACCACTTGTGGTGTCGAGGAAGTGCGACGCTTGCCACGCTCTGCGAGCCCGAAACGGATAGGGAGACCACCCCCAGCGCACCCCCCGTGGTGTCGAGGAAGTCAACGCTTGCCACGCGCTGCACGCCCGAAACGGATAGGGAGGCAACCCTCAGCGCACCCCCTGTGGTGTCAAAGAACTGCCACGACTGCCACCCTGTGCGAGCCCGAAACGGATAGGGAGACCACCCCCAACGCACCATTTGTGGTGTCGAGGAAGTGCCAAGGCTGCCACGCTTTGCGCGCCCGAAACGGATAGAGAGACCACCCCCAGCGCACCCCTTGCGGTGTCCAGGAAGTGCCTTGCCTGACATGCTTTGCGAGCCCGAAACAAATTGGGAGGCCACCCCCGGCGCAACTCCTGTGGCGTCGAGGAAGTGCAATGTTTGCCATGCTTTGCGAGCCCGAAACAGATCGGGAGGCCACCCCCAATGCATTCCCTGCAGTGTCGAGGAAGTGCAACGCCTGCCACGCTTTGCGAACCCGAAACGGATAGGGATACCACCTCCAGCGTATTCATTGTTGTGTCGAGGAAGGGCCACACCTGCCACGCCCTGCTAATATTGCGCGTATGTGTTGTGTGGCGCGCGTGTCATGTGTATGATGCGTGTGCGGCTGTATCTGGACGTGTATTGCACATGGGTGCCCAGTATGTGGCGCATACGTCGTGGGTGTACGATGCAGTGAGCACGCCATGCGTGCACTGGCGTTGTTCGAGAGAGAGTGCGTGTGTGTGTGTGTGCGTGTGCGTGTGTGTGTGTGTGTGCGTGTGATTGTGCGTGTGCGTGTGCGTGTGCGTGTGCGTGTGCGTGTACGTGTGCGTGTGTGTGTGCAGTGCGTGTGCGTGTGCAGTGCGTGTGCGTGTGTGCGTGTGCGTGTGTGCGTGTGTGCGTGTGTGCGTGTGTGCGTGTGTGCGTGTGTGCATGTGTAGGGTGTGTTGTGTATGTGTTGTGTGTTGTGTGTGCTGTGTGCTGTGTGTGATTGTGTGGGTAACTGTGTGTGAGTAAGCGTGTGTGTATGTATGTTTGTGCGACTGGAAGGAAGGAAGAGGAGGAAGGGAGGAGAGGAGGGAGGTGTGAGACGCGGGTGCGACGCGGCAGGGAAGAAAACCAGAACCCCACGAAACATGTGGGGAAACAGGAATACGTGACGTTTGCCTTGTGGCGCCCTCTGGGGGATTTCCTGGGCCATCTTGGGGGCGTCTGGGACAGTTGAGGCAATTCGAGGCCGTTTTGGTCATACCTTGGGTTATTTAAGAGCACATGCGGACCGTTATGAAGTTTTCCAGACGATTGCACACGCTTTGGAGCTTGTCGGGGCCAGATGGCTCCGCCGAGGCCACTGGCTGGGACCCCCCTTTGGGGTCGGCGAATTTGCTCCGCGCGCGCATCAAGCAGCTGTTCTCGTCTGTCGTGGCCGTCATCGATACTAGCACTTTTGATTTCCACGTCAATGACGACCGGATCGACGAACGGGGCGCTAAGAGAGACGACGGTTCCGGGGAGGTGAGCCCGGAGATCTTGGAGGCTTTGTGGAGGGCGTCGCGCTCTGGCCACGATGGCGACCTACACGAAGAGGGTTTCTTCAGGCACGTGCCAGGATCGGCGCAGTGCCGCCGCGGGGGCATGAAGGGCATGCTTGGGGCCGCGGAGAGGTTGCGTGGACTCAGGAGGCTCGAGGTCCCCCACTCCATGCTCAAGTTCGAGGGGTTCGGGGAGACTCTGGGCGTCATCGCCTTCAGCACCGTGAGACGGGCCGCCATCCCGAGGCACCTGGCCCTGCTTCTGGAGTGCAGGGGCATGGCAGCCAAGACCCTGCTGGACCATTCGGAGCGACATGTCGAGGACATCCTTGGCCCCCTCACTATAAGGCAGGCTGCCCGAGTGCTTGGCGACAGCGGGGACGCCGAGGAGCAGAGCAACTGGTACTTGGCAACAATGGCTAAGCTGCTCGGCGCGGGCTTCAGCATCGCACAGCACCCCTTGTTGGAGTCGGTTCGCAGGCAGCAAGAGGCCCGCCTTACGAGAGCGCTCCGCTCGGTGTGGGCCCCGGGCGTCTGGAGCTGCCACGGCATGCCGGAGCCGTTGCCATCGCCTGGGGAAGGGCACATTTTGAAGGGCCGCCAGGTATTCTGCATGGTCCCCGCGCCCGAGCGCAACGAGCTGGAGTCTCCAGGGTGGCGGGCCCTCGCGGGGCCCGTGCTGCTGTACGAAGGCACCGACCGCGAGCCCAGCGCGATCCGCCTCTGCGAGGCCATCGACGCGGTGCCCTTGCGCAAGAAGTGCCACCCCGGGTTGCTTTATTTCTCGGCCGCCGGCGAAGCCATCCAGGATGGCCTGAGCTGGGATTTTGACGGCGACAGGTTCTATCTGGCTGCTTGCGGCAAGTGCTGCCACCGTGCCAGCCCCAGCATTGTGGATGGCGAATGTTCGAGGGGGCACAGGAGGCCGTCACATGCGACACCTCGTATCCCCAAGCTTTGGGGTGTCGCAGTCTTGGGGGTCCCTTGGGGGCCGTCTAGGGAAATTTGGTGCCCTCTTGGCCTGTCTTGGAGTTCTCTTGGGCTGGCTTTGGGCCATCTTGGCGCCGTCTTGGGCTATCTGGGTCTCTCCAGAGGCCCTCTGGGGCCGTCTTGGAGGCCGCTTAGGCAATCATGGAGTCCTCTTGGGCTGTCTTGGGGCCTTCTCATGGGGGCAGCTTAGGCCGACTTGGAGCCATTTCGGGAGCTCCTTGGGCCATCTTGAGATGACAGACGCGCGAAAGGCGAGAATGCGACAGTATTTCAAAATTCGATGATAATCATGCGTTTGGCCTCCAAGGGCCCTACTGAAGGTCTTCTTGTGGCTTTCTTGGGCCCTTAGGCCTTCTTGGAGGCATCCTGGGCCATATCGAACCCATCTTAGGCCTCCCTGGGGCCATCTTAAGCCGTCTTGAAGGCATCTTGGGCCAACGTGGTGGCCTCGATTGCGTGCTTCGGCCGTCCCGGAAGCTCCGGGGACGAAGGGTCGCGGCCTCGGGCAGTAAGGTTCCAGTGTTGGTTTTGGTTGAGGTGCACATTGTTCGATAATTCGAATAATGCCCGAACCAGACCGAGACCAGGACTGGTCTCAGTCACGATGCACATGATTCAATTAATGCTTCATAATGCGATTCGAACCATACCTGGACCAGTCGTGGTCCTGGTTCGGGGGAATAATATTATCATACTAATGATATTGCTTTCGAACCACAATTGTGACTGTGACCAGGCACGGTTCTGGTCCAGGTGGAGTCACAGTACTCGAATGCATTCAGAATAATGCGGCCAAACCAGAACCATGACCAGGACCAGTCCTGGTCACAGTTGTGGCTGGGGTTGCACTAATGTTAAAATATTATTAATGCGAATCGACCCAGACCACAACCGTGACCAGGACAAGTCCTGGTCACAGTTGTGGTTGGGGTTGCATTAATATGATCATAATACTATAAATGCCAATCGACCCAGACCAGAACCGTGACCAGGACCAGTCCTGGTCACAGTTGTGGTTGGGGCTGCATTAATATTATTCTAATACTATTGATGCCCATCGACACAGGCCAGAACCGTGACCAGGACCAGCCCCAGTCACAGTTGTGGTTCGGGTTGCATCACTATAAATGCCAATCCAGCCGAACCAGAACCGTGACCAGGACCAGTCCTGGTCACAGTTGTGGTTCGGGTTGCACTAACATATTATTATGAGGATGATTGTTATTACTATATTGTTATTATTTTTAATGCCAATCGACCTGAACCATGACCAGGACCAGTCCTGGTCACAGTTGTGGTTGGGGGTGCATTAATATCTTTATTATAAAATGAAAGCCACTCGACCCGAACCAGAACCGTGACCAGGACCAGTCCTGGTCACGGTTGTGGTTCGGGTTGCATTCATATTTTTATAACACTCTTAATGCCAATCGACCCGAACCAGAACCGTGACCAGGACCAGTCCTGGTCACAGTTGTGGTTGGGGTTGCCATAATATTATTATAATATTATTAATGCCCATCGACACAGACAAGAGCCGTGACCAGGACCAGTCCCGGTCACAGTTGTGGTTGGGGTTGCATTAATATCTTGTTAGCAACATTAATGCCAATCGACCCGAACCAGAACCATGACCACGACCAGTCCTGGTCAAATAATGTTATTAATGCCAATCGACCCGAACCAGAACCGTGACCAGGACCAGTCCTGGTCACAGTTATGGTTTGGGTTGCATTAATATTATTCTAATACTATGAATGCCAATCGACCCGGCCCAGAACCGTGACCAGGACCAGTCTTGGTCACAATTGTGGTTCGGGTTGCATTAATATTCTTACAATATTCTTAATGCCAATCGACCCGAACCAGAACCGTGACCAGGACCAGTCTTGGTCACAGTTATGGTTTGGGTTGCATTAGTACTATTTTGATATATTTAATGCAAATCGACCCGAACCAGAACCGTGACCAGGACCAGTTCTGGTCACAACTGTGGTTGGGGTTGCACTAACACTGTTATACGATTATTAATGCCCATCGGCCCGAACCAGAACCGTGACCAGGACCAGTCCTGGTCACAGTTGTGGTTGGGGGTGCATTAATGATATTATTCTAGTATGGTTAATGCCAATCGACCTGAACCTGAACCGTGACCAGAACCAATCCTGGTCACAGTTGTGGTTGGGGTTGCATTAGAATTATTATAATATTATGAATGCCAATCGACCCGAACCAGAACCGTGACCAGGACCAGTCCTGGTCACAGTTGTGGTTGGGGTTGCATTAATATGACTATAATATTGTTGAAGCAAATCGACCCGAACCAGAACCGTGACCAGGACCAGTCCTGGTCACAGTTGTGGCTGGGGTTGCATTCGTATTATTATGGTATTATTGGTGCAAGACCCGAACCAGAACCGTGACCAGGACCAGTCCTGGTCACAGTTGTGGTTGGGGTTGTACTAATATCATTATAGTACTATTAATGCCCATCGACATGACCAGAACCGTGACCAGGACCAGTCCCGGTCACAGCTGTGGTTGGGGTTGCATTCATATCATTATTGTAATAGTAATGCCAATCTACCCTAACCAGAACCATGACCAGGACCAGTCCTGGTCACAGTTGTGGTTGGGGCTGCATTCATATTATCATAATGATATTACTGCCAATCGACCCAGACCAGAAACGTGACCAGGACCAATATTATAGAAATATGCTTCATGCCAATCGACCCGAACAAGAAACGTGACCGTGACCAGTCCTGGTCACAGTTGTGGTTGGGGTTGCATTAATATTATTCTAGTACTATTAATGCCCATCGGCCCGAACCAGAACCGTGACCAGGACCAGTCCTGGTCACAGTTGTGGTTCGGGTTGCATTAATATTCTTATAACAACCTTAATGCCAATCGACCCGAACCAGAACCGTGACCAAGACCACTCCTGGTCACAGTTGTGGTTGGGTTTGCATTAATACTGCTCTACTACTATTAAGGCCAATCGACCCGAACCAGAACCGTGACCAGGACCAGTCCTGGTCACAGTTGTGGTTGGGGTTGCATTAATATTGTAATAATATTATGAATGCCAATCGACCCGAACCAGAACCGTGACCAGGACCAGTCCTGGTCACAGTTGTGGCTGGGGTCGCATTAACAGTGTTATTTCAATATTAATGCCACACGACCCGATCCAGAACCGTGACCAGGACCAGTCCTGGTCACAGTTGTGGTTCGGGTTGCATTAATATTGTTCTAATATTATTAATGCCCATCGGCCCGAACCAGAACCGTGACCAGGACCAGTCCTGGTTACAGTTGTGGTTGGGGTTGCATTAATATCATTATTATTATATTCGTAATGCCAATTGACCCGAACCAGAATTGTGACCAGGACCAGTCCTGGTCACAGTTGTGGTTGGGGTTGCATTAAGATTATTATAATACTACTAATGCCCATCGACCCGAACCAGAACCGTGACCAGGACCAGTCCTGGTCACAGTTGTGGTTGGGGTTGCATTACTATTCTTATAATAATATTATGAATACCAATCGACCCGAACCAGAACCGTGACCAGGACCGGTCCTGGTCACAGCTGTGGTTGGGGTTGCACCAGTATTATCATAATATTATCAATGGCAATCGACCCGAACCAGAGACGGGTCGATAGGAATTAAAAATATTATTATAAGAATTGTAATGCAACCCCAACCACAACTGTGACCAGGACTGGTCCTGGTCACGGTTCTGGTTCGGGTCGATGGGCATTACTAATATTATCACCAGGACTGGTCCTGGTCACGGTTCTGATTCGGGTCGATTGGCATTAAGTATATCATAATAATGATATTGAGTCCTGGTCACGGTTCTGGTCCGGGTTGCATTAGTATTATTCTAATACGATTAATGCCCATCGACCCGAACCAGAACCGTGACCAGGACCAGTCTTGGTCACAATTGTGGTTCGGGTTGCATTAGTGCCAATCGACCCGCACCAGAACCGTGACCAGGACCAGTCCTGGTCACAATCGTGGTTGGGGTTGCAATCATATTGTCATGCAACTATTAAGGCCAATCGACCCGAACCAGAACCGTGACCAGGACCAGTCCTGGTCACAGTTGTGGTTGGGGTTGCATCAGTATTATAATCATATTCTGAATGCCAATCGACCCGGACCAGAACCGTGACCAGGACCAGTCCTGGTCACAGTTGTGATTGGGGTTGCATTAATGTGACCCCAACCACAACTGTGACCAGAATTGGTCCTGATCACGGTTCTGGTTCGGGTCGATTGTCATTAATAACATTATATTAATACCCATGCAACCCCAACCACAATTGTGACCAGGACTGGTCCTGGGCACGGTTCTGGTTCGGGTCGATTGGCATTCATAATGTTATTATAAGAGTAGTAATGCAACCCCAACCACAATTGTGACCAGGACTGGTCTTGGTCACGGTTCTGGTTCGGGTCTATGGGCATTACTAATATTATAATAATAATAATCATCATAATAATAATGCAACCCCAACCACAATTGTGACCAGGACTGGTCTTGGTCACGGTTCTGGTTCGGGTCGACTGGCTTTAAGAATACTATAATAATGATACTAATGCAACCCCAACCACAATTGTGACCAGGACTGGTCCTGGTCACGGTGCTGGTTCGGGTCGATGGGCATTTAAAAATATTAGAATATTATTAATGCAACCCCAACCACAATTGTGACCAGGACTGGTCTTGGTCACGGTTCTGGTTCGGGTCGATCGGCATTAATAATATTATATGAATACTCATGCAACCCCAACCACAACTGTGACCAAGACTGGTCCTGGTCACGTTTCTGGTTCGGTCGATTGGCATTAAGAATATCATTAGAGTACTAATGCAACCCCAACCACGACCAGGACTGGTCCTGGTCACGGTTCTGGTTCGGGCCGGTTGGCCTTAGTAATAGTATAGCAATATTAATGCAACCCCAACCACAATTGTGACCAGGACTGGTCCTGGTCACGGTTCTGGTTCGGGTCGATTGGCAACCCGAACCACAACTGTGACCAGGACTGGTCCTGGTCACGGTTCTGGTTCGGGTCGATCGGCATTAGTAATATTAAAATAATAATATTTCAACCCGAAACACAACTGTGACCAGGACTGGTCCTGGTCACGGTTCTGGTTCGGCTCGATTGGCATAAATAGTATTAGAATAATATGAATGCAACCCCAACCACAACTGTGACCAGGACTGGTCCTGGTCACGGTTCTGGTTCGGGTCGATTGACATTAATAATATTTGAATAATACGAATGCAACCCCAACCACATTTGTGACCAGGACTGGTCCTGGTCACGGTTCTGATTCGGTTCGATTGGCATTAACAACCACAACCGTGACCAGGACTGGTCCTGGTCTCGGTTCTGTTTCGGGTCGATCGGCATTAGTAATATTATTATACTATTGATAATACAACCCGAACCACAACTGTGACCAGGACTGGTGCTGGTCACGGTTCTGGTTCGGGTCGATCGGCATTAATAGTGTTATCATAATATTAATGCAACCCGAACCACAATTGTGACCAGGATTGGTCCTGGTCACGGTTCTGGTTCGGGTCGATCGGCATTAGTAATATTATTATAGTACGAATTCAACCCGAACCACAACTGTGACCAGGACTGGTCCTGGTCTCGGTTCTGGTCCGGGTCGATCGGCAGTAATAATAGTATAATAATATGATTGCAACCCGAACCACAACTGTGACCAGGACTGGTCCTGGTCACGGTTCTGGTTCGGGTCGATTGGCATTAATAATGTTATCATAATATCAATGCATCCCGAACCACAATTGTGACCAGGACTGGTCCTGGTCACGGTTCTGGTTCGGGTCGATCGGCATTAGTAATATTAAAATAATAATATTTCAACCCGAAACACAACTGTGACTAGGACTGGTCTTGGTCTCGGTTCTGGTCCGGGTCGATCGGCAGTAATAATAGTATAATAATATGATTGCATCCCGAACCACAATTGTGACCAGGAGTGGTCCTGGTCTCGGTTCTGGTTCGGGTCGATCGGCAGTAACATGGTTAAAATATTATTAACGCAACCCGACCCACAAATGTGACCAGGACTGGTCCTGGTCACGGTTTTGGTTCGGGTCGAAGCCCGAACCACAATTGTGACCAGGACTGGTCCTGGTCTCGCTTCTGGTTCGGGTCGATCGGCATTAATACTATCATTAAAATACTAATACAACCCGAACCACAATTGTGACCAGGACTGGTCCTGGTATCGGTTCTGATTCGGGTCGATCGGCATTAACAAGGTTATAATAGTATTAATGCAACCCTTGCAATGGGGAATCCTATAGTAACCCTTACAATAGTAATCCTACTGGAATCCCTACGATGGAAAATCTGTTGTAAGCCCTGTAATAGGAATCTTGTTGTAACCCTTACACTAGGAATCCCATTGTAATCCGTACAAAAAGAATCCGAATGTAAACTCTAACAATAGGAAGCCTATTGTAATCTATACAATAGGAATCCTATTGTCATCCCTACAACAGGAATCCAATTGTTACCTGTACAATAAGGAATCGATTGTAATCCCGGCAATAGGAGTTCTATTGTAACCATCACAATAGGGATTCTATTGTAATCTGTACAATAGGAATATTGTTGTAATCCTACAATCGGAATCCTATAGTCACCCTTACAATAAGATTCCTAGTGTAACCTCTTCACCAGGAAACCTATTGTAACCCGTACAATAGGACACCTGTTGCATCACTTACACTAGGAATCCTATTGTCAGCCCTACAATATAAAGCCTAATGTAAGCCCTACAATAGGAATCCAGTTGTAACCCTTAACATAGGAATCCTCTTTTATTCCGTACAGTAGGAATCCTATTGTGCACTCTTACGATAGGAAACCTATTGTAACCCGTACACTGGGAATCCTAGTGTAGCATGTACAATAAGAACCCTATTGTAACCCCTACAACAGAAATCGGTTTGCATTAATATTATCAACAATATCAGTGCAAGCCCAACCACAACTGTGACCAGGACTGGTCGTGGTCTCGGTTCTGGTCTGGGCCGATTCGCACGAATATTACCATAATAATATTGATGCAACCCGAATCACAATTGTGGCCAGGACTGGTCCTGGTCTCGGTTCTGGTTCAGGTCGATTCGCGCTGTTACTGTTATAATAATATGAATGCAACCCGAACCACAACTGTGACCGGGACTGTTCCTGGTCACTGTTCTGGTTCGGGTCGATCGGCATTAATATTATCATAATAATATTAATGCAACCCGAACCACATCTGTGACCAGGATTGGTCCTGGTCTCAGTTCTGGTTCGGGTCGATCGGCATTTAAAATAATGGAATAAAACTCCAGCAACCATTACAATGGGGAATCCTATTGCTACCCTTACAATAGTAATCCTTTTGGAATCCCTACAATAGAAATCCTGCTGTTAGCCCCACACTAAGAATCCTGCTGTAACCCTTACAATGGGAATATTATTGAAATCCGTACAATAGGAATCCTATGGTAAACTCTTACAATAGGAACCATATTGTGATCTGTACAGTAGGAATCCAAGTGTAGCTTGTACAATAAGAACCCTACTGTAACCCCTACAACAAAAATCGGTTTGCATTAGTAATATCAACAATAGCAACGCAAGCCCAACCACAACTGTGACCAGGACTGGTCCTGGTCACAGTTCTGGTTCGGTCTCGGTTCTGGTCTGGGTCGATTCGCATTAATATTATTATAATAATATTAATACAACCCGAGCCACAATTGTGACCGGGACGGGTCCTCATCACGGTTTTGGTTCGGGTCGATTCGCATTAATTTTATTCTAATAATATTAATGCTACCCGAACCACAATTGTGACCAGGACTGGTTCTGGTCATGGTTCTGGTTTGGTCGCATTATTCCGAATGCATTCGAATAATGCGACACCTGGACCAGAACCATGACTGGTCACAGTCATAGTCATAGTCGCGAATTAATCATATTCCAACCTCACCCGGACCAAGACCAAGACCAGTTACAGTCATAGCCATAGTCCGGCATTGATAATATTTTTCGGAGGCGACCGATTACTGGGTACGCTAAGACCAGTTCTAGTCACAGTCACTATTCGATAATATGAACGTAATTCGAATAATGTCCACCACAACCAACACCTGATTCACACTCGCCTCGGGAGCGCAGATACATTGTGTTTCACGGGGGATCGTAGCCTCTGGAAGGGGGGGCAGTGCACGCACGGATCTGCGACGAGAGAGGGGGTCCCTTCACTAGACGAATACAGGAAAACAGACACCACGTGGCACCCCACCACGCCTCAACGTGCCAGGGGGCTCGGTAGCGGATGTCATAGAAAATCGCCAGATCGTCCAGGAGGTGCGCGCCCACGACCAGACGCAGACACCGCCGCCGCCGCCACCTCAACTGGCCACGCCGTCACAGGCCCTGGCGCTGCGGCGTCCAGGCGATATGCCCAGGCTGCAGGAGCTGCAGGCCGACTTCTTGCAGTTCTTCCCGGGGCACGACGTGGCCGGCCTGTGGCACCACCGTTGGGAAATCCTCGCTGGCAAGGGGCCAGGCGCGGCGAACGCCCCAGAGGCCTTGAGCGCCGCGCGCCAGTACAAGGCCTCGCTGGACGCGGAGAAAGGCGGCCCGCGCCCGCCCAGGCCCGCGCGGGGTTGGGATGCGAAGTGGGACTTCATGAGCACTCCAGGGAAGAGAGCTCGTGACTCTCCGACGGTGGCGGGGGGGGTCTTCCGCGTGGCCGCCCAAGGATCGGCTGCACGTCAGAGTGACCCTTCGCCGGAGTGACCTTTGGTGCGGGCCCGCGGGCACTCCTGGATCGTTGAACGAGATGCGGCAGCAGCAGTTGGCGCCCTTGGTGTTAGCCCTGTCGCGCCCCCCATAAAGCCGCGCAGCAAAGGTCATTCTTGCCAAGTGCCACCCTTGCGTGTAGCTGAAAGGATTGGAGGCGCTCCATCGCCGGGACAGCGCCGCGAGCGAGGGGGCGGACTCCGACCTTCGCGACGCGTGGCTTCGAAAGACCTTGGGCGAGGGCATGCGAAGGCACCTGATCGAGCTGGCGGGAAAGGCTCGCGGCAAGTGGCTCGAGAGAATCAGGAGCGATAGGCGCCGCGACGACAGGGACGACGCCGATTCGAACTACAGCTCTGGCAGGCCAAGGGAGACCGACGCGGTGTTCGACAGCTTCCTGGAGCAGCTGCTCGCGGAGTGCCGGCAGGAGGCGGAGCGCGTTGGGGCGTCGCTGGAGGACCTGGCGCTGGCGGCCTGGTGGCAGAAGTATGTGGACCTGGGTCGACTACACGTAAGAGTGACCCTTCGCCAGAGTGGTCTTTGATGCGGGCCCATTGGGGTCCCCCGATCGCCGAACGCAATGCGACTGTAGCGTCTTGCGCGCTTGTGGTTGGTCCCCCCGCGGCCCCAAAAAAAGCCGCGCACCAAAGAGCACTCTGATTCTTGCGTGTAGTCGACTGGGGGAACCAAAATGTACCGATACCGCTACGGTGGGCTCGCGTCGTGTCGACCGGCGGCGACCCCGCCGCGGGCGTTCAAGGTTGAACGCCGCCAGTGGCCCAGAATCGGCTTACATGGAACATTCGGGTGATCGGGCGATCGGAAAGCCGCCGATCGTTCAAGGTTGAACGGTCGACGCGGTGTCAGAAACCAGCGCCAGGGTCGTCACGACACGAACCTACCGTACTCCCCAGACCTCTCCCAGGGTGCGTTATGACCAGGATGTCGAGGCGGCTCCAGCCGTGGAGGCGAGAGCTTCCCGGGAGGCCCAAAAAGGCGGAATCGAGGGAAGGGTGGGTGCACTAATCGTCGTCGTCGTCGTCGTCGTCGTCGTCGTCCGCCCCTCCCCTGAGGAGCAGGGTGTGGGCACCAAGTGTTCAGATCCAGATAAGACCTGGCCCTGGGCGCTCTTCCTGAACGAACTCGTCGGCGCCAAGGAGCGCGTCGCCCCCTGCAGCCTCCACGCCGCGGAGCGGTGCCGGCGGCACCTGCGCTGCCTGCTTGCGGCCGCGCGGCACCTCTTGTCGCACGACTCGGAGCAGAGCCGCTCCGAGTACCTCGGGCGGCTCCAGAGGGCGCGCGAGGAGCCCAGGTTCAGTAGCGTGTAACCGATCTCTATCCCACAGCCCCATCCCGACCCCCGCCGCCCCACCACCCCAGTTGGGGATATAACCTTCGAAACCCAGAGGAAACAGTTTATATCCTCATCCAGGGGCTGAATCGACCCGTGGGGCCCAGGCCTCACCAATGGGGGTAGAGATCGGTTAAAAGATGTTCACAGGTGCAGGGGGTGCGCCGCTCAGCTCCACAGGCGGCTCGAGGATCTCAGGGGCAACACGGGGGGGGGAGGCTCGGGGGAGAACGCATGGACACCAATTCGCCGACAGCGGCTTGATGGCCACTCCCGCCCATGAATGTGCGATTCTGCGCAGTCGGGGGCCTGGCGCCGATCTACTGGCGATGTATCGCCGATTCCAGGTCGACGCTTCCACCCCTGACCCGGCCGCCCAGTGGAGTTCCGCCTCAGGACCTCGGGATGGCGGGCTCTGGTGATCCTGGGCCGGAACGGGTGGTAGAGGCGCTCGGGGAGGCCGCCCGGTCGCGGCAGGCCTCTCGCATCAGCGCCTCGGCGCTCCGCTACTGCAGAGGGGAGATCAGCCGCACCTTCCGGAATGGGAAGCAGGCCGGCGTTCCTCTGGAGAGCTTGGCGAGCCGCCTCGCCTCCGGCGACGAGTCTCCGCTGAAGGACCTGAAGTTGACGGCAGTCGTCTACCACGGCAAGCACTTCGTCGTGGAGGGCAATTGTCGGTTGTGGTGCTTGAAGGAGGCGGCGAGGAGGATGGGCCGAGACCTGGAGGTGCAGGTGGAGGTCGTCGACCTGCACCTCGGCTTCGTCCGCCAGCAGGACGCTGGCCAGCCGGCGCCCCGCGCCTTCTTCCAGAGGTTCTCAACGAAGACTGACGGCGAATCGGTGGACTGGGACGGCGACGACGGACGTGGAGGAAGAAACAAGATCATAAGCCGACATTTTTGGAGGTCCGCGCGGACTTTTGGATCGACGCTGGACCCCCCTCCCTGGCGCAAGAAATCCGCGCTGGGGAAGTCTACGGTCGGGGAATGTTGCTAAGCGTGTCGCTGCGCGGGTTCTGGCCCACCACACTTCAACTCGACACACTAACCAAGCCCAAGCTGCCAAGAATCAACGTCCCCGAGCCTTTCCCGGCCTCCCGCCCCGCGGAACTTTTCTGTCAGCGGCGACGTGGCCCCAAGACGCAGTCGAGCGCAGAGCGCAGCGACATGCTATCCGCTCGCAGGGCATAGCCTGTCGCCGGGGCCGCCGCCGCGACACACTCAGACAGAGCTCCCGACCGTACGTTTGAGTACTGCCAACCCGCATAGTAAGATTTTGCGAATTTCCAAGGTGACCCTTGCATCCTTCCCCTTCGGCCCATCCTTGGCCGCTTTCGCTGGCCGCGCCCCGCTCGCAAAGTGTCGACATGGCCTTCCAAGGCCCTTGCATCCTCATCGTGCATCCTTACTATGCTGGTTGACTGCACGTTTGAGTACGCCGTGTCTGCTGCTTCGAGGACGGGCGGGCCCAGACGGCACTTCGCGGGCTCCCGAGGGAGGCGCGCCACCGCTGGCGGAGCCGGGCGGGCCTCTGCCCGCCTCCGCCGCGTCGCCGCCGGGCACCAGCACCGGCGAGGGAGCGGCGCGGGCCCGGGGGGGGCAGGAGTCTCAGGGGCAGCGTGGGGGTCGACTAGTCGCAAGAGTGACCTTTCGCCGGAGTGACCTGTTGGTGCGGGCCGAATAAGGAAGGTCTTACGAGAGGTGGTAGCAGCGGTTTGCGCGCCTGGGTTTGGCCACCCCGCGTCCCCCGTTGAGCCGCGCACCAAAGGTCACTCTTGCCCAGAGTCACTCTTACGTGCAGTCGAGGGGGCGGGGGGGTCTACAGTCAATGTGCTGAGATAGGGACCACTTTGGGCTCAGGAGGAGTCGATGCGCTTTCGGGCCGTTCCTCAGACTCAAGTCGTGGAACCCGTTTGTGGCCCAGGCCCGCCGCGGCCAGAAAAGGCCCTTTCAATCCTTATGGTGCGGTCCGGATGGTAGCACGACGACTGTAGGCTCAGGGAGGGGACGCTTTCGAAAGTTTCCTGGAGCTTTCGGGGCCTGGAGTGGTCTCCACAGTTATGTCTCGTGGAGGGCGTTCCGCGGGTGCCAGAAGCGTCGGAAGCGTCCCGAACGGCCGGCGGGGAGCCGAGGTATGATTCGAAAACCAAGGGGCAACGTAAAAGGGGGGATAAACTCAGTCGGGAGCACATCGGCCCCCAATCGCCCATTGATCACCGATAGAGGCCCGACAGCCCACCCCGCCCAGACTCGCCATCGGGGAACTGTTGCCGATCTGTCGGCGATGTATCGCTGCTTCTGGGTCGGTGCCCCCCCCCCGAGCTGGTCCCCCCAAGCGCTTCCCTTTCGAGGAGGAGCGGGGCTTCGACGACGCGTTCCGCGGCCTCGGGGGCCGGCAGCTCGTGGAGGCCAAGTTCTCTGAGCTGTGCGGCTTGCACCACCCGGCCAACGGCGGGGGCCCGGAGGATTACCAGCGGCTCCAGCACGCCTACGACAGAGCTCTGGCCAGAGCCTCGGCGGCACCAGTCAGCGTCCAGCCGACGCCGCCATCGCGGCGGCAGCTGACGGCCGCCAGTGCACAGGGCAGGGCGGTGGGCAGCAGCCGCGGGAGGTGCATCAAGGCCAGCTTTCCCCAGAGGTGCATGCAGTGCTCTGGGCAGATCGAGGTGGGCAGCTCCATCCGAAAAGCTGGGCCAGGCTGGTGCCACGACGAGTGCGTGCAGTACAGTCCATAAGCCTCAACCCTTCCGCGTTCGCTGTCGAATTCGCGAGGGCGGCTGCCGCGGTAGTCAGCCCATCAGGTGCATCTTTAGCTCTGGTCGAGGGGGTAGCGCGACTCTGCGGCAGTGCGGCTGCCGCTTTCTCTCCAGCTCCCGTACAGATAGAAATGCTGGTCTAGCACTCCTCTCAGCGTATCGACAAGCATGGTGGCTTCCCCATCAACAGACGGATCCAGCTCCGACGTATTTTCAGGATCAGTTCCATGAAGGACGTCTGAGCAAACAGTCAACCCGCATAACAAGGATGAGCAACTTTCCAAGGCTACCCTTGCATCCTTCCCCTTCGGCCCATCCTTGGCCACTTTCGCTGGCCGCGCCCCGCTTGCAAAGTGTCGAAATGGCCTTCCAAGGCCCTTGCATCCTTGTCGTGGGTCCTTATTATACGGGTTGACTGTACATGGAATTCTTGCGCGTATCCCCACCAGCCCATCCAGCTACGATGCCCATGCGAGTGGCCTTGATCAGGGCGGTGGGGGAACATGCTGTGGAGCACAGAACTGGGAAAGCCGCCAAATGAAATCTTGGGATCGGCATGAGCAGCCCAAGGAGTGAAGCGCATGTCGCGGACCTGTCGAGCGATGAAGGGCGGAGGAGCAAGATGAAGAGGCGAGAGGAAGACGAGGATGGGAAGGCAGAGGAGGGGAAGGAGGAGGAGGAGGAGGAGAAGGAGGAGAAGAAGAAGAAGAAGAAGGAAGGATGATGGAGCAGAGGGAGGAGCAGGAGGAGGACGACGAGGAAGAGCAGGAGGAGGAAGGCGAGCCGAAGGAAGGAAGGCGAACTTGATGAAACACGGTTTCATGCACTTTCTGGTTACTTTTTGTCAGGAGAAGGAGGGGGAGCGGCAGGAGGACAAGCTAGGTGCGCTCGCGTCATATTTGACGTCCTACCCTCCCTACCACCCCTCATGGCGTAGATCTCTTCGCTATCCGCACAGTCGAATGCCGAGCAGGGCAATGGTCCTGGGAGGGTGCGCGATGCATCGTAGAGCACGTCATAGCAGGGCGCAGAGGAGCACGGCAAAGCGTAGTATGTCATAGCATGGCGTGGCGTTGCGTAGTGAAGAATTGCATCATAGAGCATTGCAACGCAATGAATGGCATCGCACAACGGTACAGAACAGAACATGGCATAGCATGGCATGGCGTTGAAGATCAAAGCGTAGCATGGCAGAGCATGGCGTGGCACTGCGTAGTCAAGCTGTGAATATCCTACGGTTGCAGCTGAAGGCATGGCATCTCACAGCGGAACACCACATAGCATTGCATTGCATGCCGTGGCGTGGCACTCGAATTAATGACGCCAGCGCTGCAGCGGGAGCACGCGTCGCAACGAGCGGAAGCGCAGAAATGAAGCCAGTGCTGCAGCGGGAGCACGATTCGGAACGAGCGGAAGCGCGGAAATGACGAGATCGACGCGTCCTCCACAAACCCGCCTTCACACAGGGCGGCATGCGACACGTCCTGACCAGCGTTCTCGACGGGCTGCAGTTCATCCACGGGATAGGCTGCGTTCATGTCGACCTGAAGCCAGCAAACATATTCATGCGAGAGGCGATCCACTTGCGCGGTTGCTTCGAGAAAGAGCCGCTGACATAGCGGGCGCACGCGGAATGGGACCCAGCGGCGCCGTCCCCCCAGAGCGAGGCTGAGCTCCAGTACCAAATCCCGAGATCCTTCGAGGCGCGCGGGTGAAGCGCTGTTGGCTGCAACAGTTGGGAGACCAGGGCTGAGTTCTCACCGACTTGGTCAGGGCTCGATTGACATATAACCGACTTTATTAGATCTCCCTTGAAGCTCTAACCACCTTGGTTAGAGCTCGATTTGAAATCTAGCCGACCTTGTTGGATCTCGGTTCGAGCTCTAACCACCTTGGTTAGAGCTCGATTGGGGATCTAACCGACCTGGTTAGATCTCGACTTGAGCTGTAACATACCACGTTATATCTCGATGCGAGCTAGAACCGGCCTTGTTAGATCTCCATCTGAGCTCTAACCGACCACGTTAGATCTCGATGCGCGCTCGAACCGCGCTTGTCCGACATCGATTTGAGCCCCCACTGCCATGGTGGGATTTCATCTCCAACTCACCCCTCCCCCCAGCCAGGGGTCGTCGTCCTGCCGCAACTCTCGCCCCTTCCCCCTGGAGGTCGTCAGCCTCGCCCCCCCTCCTCCTTCCACCCCTCTCATCAGGCGGTGATCGGCGATCTCGGCTGCGCGGGCATGGACCACGTCAGAGCGAACAACAAGTTGAAGCCCACCGACCACGAGATCCACGCGGGCACGCCACAGCACAGGCCTCCAGACGTCTTCTCATGGAACCAGCGCTTCGCAGAGGAGTTCGGCGCGCGGCCCCTCGGGTGCGCGGCCGCGGAGTTACACTCACGTCAGCCGCTCCCCCTCGCAGAAAGGCCGACCCCCATGGACACGGCGCGGGCCATCACGGAGATCGCGGGGCGCCCAGGCCAGGAGGCTGGAACAGCTCGGGTGCCAGAGTACCCAGCCACGTGGCTGGATTCCTTGCCGTTCTTCAACAAGTGGTACAAGCAGTCGGGCCAGGCTTGGCTGACGCCCGAGAGCGCGCCTCGAAGGCTCGCGCCGTCGCGGCCCCCCGCGCGCCTCGAAGGCCGCCCCAAAGGCCCCACCGAGCTCATCCGAGAATGTTCGGCGCGGCACCCGTCCGCCAGAACGACCGCCGCCGAGGCACCCAGAGCTTCACGCAGCCGATCGGCCAGGAGCCACGTGCCCACGTGGCCAAGCAGCAAGGCAAGAACGGGTCTGGAACGATAGCGGAGGCAGACCTCGACCCAGATTTGCCCCACTTCTTGCAGACATGCCCCAGCTGGAACAGCCTGGCCGAGAAGCGCCTGCTGACGGGAGCTACCGAATCGAAATGCGCGCGGAAGGACGAGGCGGCCCTGGGCCCGAGATCGCAGGCATCGTGGACGAAGATGGCCCTCCGAAGTGCCGCAGAATGAACAACGGCACGAACTTGCAGCTGACCCCGCCGAAACGCTTCGCCGCTCTCGTGCGAGCGATTTGGAAAAAGCGCCGCCCTTGGCTGGAACAGCTGGAATACAAGATGCGCGAGGCAATCAAGCACGACCATATGCCATCGGAGATCTACGAGAAGGGCAGGGCGCCCATCTTCAATGAGAACTTCGCCGACAACGCGTTCGCGCACGCCTCCACCCAGCTCACGCAGCCAGGCGCACGGGACGATGGGCGGCACACCGACGGCGGGCGCAGCCTGTTGCACGCGTCGGCGACGCTGTTCGGGGCACGCCCCGTGGAAGTGAAGGTGGAGGGCCAACCACCAGTCACCCTCGAACAAGTGCCCGGCTCGTTCTGTTCCACGCGGGCAGCCTCTCGGCCCTCGAGCACAACGTCCGCCACCACGAGGAGCGCAAGCACACCCTCGACGGAGCGGCTGCAAAAGCCAGGGGCGACGACGGAGCGGCTGACCAGAACCATCGCCTGCAGATCGCCATCAAAACCCCGGTCCGACGTGTTCCGCGACTTCAGGGCGCGCAAGATCAAGTCCACGCCTGGCCCTAAGGAGCTCTTCCACGTCGCCAACTACGCCGTGGCCGAGCACTTGTCCGATGTCCCCGTGGCGCTCCCTGACCTGACCGAGGTGCTGACCGATTTTGCGCGCACTGACCGCATCAGGCAGCGACTTGCTACCGATGCTGCTGGTGATAGCGACTGGGCAGCGCTGGCGGCTCGACTGTAACAGTCCTAGACATTTTCTGACGGAGACCTCGAGTTTCGATGGCTTCAAAAACACCGCGGAGAAGGGAGCCCGTGGGCTCACGGATGCTAGCGGGAGCTACGTCAGCCCCGACGCTCACCGACCTTGTTGCCGTATTTGCGGCCGCCGACATGGGGAACGAGTATGGTGTGCCTACTGTTCGCGGCCTGTTGGCCATGGATGCTGTTCGCATGCTGGTCATGCTGGAAGAGCTAGGCTAGTTGTTCCACCATGACCAGCACGTGAAAAGATCAACGTCTTCATGAACGTTATCTCCATCATCAACGTCATCGTCATATTAAGTATCATCAACATCATAGTCATACTTAACAGCATCGTCATCAGTAGCGCCATCGTTTTCGAGCCGTCGCTATCGTTACGAATGTCAGGATTTATGCGGGCAATAGACGATGATGATGTGACGGTGACGACGATGACGATGACGATGGTGATGAAAAAACATGATGGTGACGAGGGTGATTACGAAGACGATGATGATGATAACGTCGATGAAAAGAAAATGTTGATGATGAGCATGGTTTCGAGGTTGAGTCGGTTGAGTCCGAAAAGCCCGCCCTAAAAACAGCCAGTGGTTTCTGTTTGGGCGACGTCAAGGTCGACCTCTCGGCTCTGTTTTGGTCGGCAGGGAACTTGTGCAACTCCCATTTGGTAGAGGACGCCGCCAACGCGGGGTGGCGCGGCTATGGTAGCTTGGGACACAGGGGGACGGGGAAGTCCTTCTCTATTCCTTGGTAGTCAGTGTTCTTGGAACCACATGCGATCATGGCGGGTGGGGCGTCTTGACAGCGCGGCTGCGAAAGCAGCCGTTCGCCGTCGTCGTGGCCGCGAAAGGAAATGCTGGCACAGTCGGACCGAGGCATAAGATCGAGGTCGGCTTTAGGACGGTACCCGAATGTGCTTCTCAGTTGTTGCATGTTCCTGTGCATCCTGGGGGGATGCACCCACGAATGTTCTTCAGTTTGACCGGCGGAGGGCCTCATGTTCTTGAAAGGAGTTCTTCTGGCTTGGGTCCGACTGTAGTGAATGCGTCGCTTGCTGTGTTTCGCGTCGCGCACGTCGAGACTGGAACGGACCAATTTCCTGCGTCGAGGCCGACGAGCGGACGCTCCTCAGCGTCTGACGCGCCGCCGCCCCCGGGCTGGGGCTGGAGCCCCACCCTAGCGGAGGCCTTCGGTGCGCTGGTGGTGGCCTGACGTCCAGCTCATCGTATGTTGGCTACGCAAGCGCTGGAGGCTGCGCTGGTTTATATTTTTGCTTCGGGTCCGAAAGACCGGTGCAAGCTCGTCGGGGACTCCGGTCGCAAGCTCGTCGAATGCGCAGGGGGCGCGGTCAGTACCGCCTGCGCGGAGGGCAGCAAGTCACGCGTCGGTCCGAGCAAACACGAGGGGCTGCTCTTCAGCATGTGAGCCCCCTGTCGGAAGAGTCGGAGTCGTCGCGCGGCGATGATTGGAGAGTACGGGATGAGTGCCACTTGGCGCCCTTGTGCCGCAGGGAATCCAGCCTCACCAGGAGGAATTCAGGAAGAGACAGGGAGAGAGAGAGAGAGAGAGAGAGAGAGAGAGAGAGAGAAAGAGAGACGGAGGACGAGGAGCAAGAAGGAGAAAGAACGCAGGAGGCATAATGGGGGGGAAGAGGAAGGATGACGGCGGAAGAGCAGGAGGAGGACGATGACGAGGGTCCGCCCAGAGGCCGTCGGCGCACCTTGTGCTGCAGAAGCCGAGTGTCCGCCACCTGCCACTGCCGCTGGGGTGCGCCTTGGCGATCAGGCAGCCTCGGGGGGGGGTATGCTTCATCCAGGGCTGCTCCCTCCATCTCCTCATCTGTCTCCGCACTTTAAGGGTAGCTCGTTGGGGTATGTTATATGTAAACTGGAGTATAGCCTGCGCGTCGCTGCCTTATGGCTCAAGGCACGCGCGCCCTATTTGCCCGGATACCTGACTTGGTATTCGCTATGTGCTGGAAAGACCGATACATCGATCTTCTCCTATCTTACCCATCCACACCCCATATCGTATTCCTTCGACATGGAATTGGACGCAATATGACCTACCAGAGTCATTTTAGACTTGGTAGCGGAGCTGGCCGCACTCTCGCGTGGTCAGCTCTTGCTCTTCTCATCCTTACGCTACCGGGCACGATCCTCGTGACCACCTTCTGCCCTGCGCCACCACTCCACCAACATTTACGAGGATCACCTCAAGAGCAAGAAGCAACACGAGAGGTACGACGTCTAGACAACAACATTGGTACCATATACGCTTCATCACTACGCTATCACCGATCGCTCGGCAACGAGCCGAAAGCGCAGTACCTGAAGCATAAGCGGGGAGACCCGCAAGATAAAGCGCCTCGTAGACTCGACAAGGCGCCAATATACCCGCCCCAGCGCGGCAACGCGCCTGATAACCACCCATACCTCCACAGCCTGGGTTTGGTTATCTTCGCCATTATATGGTTTGCGCTGGGCGCGGCAATCGGACACATGCGCCGAGGAGACAATATCACCGATGGGAAAACACATGGCCCATACTGGGACCCCCAAGGCAACGTACCTTTTTCGCGAGTACGTCTACGAGGTCAACGCGTGGTTCAACGTCACGAGCGGGAGCATGACGCCACAAGCCCAAGCAGCCGCCCGCCATACAACGCGGCCTGGGCGGCCTCGCGAGGACTCTCGCGATGAGGGTACCACCTGACATCATAAACTATGGTGCGGACATCGACGGTGTCCACACCGACCCAGCAACATACATCATGTCCCTCCTAAGCATGAAGTTCGAACGCCTGGAGGATGAGCGCCAGCTCACCTCAGGCACTCAGCTCATCGACTTCCACGTGCCTCACGGAGAACGAATCGACGTAACCCTTACTCGGTTTGAAATGGCCCGTTTGGGGGCACAATCGGTGGGCTTTGACCTCCCCAACTTCCACCCACTTACGACTATCCCATTCCGCGCCCTAGGCGTTGGCAACCAGCGAGCCATGCGACTCTTACAACTACTCGACCACCAAATGCCCCGAACACAACAACAGCATGAAGAACTATGTGAGAGGATGCGCTCGATAGGCCATTTGTCAGAACGGTCTCCTGGTAATATAGGATCAGTGTTTGGAAGGTGAAGGGGAACTGGCAGTGGAAATTTCTATACTACCTTAACCTCTGAAGCTCAGCCTGGCAACGGGCCCGCAAACATTGGGGCCGACGATCCTCGTGAATCGACTGCTCTACTAGCAGGGGATAGATCACAACCTAGCTGGGCAACCAGCCCTCCTCCCAGAGAACCTCAGCCTCACCGCTCTCTATGGGGAGAAGCGAACCCCTTAACGACGGAGTACCCACCTACTTAGGAAACGATGACTTTGACTCAGGCACCGACACCGACACGATATCGCCAGATGGCGCCGAACCGCTAGACTGGTCAGATATCATGCAGATGGAAGGTGATAACCAGCGCGCCGAGCATCTTTTTTGGTTACTACAGCCAGCAAAGCGTATGTGGCGGAGGTTTACACGAAAACCAGTGCGTCGTGTTAGGAGGAGGATAAGGAGGAGCTTCAAAGGCAAAGGCAAAGGCAAACGGGGTCGCCGAAGGTTGAACGGACGAGGCACCACGGCTTTCCTCCAGAGGCTCTCAGACGATCAGTATGATGAGATATTTTTCGGGGGAAAGTGTCGTGGGAAAGGCCGCAGGGAAACCTCAGGCAAAGGCAAAGGTAGGCGGGGAAAGCCGCGAGGTAGAGACGGCCAGATCTTGACGTGCCACGGATGTGATAGCACCGATCACCTCGTGAAGGACTGCCCAGCGAAAGGGAATGGAAAGGGTAGATCGTCCGAAGTCCATTTGGGCCCAAGTGAACCTGCCATTGAGTATCTGAGCCTCCAAGATTTCGAGGCTTCACTTGGGTCAGCAACATGGACATGCTGGACGAGATCGAGGCGCGCGGCCACGGGCCCTACGCGCACTACCTCGAGTACCTCCGCAGGTTCAACTTCGGAGCCATCGAGCTCACGCCTGTGGAGAACGGAACGCTGGGAAACCAGCCACTTTCCTTCCTTGGCTGGATGTTCGGCAATCCAGGTAACATCATGGCCTTCGAGAGCAGCGACGAGGACCAGATGGAGGCCGACACTGTCGAGGCCACCCCCTCGGAGATCGAACATAACCTTCGGCCTCAGTCAGACCTCTTGCTTGGAAACAGGCCTACTCCAGTGTATCCGCCAAATTACTGCGAGATAATGGAACTGGAGTCTCAGGCTTTCACCGTGGGCGTGCCAGGCAATCCCCACGAGCCACCTGGCATGCTCGCGCCGGGCGTGTACGGACCATACACGGTGCTGCAGACCCGCATGCAGATGCATGCTGCTCAAGCCGAAGAGTATCCAGAAAGTCAACAGAGTGTTGAGATCGGCCACATGATGCTGCAGGACTCCGACGTCTGTGACGACTCGGACTTGCTGACGGCTGCGTTCTCTCTCATCGACAGCGTGCTTCCCGAAGATGCACAGCGGCACCTATGGTATGCAAAGGGGCGCTGGCGCCAAGCCCTTCAGAGGGCCATCACGAGGCGTGAACAGGCGCCTCCGCCAGGACGGGGTCTCCAGGCGGTGGGGCAACACCCCAACCATACGGCCATGCGCAACATCATCGGGCAGCCGTCTTATGGCTATGCTCAGCTTGAGGCGCGCGCCGTGCACGGCAACGAGCCTGGTCCGACAACCATACCACCAACGCCGGGACAGCCCAGCGGTGCCCAGATGCCACCACAGCAGGGAACCTGCCTGTCCCGAATGGGCCGATGACTCTCATCATTGGCAATCCTACTTCAGAAGCCGAGGATGATGACGGCTGTGGATTGTGCGAACGAGACCACCATCCTCATGATGAACGTCAACGGCGAAGACGAGGAGGTGGACTTCGACAGAAGCGAGACCGAAGCACAACCACCCGCACAAGTCCTCATCATGTCCGACCCTCACCAGCAGGGAGACCTGCCTGCCCAGGATGTGCCGCCCATGCCTGCCCAGGACACAACGCCAGTTCCTGCCCAGGCCATGTCAGCAGCATCATCCGATGAACAGGCCAGGAGGTCTCGCTCGCATACACGTCCCAGAGCCGACCCACACCCCCAAGGACGGCTCCCACGTGAATGGCGGCAGGCAGCTCCATCAGAGCATGCTGCCCGACGTGGGCTCAGCTGCTAGCCTACAACGATCCCAGGCGCAGAACTGGCGAACACTCTGCCTTCGGACAGGGCAACCCTATCCACAGGGACGCCCAGGGCAAGTCCATACGGGGTGGTTATCAGATCGCTACGAACATTCGACGTCCTGATAAAGAGGCAGTGCGGAGACAGCTGAGAGCCATCATCGAAGAGCGCCGCCGCTACAGGCCTAACGCTGCTTGCGGCCCGTGCTCACAGGAGTTCCAGGAACACCGACCTGGCTGCCCTGTCGGCCTCAGCGACGTCCTAAGCCCTAACAGGGGCCGCACTCCTGCAAAGGAGGGTCATCCACCTCTTGTGCCCATGACCCAAGAGGAGATCAATGCGGTCAAAAGCCGTCTCGAGGCCATGCGCCTCAACGATCCTCCTGCCCAGGGGACTCGCTCTCCGCGGGGAAACCCGCCTGGTGTCTCCAGTCAGGCTCGCACGTATGAGATGACGAGCGACGACGAGCAGGAGGTCCAACGAGTCGCAGCAGAGGCAGAACGCAAGCGGTTGGCGGAAGAGCGTACCCGCGAGGCAACTCGCCGAATGTTGCTGGAGTCGCAAGCCGAAGCAAAGGAGCCACCGACGATCCCAAAAGCTTCAGAAAGCGAGACTCGTGAATACAGGGCGCCTTCAGGCGAAAGACAGAAGAACCCCTCTACCCGCTCCGAGAAGCTCGGGTTCAATGTGCAGATGGGAAGGCCTTCGCCGAGGTGCCGAAGTCAACAGCTCGAGCAAGCCCTGCACAAAGAATGGACCCCAGGCAACAGCCTCAGGACTCCCTGGAGATCCACCGGCGTCAGCCGAGCCGGAGTGGCTCCATCGCCAGCAAAGCCAAGGCGTTTGAGCGCACAGGGTACACCCCTACGCCTGCATCGCCAGTGGCGACACGCTCCAGGGAATCCGAGGAGGAGGCTGTGCCTCGGGGCAACTGGGCGCCTAAGATCAGGAGCAGCGCCAGCCGAGAGATGTCGCGGGGAAACCCGCCAGGCGCTGCAGCGGCAGCCTCTTCATCATCAGGAGCCGCAGCCTCGTCAGCAGCAGAGGCCCCATTGCGGGGAAACCGCCCGAAGATGAGCTGCGCCACCCAGGCGACACTTCATTCACGAGTGGGAGCCAGGAGTTGATCAACGATCGACGTGCTCTACGGAAGCTTCCACCTATACGTTCGGTTGACGAGGCGTTCATGGCGAGATGCCGAAAGAGGAATATCATTCCCAGCACTAACTACAAGCTCAAGCAGCTCAGCAAGTGCCTCAGTAAGATCTGCAAGCACGCGTCCGACAAATCGCACAACCCAGCGTGGAAGCTGAGGACGTTCGACGACCACGACGGTTGGATCAACCTCCGTGAGCTCGTACACGAGTTTCCCTGGAGCGACGGCATCCGGCACGACGGGTACTACCCGAGGTCCGATGACGCCAAGATCATCGCCAAGACCTTCTACGGTAGGACGGTCGATCAGATGGTTGCAATCATGATGGCGATCGCCCACGTCCGCGAGGCGGACGGTGAGGAGAAGCAGCGGTTGCAGTTCAAGGTCTTGATGCGAGATACTGGCACGGCCGATCTGTTCATCCGTGCCTCGCAGGGGCACTCGTGGACGCTCAAGGCCCCTTGGTCGCTGTACAAGTACATCGTACTGCACGACAACCCTGCCGGGAGACCGGCCCCATACCCTGATGTCGCCATACTACTTGGGCAGTCGCCGTGCACGCTGTTCCACAGCCGAAATGACGGCGCCAAGCAAGTGGAGATCGGTGGGCAATGCGAGTATTGGGCACAGGATGTCTCTCTGGCGAGACGATGAGCCCCCACCGGCGTACTACCAGAGAGAGGTGGGGGACCACTGCAGCCCAATAACGCTGGGAAACCAGCCCGAGACCCACCAGATCTTCATGATCAATGAGAGTGAGGCGGGGAGTGCGGCCCTCAGTCAGCCGCCGAGCCGCGCTCCGAGCCAAGGGCCTAGCGCCATATCTGGGCAGGTCCTCAGCACTTCAAATCTTCATCAAATTGCGGCTGCCCTGAACCCTGAGCAGGTGGAACAGCTAGCGGACAGACTTTACCAACAAGACCCCTGGGCCGAAGGTCAGGGAGCTATGTCCGCGATGGCGACACGCAACCGCCAGGCTCTGAAGGGAAACCTGCCCGTCAATGGGATCAGGAGCGACATGCCCGAGCCGCACGGAGACCCGCAAACGTTCGGCCGCATCTTCGGAGAGCCAGCTCGATTCGAGCAGATGCCAGGGAGCCCCTCGCACAGCATGCACACGCCGAGGAGCATGACACCAGTAGTGTCGACGCCAGTACAGTCCCCATTTGGGACACCAGGGCGTCCTGCGCCGAGCGGCACTCTCATGGAGCGGATCGCTGCGGCCAGAGCTGACCATGGCACAGCTCTCCTGGGCATGATGCCACTGGGCACGCCATCAACTATGCGGGGAAACCTGCCTGGCACTCCGGTGCAGCACCGACCGCCGACTGACCAAAACATACATACAGGAGTGCCAGACGACTACCGCACACGGGTGGCGGCCGCGGTACAGCAGGCGCAGAGCCACAACTTGCCTCACCCAAGTGGTCCGAGGTGGAGGCCAGCCTGGTCTTGGGAGCCTGAGGGTCCGAATCCTCTCGACCCTGCTCGGCAACGAGCCTTCATCCCAGCTTTCAATGCCCATCCGAGCATGGCCCAAGGCCAGCGGCCACCAGCTGCAACCATGGACCCGCCACTGTATCCAGATGGCTCCAGGGTCCCGAACAGGTTTGTGCGCGAAACAGCGGACCAGTTTCATAGCCTCACGAATGTGCGTTGCAGTGATCAGTCCATGTACCCGCATATGTCATTCGTGCCTGCACCGACGATGCCAGACGTGGATGTCCAGCCCACTGCCCATTCGATATCTTCGGGCAGTAGGGGGGGGCCGGACTACATCAGGCAGACACACCACACACAACAGGCGTGTTTCAGACGCCGGCAGGCGGTGCAGAGTGTACGTGATCAGGCACGCGCAGCAGCACTTGAGGTAATGAAGGACAGGGGCAAGGGCTCACCCATGCGAGGAAATTCGCCAGCAGCGTCGCCCGCAGCCTCCATAGCGGCAGCCGCCCCGGCAGTGACTGTCCCTGCGCCAGAGGCTTAGACACCCGCTGGAGATCCCCCAGCTACCTTCCTGGACTCTGAGACGGTCTTGGAACGGCAGCGGCGAGTGCATCCAAGGATGGCGGACGTGGAGATATACACCAGGATGGAAGACACTTGCGCGGTATGCCTCGAGGAGTTCACGCCGAGGGAGACCATATACCGCCTGAGGTGCAACCATCTATTCCACGAGGAATGCTGGAACGCGAATGCGGTGGGTCATGTCACGAATAAGCGAGAAGGTGATCCCCAGCAACCAGTATGTGCCATCTGCCGAGCACCAGGCATCATAGCGTCGTCACTCCCATGGACCGGCTCCGTCACGCAGGCTCCTGAACAAGCAGCGAGGGAGCTGCGGGAGCTGAGGAACACGGTGGAAACAATGACGGCCAGGATGCTGGACATGCAGGCGGAACTGCCCCAGCAGCGGGGAAACCCGCCTGAGGAGGTGCGTGCGCCGATGGAGACGGGATACTTCGATCAGCTCATCCCGACGACGGCGCCACAGCAGGGAAACCTGCCCAATGCACCACCTGTGCCATTCCCTCCGACTCACTACGAGCCTGGAATCGGGCAGGTGGCTCCTCCGATGTCACCCCAAGGCGTGGGCGGAGCCGAGCTGCCACTGGATCCTGACCAGCTGCGGGAGCAGCGGGTTCGCCATTTCCAGGCCCACATGGAGAACGCACACACAATCTTCATGCTCGACGCAGACAACCCTAAGAGCGAGACGTTCGACCTCTCAAACTCGTCAGTAGCGACGACGGTAGCGGTAGCCAGGGCCATCGAGCTCACAGCTACGAACGTCGAGTTCGACGAGTGGTTGCAGTACAGGGATCACATCCTGAATGAGGGATTGCAAGACATTACTCTGCAATCATAATTGACGTTGACGCGCCGTACCACTCAGGAACAGCATACCAGCATACGGGATGGGCATGCTAATTGGCGCGAAGAAAAGGGCGCTAATGCCCAGGACGTCTCGTATTTTCATTATATCGATCTGGCACGTATGGCCGCAGGAAGGCAGAGTGCCGGAACGACGCGGGGAAACCCGTCAGGAGTCACGTCCCAGATGCGGGGGAACCCGCCAGATATCGCGAATGGCGCAACAGAGACGGTGCATATCAAGCAGCCTAGCAGAACATTTCTCGAGGACGGTGGCAACTCGATCCTCATAGATGCGTGCTCGGAGATCAACATAATGGGAGAAAATACGAGCCGCAAATTTGTCCAGGCTGCTGAGGCACACAACCGTCCCTGTACGTTTGAACCCCGTTCGCTGCTGAACATAAACGGGGTAGGCGGGGGGTCGGCCCCATCTGATACCGCGGGCACTTTCAGCATTGCCTGCGAGTACCAGGGCTCGACCCAGCTCGACTCGCACAAAACCAATATTGTGTCGGGTTGCGGCAAGGACCTGCCGGCTATCCTGGGCCTCGACAGTATGCAGGACAAGCGCACTATTATTGTGCTCGAGCGAGGCCAGGAAAAGCTGATCTTCCCTGGGAAGGGTCCGGTCAAGATGGAACTCCCCTAGGGCTCCAAGATCATGCCTACAGCAAAGTTGCCATCAGGGCATCTGTCAATCAGGTGTGATCGATTCGGGGCCGCAGGGCAACCCGCCTCAAGTACGAGTACGACGTCGTTCCAGACGGTGCTGACGGGCGAGCCATCCCCCGCGCAAGAGCTCTAACAATGGCAGGGAAACCTGCCCCAGGGGCTGCTCGCGATACTCGCCAAAGCGACGATGAGAGGCGACAGCATCGACGATTTGGAGACGTTCGATTGCTTCGTAGCCAGGACACTGGCCCAGCATAGCGGAGGCGTTGCACCCATGGATGCGTTGAGAACACGCAGGAAGATAGTGATGGGATACACGCATCATGAGCTGCAGACGGTCAACGACGCGAGGTCGAAGGGCCTCCTGAAGCAGCTGATGGACAATCCGTCCATGCTGGCCACGTTTGCGGAGCAATCCGCCTCTGAGACCACCGCGCGCTGCCACGCAGAGCTTCAGCATGTGAGAGAAGCTCAGATGCTGGCAGATGTGGCAAGCGCCTCTTCTTTATCGTGAAGAGGGCAGGGCGACGCTATCCCCTCGTCGCCTTGCCTGGCAGCCGAGAGGCCAGGGGGTTGCAAGGACAGCGGGGCGACCTACCATAAGAAAAGAGCTTTGGTTTTCGAAGATACGAGAGAAGCTTGCGCTGACCTCCGCACCCGAGGATACACCTGTGACCGTATCTCCCACAACGAGCTCATGACAGCTGTGAGCACAGAGTATCTGGCGACGGTAATTAGTGGGGACTACGCTCTAGTATGGGTCAGTACTCCGGGGGACTGGTATGTAAGAATCCCAGGTAAAAGAGTAGCCCCACACGGGTCACGCATTCAGAAATTTCTGACGAAAACAAGGAAGCTCCGCATGGTGATCATAGCGTTTCGACCCCCAGGATACGCTTGGAAGTTGTCACCAATACGTGACACTCTAGAGGACCTCAAGCTGACGGTAGTACGGATGCGGCTGTGTCATTTCGGTATTAGATTCAATATGCAAGACAATACACCAAGTGGTACATATATGCAGGCAGCCACATCAATGCCGACTAGCTCCAAGTTATGGGCATGTACGTGCAAACAGGCGATACCACAACATGTTTTGGATTGGCACGGCCAAACGGTACGACATGCTGAATGGAGAGCACAGACACGCATTACGCTTATTCGTCACCTTAACGATCGGATCCTGGGGACAGGCAACATTATGCACGGAAACGTGCCGGTATACTTAAAGACCTATACACGTACGGATCACAACATACATCATTATGTGACGACCAACAAAGGAGGACCGAAATGGTCCGATGTTATCCGACGAGTAACGATTAACCTGGATACCAACACGGTTATTCAGGATATCGCGATAGCCGATCAACCGACGGGATATGATCGGCATGCACCACTACCCGAAGGGGTTGCCAACATCAGCACAAGGCTGTACTGGCAGCCCGAGGAACCGGTCATGCTCGGCAACGAGCCTGCTCAATCACCACAGAAACCTAGACGCGTCATCATAGATGACTGTCCTTCCCCCCTCCCGACTCTGGCGATTGTTGCAGGTACCCACTCATCAACGACGATGGGCACACAGACCGGTGAACACGACGAGCAAGTTTTACCGACGGAATCGCGTATCGAACAGAAGGAAAGGCTGAAAGCCGAAAAGGAAGCAGGCATCAAGCCTCGCCGCATCAAAAAGCACGTTGAAGATGGAAACGACGATTGCGACGACGACTTGTCAGGACTCGGACAGGATCTTATGGCGACCTGGAGCACTGACGTCCCTGTCGAGCTGATCAGCTCCGACGAGGAAGATGACCTGTTCCTTACCCTCCCCACATCTCTGCCCGACACACACGCCGACATATATAGTATAATGGCTACTCTATGTTATGGCAACAACAACTGCGTGGACATGTTGGAGCTGTGTGGAGGTGAGGGTGGCATTTCAAAGCTTGCCTTCTCAAGTGGTCTCTCCTCAGGCGGCAATGTAGACAAGACCACATGCGTCGACATGGGAGATCCCTCGGTGCAGCGAGCTGTAGACCATTACTTTGCAGTATGCTACGTACGGGTCGCCATTCTACAGCCGAACTGCCGCACCACAGGACCACCATCCTATTACAACTACCAAGCCAACTACAAGACTTGGAAACAGCACCACCAAGAAGATCTGCCACACATAACCTACTGTGGTAAATAGCTGTAACACAAGGTAACGCACGGAGGTGGTTTATACGCGAACAACCCACAGCGACATGGGTTGATGAGATTCCCCCATGGAAAGAACTTGCCGACCGACCTCACATTACAACTGCACGCATCGATCAATGTGCGACAGGACTTAAAGATACGGCTGGTGACTATATTAAGAAGCCGACGGATATCACCAGCAATGACGAGGCAATTCTTAAATTCTTTGAGCGACTCAAGTATAACGGCCAACATATGCATGCACAGCCGTGCAATAAGGATTTTTCACTGGCACAGAAATACGCTCGACGACTACAGTCTGCCTTTGTGGAAGCCGTCTACCTGGCGAAAGCCATTGACAATGCGCGCGGAGACGCGCCTGCACAAACTGCTCATGCTTAACCTGTCGACCTCCCTGGCCAAGCTGAATTAGGAGAGGGTATGAGACGCATTGGTGACCGTGTCATCCCAAAAGTGGCCACATCCCCAGCATGTATCGATAACGTCCGAAAGGACAGTCCTAGCCACAACAGAGATCCGACACAGTGTAAGTATCACGACTCCATCTCTGTATACTGGCCATGCCTTGCATGCCAGACGGACCTCACGAGAAGCAAGGGCGTTAAGAACCACCTCGACACCGAGCCCGGCAGATGCCGCTTTGCCGAGCCTTTCAAACTCCCAGGTGATCATGACCCAGAGGGACGCACTGTGCCAGCTTGGTGGAACCCTTTGCCCAAGCCGGGCGAGGGTCAAGCCTCGGCATCGGGCGGCCGTCAGGGCGCTCACGCCAGGCCACCGCGACCACGCGCCTTTGGGAACGCCGATCCTACATCTGGTGCTAGCAGTTATGACATACTGCGGGACGCGCCCGAGCGTGGAAACACGCCTTCCGCGTCTTCGAGCGGAAACGCGCCTCCCGCGTCTTCGGGCGAACCACCACAGGTAGCGGCCCGCCGCGGCCGCTTACAAGGTGCACCTCCACCTCCAGATGCAGTTGACGAAGGGGACCGACTGCGGAGAGCCACGAGAAACCCTCTTGCCTCGACCGGCTGCGGGGCTCCACGATTGCCTGACTGGACGAGATTTGATATCAAACACAGTCTACAAAACCTCCGTAGTTATAAACCTCATGTAGTCAAGAAGGAACTCCGTAAACTGCACCTACGGTGGCATCATGCGAAGGAACCCAAGATGAGGTTGATACTAGAAAAGGTGGGCTTGGATAGTGTCCGACTAAACATGATCAAAGAAATCTGCGACACTCGTCGGGAATGTAGAGCCTGGGAGCGCCCAGGTAACTCCACGTTACCTTCAGTAAGCCCCCCTGGAAATTGGCTTGACGAAGGCGAAGTAGATCTCATGTATTAGAAACGGATCATATTCCATAGTATGGACCGATGCATTCGCCTGGCAGCAGGCCAAGAAATCCCCGACAAAGAACGCGATACCATACTCGACGCCTACGACTACTGCTGGATCGCCTATCGTGGACCCTTCAAAGTATTGTACTCGGACGGAGAAGGCGCCCTCAACAACGAAACCGCCAAGGCCATGATGGCGAATCAGGGTACGACACTGCGCATCCGAGCGCCTGGCCAGCACGCGACCTCGATCGAGTCGCGCAATGGCATCCTTAGAGGCACTGTCCACATAATTGAGGAAGAGCTGAACAGACACGACATCCCCATTGTATTTACCAGAGTACTAGCCGAGGGTATCTTCGTCACCAACGCTTTCACGTTTTACAACGGAGTATCGCCGTACCAAGCACACACTGGGCGACAACCCTCTTTCCTTCCTGACATCGACACCCTTGATTTTCCCAAGGGGCCCGAGATGTCAGGCCACGAACGCGAGCGTCGCGCGAGGGAAGTTAGCCTGGAAGCAATAACTCAAGCCACGGCAGTAGCGAAGACGAACCGTGCCCTCAGGGCCAAGACGGCGCCAGATGGTGCTCGTCTATACTCTGCTGGGGACTTGGTTGACGATCACCGACCTACGGCCACTAAGGACGATCATGGAGGCTGGAATGGCCCGTTCCCTGTGATCCGCGGCGTGCCCGAATGTGGACACGTAATCGTCAAGGCTGGATCGCGCGAGGTAATTGTAATGTATCCCGATGCTCGCCACACGCTCTATATTGAAAGCCTTATCACTAGGGAACTTGGCATGGATAACATGGCCATGCAAACCGTCCTCACGTACGTGTCACACCTTGGTGCAGGGAAACCTGCCAAAGTGTTCGCCTACATCCCAGACTACAAGAGAAACCTCAACCTTTCCGACGACAGCAAGTTCCACCCGCGCGTGCACTTAGCACTACAGTATCTCGTGCGAAACTATTTCAGAGTTGAGCGCGTAGTAGCCGTGAGACTGGCCAAGAGCGTGCTCAATCTACCTGCGGTCAAGTACGCCACCGGGTCAACACTGATCCACTACGACAACGATGTCAACCCAGCCTTCCACTACTACGGGTGTGTAGGCACTCTCTTGAACATCTCTCAAATCACTGGTAGCACTCACTCCAGAATCATCCAGTGCCTGACGTCACAAGCTCCTTCCCTAGGATTTCATGACGGCCTTGTCAAGTATCAACTCTTGGACACACCGTCTGAACGACCTGACCAGCCTGGAGACAGGCCTTCTCCAGACACCCCAGGTGCTTCATCACCAAGTGAAGGTCGCCTGTCTACAATCTACGAGGAAAGTGAGGAACACGACATCCAGGCCATGATGATGGAAGAGTGGTATGATGAGCTGCGTATGGACCTTCATCCCACGACCGTTACCGACAAATGTCTCTACTGCGTCCCAACAACTATGCTGCCTGACCAATGTGTCTTGTTCTCAGCATCAGTGGACGAGGAAGATACTGTTGTTTCGGAGACGCTCGGAGACGAGCCTGAACACAAAGAGCCTTGTCTTGTCTCCTTATGCTCGACCACACCTGACGAGGACTACTCTCTTGACAGTGATGAACACGGCCCATACGCCGAATTGTGTTTTACGCCAGAAATGGCAAAGATCGCACTGGAACAGGCCCAACTTGCACAGCTCGAGTCAAACATGGTCGCGACGATGAGAGTATACGTATCATCGGCTGCTAAACGTGCTGTGGTAGTTAAGGAGGATGACCTACTCACCAAAGCCGACATAGCAGCACACCCCAAAGAGGTTAGTGAAGCCTTGTACACCGAACTCTAGATCTGGCTTGACACCGATGTTTCAAAATGTATGACCTGTCAAAAACTTCCAGCATTATGACATCAAGATACGTATACAAGTGGAAGTTTGTGAAAGTGGGTACCGAGAATGTGAAAACCATCCGTCTCAGACTCGTCCTCCGTCTGGATTTATGGACACGGAAGCTTTCGACGTGGAGACCTTCTCGCTTCTGGCAAGTGAAGCCGCATGCCATCCCGAATGGATCTTGGCATCCATGGACATTGACAAAGCGTTCCTCAAAGGTCTGACATATGAGGAGCTTGCTTATGCCACCGGCGAGGAGACTCGCATGGTTTACTGCACACTTCCACCAGGAAGCGCCCAGGTGCTTCGCACCCTTCCAGGCTTCTCTTCATATGATGAAAGCCGACAATGCCTCAGGTGCCTGAAGCCAGGGACCGGTACGAAGGACGCCCCAAGAGCGTTCTCTCTCCAGCTTCGCAAGACCACTCGAGCTATCGGCCTTTCACCGACAAGTTACGATCCTGAAATTGAGTTCAGTCAGGATCTATTAACAGCAAAACACGTCGACGATATTAATGCGACAGGCCTAGAGAAAAACGTAGATGACTACGTACAACGTGTCGAAAAGGTGTTCGGCAAATGCAAGCTCAACAAACACTCCTACACTAACTGCGCCGTCCGCTACACGAAGAACGAACAAGGGGATGTGATCGTGGATCGGGACGAATACATCAAACAACTACGTCCTATCACACATCCTGAACTCACGGGAGCGGCGGCAGACGCCAAGGCTACCAAACTCATCACCGACATGTTCGTCAGCCTGCGAGGAGCTCTCGCCTATGCCCTCCTTACTCAAGTCTGGCCCATGGTGTATGCAGTGTCTCTCCAGAAGAACCAAGAGCCTACCAACTTACAAGTCAGACGACTGAACGCTGTGACGCGAAAGCTGATCAGCAGCCCGAAACGCATCACCTTCCCTCGGATGAAACCGACTGATGAAGTAGACATACACATCGGAAACTCACCGGGGAGGAGGACGACGAAACCAGGGGCTACAGCATTCGCGGGGCTAACGTACTAAGGCGAGGAAACTCGCCCCAAGGCAAATCCGTCGTTCACCTTTGCGACGGACTATGCAAGTCACACCGACTGCAGGCGAGATCCAGCTACGCCGCGGAGGCACTCGCAGCTGCACACAACCTTGATGCATGCTATCCCACGCTCATCACCCTCCACGAGCTCAAAGCCGGGGCCCTTACTCCACGACAACTACGGGATATGCGTGAAGTTGGAGGCCTAGCTATCAAAGTATCCCTTACGATAGACGCCGAGTCTGTATATAAGTCATTATCTAGCAACGATCTCAAGATACCGACGGAACGTACTTTGCTAGGACATATCAGCTGGATACGTGAGCTCACGGATATAGGTATAGTGCACAACGTGCAGTGGTGTGATACTAGGGACATGACCGCAGATGGGCATACAAAGGGGAGTATCGATCGGGAGCTGCTTCTGGAAGTAATGTCAGGTACTCAGTCGTTTAAGTATGACGTGAAGCAGTTTGTTCCCTTTCGGGGCCCTGAGGACGAAACAAAGCCTAAGTCGAATCATTGTTAGTCTGTCCTTGTTGCCCCTGCGGTCCAGCTTGCCAGCACGGGCGCCTATTATGGAGGCGCCCTCTTGCTTGCTCGGAAACGAGCCATAATTTTCTCGCTTGGCAACGAGCCTGTTCAGCTTGGTTCGGGCTCTTTGCCTTAATACCTTTTGCCCGGAGGGGAATAGCCTGTTTGGCTTACTTCTAGCCGGGCCGATAGCCCTTGGCCATCCAAGGGGGTGTCCTGCGAATGCGTGGAAAAGTTTTGCGAGGAAACTCGCTTGCGAATAATCTCGCCCTTCAGTCTGGTGGTAGACCAGACTGCGTGTACTGTTTTCCGTGCAAGCTGTCGCGCGCCTGTCGAGAGCCTAGCGACTGCGCGGCTTTACTCTCCGTCTCCTCCCCTCCCGACTTAAGGGTAGCTCTTTGGGAGATGTGATATGTAAACGGGAGTATAGCCTGCGCGTCGCTGCCTTAGCTCAAGGCACGCGCGCCCGACTTGCCCGGATACCTGACCTGGTATTCGCTATGTGCTGGAAAGACCGATACATCGATCTTCTCCTATCTTACCCATCCACACCCCATATCGTATTCCTTCGACATGGAATTGGATGCAATATGACCTACCAGAGTCATTTCAGACTTCCGCCCCCTCCTCCCATGTGTATTTATCATCCTCCTACTCGTCCTCCTCCTCCCCTCCCTCTTCCATCTGAGGAGAACTTGCTGCTCCTCCAGGCCACGCTCCACCTCCTCCCCCTCCTCATGTTCTTGTTATGCAGCATGCTCATGCTACTCTGCATCCTTCAAGTCATCCGATCATCCTCACACACCTTCTCGTAATACATACTCCTCGTCCTCCTCAACCTCATCACCATCATCATCAACAACATCATCATCATAGCCATCAAACAACATCATCATCATAGCCATCATCATCAGCATCGTCAGCATCATCATCATGATCCTCTCACGTATCCTCCCCATCCTTCCCTCTTGCATGTCATCCCTGCTCTTTCTCTTATTGTGTATCCTCCTTAGTCATCCTCGGCCTCCTACTCCTCCTCCTCCTCCTCCTCCTCCTCCTCCTCCTCCTCCTCCTCCTCCTCCTGCTCCTCCTCCTCACGTCTGCCTCGAGTGTCCTCTCCAGCCCTGTGCTGTCGATTCCTGGCGTGTTACTCTTGTAGCCGTTTCGGCTGTGTTGAGAAGGCGCGGGCGTGCTAGAGTCGCTCACTGGGCCGCCACACGAGGGAGACGACTCGTCACGATGGCCACCGATGCCAGGGACCAGGCGGAGGATGCTGGCGTGCTTCCACCGGAAGAAAAGATCTATCAGAAAGCTTGTGGTCGGCACCGCCGTCTCACGCCGTCAAAGCGCCCTAAAGAAGTTTCGTAAGGTCTTCTCGAGGCCCCCTTGGGCATCACCCCAGGACATCAAACATGTCAGTTCATTTCGCCTTTCTCTCTCTCTCTCTCTCGCTGTTGTGTGTGTTGTTCTCTCTCTCTTTCTCTTTCTCGTTCTCTTTTGACACCGAGCATGTTCCCCAAGGCCAGGCTTGTTCACTTGGCCGTGATAGGTCTCTAATGTGGAAGTCGTTGTAGAGTGTCCTCAGGACTGCTTGACATGACCATCCATCACAGAATGCTCGTAGACTACCTCGATGTGGGCAAAACATGATCCTGGATTTGCGCATGGATCACCAAAACCTACTTATTCAGGGCGCAGCCTTGGCTTATGTTTGCGAACCGACGCTTCACTCGCAACGTACTCCTGGCAACGTCCCGCGGATGCGTAGTTTGACCAAAGTTCGCCCGTAGCAAACCCGTGGCTTTCTCGCAGGTGATCTGTAGCTGAGCTCGAGTTCTAACCTTCCTGAGCTCAGCATGGCTCTGATGAGCTAGGCCTGGCGCCCATTGGCTGGGTTCAGCGTGTCGAAGCGTCGTTGTTTCTGGCGCTTAGTGTGCTCCTTGCTCGAGAGAACAGCGTGGAAGGCAGCGGGCCGGCCACTGAGACCATTGATTCGTCGTCTGATTCAGAAGGCTTGTCCAGCGAGCGCGGTGGTGGCTCGGTGGCGCCAGAGCCGAGCAGTATTCTGTGTTTCCTTGGGGCAGTCGCTTGCCCCCAGCCAGACATCCAACGTCGTGATTGCTTCGCAACGTGGCTCCCCAGAGATATGGACCCTTTCCCTGAGACCAGTTTTTTATCCTCAGACGATTTTGACGGTCCTGGGTCCAGTGAAGGTTCTTAGAGGTCGAAAATTGTTGGGATTGTTCGCTTGCCCCGAAATCAGCCGTGCTTTCCCCAAAAAGTGCTTGCACTGCAGGCCTAATCAGTCAGCCCTGCTGTCTGATGAGATAACCCTGGCTATTGGGTTTCTGGAGATTGTACACAGGATCTCGACCTGAGTTGCTCGGGGTGTTGAGTTTAGGTGGTTGCCCACAGGGTTCCTCCCGCAGGGTCCTGGCCTTGGCTTCCCCTGTTTTGGTTGGAGCGGCTGCCCACGGGGTCCGATCGGGCAGGCCCCAAGGCTGAGGTAAATCGCTCCAGAGCGTTCAGAACGCTCTGGAGCGTTCCGGAGCGCTCTGGAACGGCCGCGGCGCCCTATACATCTTCAAGAACCACCCGATCTCAGAGATCCCCGATTTGTCCAGGTCTGAGTGTGCCCCGATCCTGGCTTCGTTTCACCTTATCCACACGGTCATTGCCTTGAGTTGCGGCAGTTGCCCAAGAGGTTGCGCTTGAGTACCCCCGTCTATTGGGGCTGCGGCACTTGCCCAAGGGGCCTCGCCCAGCAAAGCCTGGCATTACGTGCCTCGGTCTGCTGACGTTGCGGCGGTTGGCCACTGGGTCTAGCCCATTGGGCCGTGGCCTCAGCTGCCCGTGTCTGTTTGGGTTGTAGCATTTGCCCACGGGATCCCTGGCCTTGGCTTCCTTGGTAGCCATCTTTCCCCGTTTGAGGGCCCAGCGACAGTCGTTGTTGGGTATAGCATCGGCCCGAGCTGCTGAAAGGCGAGCATGCCAAAACGCACTAAGAAGCTTCAGGTCGGCGATTCAATAGACGGGAGGGGGGGGAGAGGAGTGGTTGCCCAACGATGGTGGGGTGTCGGACTACGTCTCGAAGCTGCTGCAGATCCAGGGCGAGGAGGCGGCGCAACTGATACAGCTCAGCCTGAGGAGAAGCGCAGGCATCGACGTCATGGGCCAGCGCTTCGACGCTGCAGTGCTGAAGGAGGCGCTGCAGAGGTGGGACCTGGCCGAGGCCGTACTGCACGGACGCGGCCGGCCGCGAGCCCAGGGTGCAGGCGGGGCCCCCAAGCGGAGGCTGCAGGCAGCCGATGCCATCAGTTTGCGGCCATGCGGGCAACGCAGGCTCGCGCCGGCCCCCCACTTGGCAGGAGGCGGCGCGCCCGAGGCCGCGGGCACCAGCACCTGGAGCGTGCCCGAGGTCGCAGGTGCCGACACCCCAAGCGCTCATAAGTTGAGGGCGCTCCTCTCGCAGGCTGGCGTGGATTGCGCCGCCTGCGTGGAGAAGCGGGACCTGCAGTCGCTCTGGGAGCGCTTCGAGCTGCTCCGCTCCCGCCCGCTGCCGGAGTTGCGCGCCTCCTGCGCCGCAGCCGGCGGGCCGCAGCAGGGCTCCGCAGAGGAGTGCGCGAGGTTCTTGCTGACGCCAGATCCTGCAGCCAGGCGCCTGCCAGAGGCGGCCGCAGCTTCCCCGGCCGCCGCAGACCCCGGGGCTGCGTCGGGCCCCGGGCCCGCTCGGGCCCCGATGGGCCCCAGCGCCGCTGCGGCCTGCTCCGAGCGCGAGCGTGATGCGCTCCGGGAGGCGCAGCGCATACAGGGGCTGAGGAGAGAGGCGTTCCGGACTGCGGCGGCATGGGGCTTCGCCGTGCTCGCCGTGGCCGAGCGCGACTTGAGCGCAGTGCACCGGGGCTACAGGGCCTTGATGAAGAAGCTCCACCCCGATAAGGCGGGGAGCTCGCCAGACGTGGAGTGCGCTGCGGAGAGCGTGAGGCAGGCAAAGGCGCTGTGCGAGAGAGGTCTCTCGCGGGAGACCCCGCCCGGGAAGCCCAGGCAGCTGCAGTTCTCCGTCGTCTGCGGCCAGCCTGGTAGACGGAGATTCAAGCTCAGCTGGGCGGCCCCAGAGGGCCGGTCAGGCGGGCCGGTCCGGAAGTACGTGGTGGCCGCAGTGGACCCAGCGTACGGCAAGGCGTTGTCCGTCGGCGTGTTGGAGCCAGACTACAGCGAGGAGCTGAAGAGATTCGTCTCGGTCGACGAAATGAATTCATTCGTCCTCGCGGAGGACGAGCTCCAGAAAATGCCCAAGCTCTGGCAGCAAGGCCGCGCTCAGGTGCAGGTTGCCGCGGCCAACGACGCGGGGCAGTCCCCGTGGGAGGTCCGCAAACAGCAGAAACGTAACTTGTTTGTGGCGTCAGTCGCCTTCCTCCCCACCATCCCCCTCCTCCCCCTTCCTCTCCCACGTCATCCATTACGAAGGTGGTCGCTCTCCCCCGCGCCACGGCACGACCTTCCCCTGCCCCCGCCAGGGCCGCAATGCGCAACGGGGTCCGTATCCGTAACCTTCTTCTCTACGTCGTCGATGTTTTTAACGTTCTGGGCTTTCCTCGTAGAGGTGTTGCAGGTTCCCTTGACGGGGCTCGCCCCCGATGCAGTCAGCGAAGCAGGCCGGGCCCTTAGGGGAGAAGGATGAGGATGAGGAGGGAGGAGGAAGGGGGGAAGGGGGAAGGAGGGAGAAGGGAGGGAGGGAGGGAGGGAAGAGGAGGAGGAGGAGGGAAACAGCAGCAGGAGGAGGAAGAGGAAGAGGAGGGAGGTAAAAGACAAGAAGGGCAAGGGGATGGAGAAGTTCAGGAGGAGTTGGATCCCCCGAGCGGACCCACCGTGGCTTGAGCACATGCCGTTCGCTTGTGCACCCTGGTTTCTACTGCTCTGTACCTTTCGTTTCACCGCATGGCCGTCACAGATTGCTAACCTGAAAGGCTTACTCGGTGAAGCAATTTAGACACGACGGGCGTCGTCTAACGCCAGGGCAGAGCAGGGAAAAGGTTGTGGCGGGCCCCACCCTCCAGAGGGCAGGACCTCGCCTTCCGACGTCATCTTCGCTCGTCCTCTCGCCCCATGATGGCGCCGATGAATTCCGCCCACCACGCCACCCCTCGGGGGCAGCGCCCCGCTGTGCGCGACGTGGTCGCGCAACGTCCTCCTGCAAGGCCGCCTCTGTGTCAGTCGGAGCTTGACCACGGGTTGCGAATCGCGGATCCATTGATCGATCGACGTCGGGATATTCGAGGAGGAAAATCTGAACAACCAGAAGAGGGACGAGGAGGAGGAAGAGGAGGAGGAGGAGGAGGAGGAGGAGAAGCAGGGGAAGCAGGAGGAGGAGAAGGACGATGACGAGGAGGAGAACGAGGAGGAGGAGGAAAAAAAGGACGAGGAGGAGGAGGAGAAGAAGGACGAGGAGGATGAGGAGGAGAACAAGGAGGAGGACGAGGAGGAAGAGGAAGGGAAGGAGAAGGACGAGGAGGACAAGAACGAGGAGCAAGGAGATGAGGAAGAGGAAAGGGGAAGGAAGAGGGGGAGGAGGGCGAGGAGGAGGTCACAGAGGAGGAGAGGATGGTGGAGGAGGAGGAGGAGGAGGAGGAGGAGGAGGAGGAGGAGGAGGAGGAGGAGGAGGAGGAGGAGGAGGAGAGGGGGAGGGGAGGGCAAGCTAGGTGCGCTCGCGTCATATCTGACGTCCTACCCCTCCCTCCCATCCCTTACCATGGCGCTGATTTTCTCTATCCGCGGACGCGTGTCGTAGCGGACCTGTGGCTCCGCGCGCGCGTGCGTAGTGGGTGGTGGTGCGCGTGCGTGCGTGCGTGCGTGTGTGTGTGGTTGTGGTGCGTGCGTGCTGGTGCTGCGCTGCTGGTGCTGGTGCTGGTGCGTGGTGCCTGCTGGTGCTGGTGCTGGTGCTGGTGCTGGTGCTGGTGCTGGTGCTGGTGCTGGTGGTGGTGGTGGTGGTGGTGGTGGTGGTGGTGGTGGTGGTGTGGTGGTGGTGGTGGTGTGGTGTGGTGGTGGGTGGTGGTGGTGGTGGTGGTGGTGGTGGTGGTGGTGGTGGTGCGGCGCGGTGGTGGCGGGCGGATGGGCGCGCGAGAAAGAGGCCCGCGCTGGGGCGAGAACGCCATCCTGAACGACGGAGGCCAAACACCGATCCGAAAATGAGGCCCACGCTGGAGCGGGAGCACGATTCGGAACGATTCGGGAGCAGAAATGAGGCCGGCGCCTCAGCGAGAGCAGCATTTTAGAAAAAAACGCAAGCGAAAACCCAACTCCGGGGAATCCTGTGTGTAAAAAAACAGTACGCGGGGGGGTGCCGAATATCTTCCGGACGCCATCAGGGGAAGTGGGAGAGTATTTTCGTATTGTGTAATTGTGAAGGAGGATGAAAATGACTGTGCTTTCGGGGTCGGGCGATGATCGGGTGTTCCTAAGGTCGAGCGGACAGCGGACCTACACGCGAGGTCCGCTGTCGGGAAAGGAGGGGCCGTCACCACGGGTTTTTTTCTCCGACAGAGGTATCCTGATCCTCCTCCCCCTACCCCCTCTCCTGGTCCGAGTGAGGGGGCCCAACGGTCTTACGCTGTATCTCGGTGCGTGGCTGAAGTGCGCTTCCGCAGTGCGCATTCGTGCAAGCAGTATTGCTGCCAGCCCCGCTCCGCCACCCACCCACGATCCGCCCCGCGACCTTCCCGCGACCCGCCCCGTGACCCACCCGCGTTCCACCCGCGACCCGCCGTGCGGTGCGACCGCGGAGCGGCCGACGACCCATCCGCAATCCACCCACGCTCTTTTAAAAAAGCAGCGAGTGCGGCGGGGTTCTTCAAATCTGGTTTCGAACCTTGCCCCCGCCCTTTTATCCACAACGGCAGGGGCTGCGGTAAAACCTACCTCCGTCCTCCCCTTCCTCTCTTCATTTTTCCCTACGTCCCTCCTGCGGGACCGAACATGTGGTCCTCCCTGCTCCGTCCCCCCTCGAACCCGCTCCTGCCCTCATCCACCTCCAATATCGAAGACGCCTACGGCGAATCACCGCCGCCCCCCGCCTTTTTGGAGCGCCTATGTGGCCGAACGTTGACGTTGAGGCCAGACCTGCCAAGCTATCGGACCATGTGTTCGGTTTGGAAAGCCTTCGGGGAACACGTGGGCATCTTGAAAGTCATCTTGGCCGTCGGGAGGCCATTTTGACCCTTTCGGGCCTTCTTGGAGGACGTCTTGGAGGGCTCTGGGGCCGTCTTGGAGGTCATCTTGAGCGTCTTGGAGGCCTCTTGGGCCGTCTTGGGGGCCTCTTGGGGCCGCCTCGGGCCTCTTGGGTGATCTTTGGGGCACTTGGGCAGTCTCGGGCCGTGGGAATGCCGAAATGATCCTGGAGAAGGTCCCAACCATATGCAGTTGTGGATACCGTAATTGTGAATGTCTGCTTCGGTGAAGCTCCCTATGGGGCCACGAAGCGCTGCACTGGGCGGGGGGGAACGCTGTACTGTGTGGGTGGTGTGCCGAATTGGGTTTCCGGGGCGCATGCGGACGATCCCACTGAGGGTTTCGGTGGAGCTCCCTATGGGGCCACGAAGCGCTCTACTGAGTAAGCGAAAATGCCAAATTGGGCTTCCGGGACGCATGCGGACGGTCCCACTGGGGGCTTTGGTGGAGCCCCCTTATGGGGCCACGAAACGCTGCAATGCGCGGGTGAAAATGCCAGATTACATTTCCCGGACGCATACGGACGGTGGCATTGGTGCCTTGGGTGGAGCCCCCTTATGGGGCCACGAAACGCTGTACTGGGTGGGTGAAAATGCCAAATTGGGTTTCCGGGACGCATGCGGACGGGGGCACTGGAGCCTTAGGTGGAGCTCCCTATGGGGCCACGAAACGTTGTACTGGGTGTGCGGGACGCATGCGGACGGCAGCACTGGGACCTTCGGTGGAGCTCCCTATGAGGCCACGAAACGCTGTACTGGGTGTGCGGGACGCATGCGGACGGTAGCACTGGGACCTTCGGTGGGGCTCCCTATGGGGCCACGAAACGTTGTACTGGGTGTGCGGGACGCATGTGGACCGTAGCACTGGGACCTTCGGTGGGGCTCCCTATGGGGCCACGAAACGTTGTACTGGGTGGATGAAACGCAGGGAGGAGGGGGAGGAGGGCCACGAAACGCTGTACTGGGTGTGCGGGACGCATGCGGACGGTTGCACTGGGACATTCGGTGGAGCGCCCTATGGGGCCACGAAATGCTGTACTGGGTGTGCGGGACGCATGCGGACGGTAGCACTGGGACCTTCGGTGGGGCTCCTTATGGGGCCACGAAACGCTGTACTGGGTGTGCGGGACGCATGCGGACGGTAGCACTGGGGCCGTAGGCGGGGCTCCCTAATATGGTGCCACGAAACGCTGCAATGGGTGGGTGAAACGCAGGGAGGAGGGGGAGGAGGGCCACGAAACGTTGTACTGGGTGTGCGGGACGCATGCGGCCGGTAGCACTGGGACCTTCGGTGGAGCTCCCTATGAGGCCACGAAACGCTGTACTGGGTGTGCGGGACGCATGCGGACGGTTGCACTGGGACCTTCGGTGGGGCTCCTTATAGGGCCACTGTACTGGGTGTGCGGGACGCATGCGGACGGTAGCACTGGGACCTTCGGTGGGGCTCCCTATGGGGCCACGAAACGTTGTACTGGGTGAAACGCAGGGAGGAGGGGGAGGAGGGCCACGAAACGCTGTACTGGGTGTGCGGGACGCATGCGGACGGTAGCACTGGGGCCGTAGGCGGGGCTCCCTAATATGGGGCCACGAAACGTTGTACTAGGTGGATGAAACGCAGGGATAAAGGCGAGGAGGGAGGAGGAGGCAGGAGTGGGAGAAGGAGGGGGAGGAGGAGAGGAGAGGAGAACGCGGGGCGACGTCTCTTCAAAACGAGGACCCAACACCACAGGATGGTTGAGAAAAAAGCAACTGCCACAATATTTCAAAAACTCATGGGAGATCAATGATGTTGGTCTTTTCGGGCCGTCCTGCAGGCCCTCTTGGAGGCCTCTTGGGCCTCTTAGCCTTTTCGACCCTTCCTGGAGGCCCTCTTGGAAGCCTCTGTCGGAAGCCGTTTGGGGGGCCTCTCTGGGCCGATTTGGGGCCTTCTTGGAATGCTCCAGGGCCGTCTTGGAGGCCATCTTGGGCGTCTTAAAGGCCTCCTGGGCCGTCTTCGGGGCCTCTTGGGGCCTTCTTGGGGGCCTCTTGGGCCGTTCTGGGGCCATCTTGGAGGCCTCCTGGGCGAGCTTGGGGCGATCTTTGGGGGCTCTTGGGCCGTCTCGGGCCGTCGGAAGGCCGAAAAGAAGCAAATGTCAAAATCCTGCAAAAACTCATAGGGGAATCAGTGTGTTTGACCTTTCCTGGCCTTCCTGGAGGCCCTCTTGGAGGCCTCTTGGGCCGTCTTGGGCCAGCTTCGAGCCAACTTCGGCCATCTTGGTGGGTTCCTGGCCCGTCTGACGCCGTCGGGAGCTGTCTTGGGGGCCTCTCTGAACCGACTTCGGGCCCTCTTGGGGCGCTTCGGGGCCGTCTTGGAGGCCATCTTGGGCGTCTTGGAGGTCTCTTGGGCTGTCTTGGGGCCCTCTTGGGGCCGTCTTGGAGGCCTCTTGGACCGTCATGGGGCCCTCTTGGAGGCCTCGTGGGCGATCTTGGGGCGATCTTGGCGGCCTCTTGGGTCGCCTTGAGCCGTCGGAATGCCGAGAAGAGGCAAATGCCAAAATCCTTGAAAAACCTAAGGACTGTCAATGATTTTGGCCTCTTCGGGCCCTCCTGGAGGAGCTCTTGGAGCGTCTGGGAGGCCTCTTGGGGGCCTCTTGAGCCGTCTTAGGCCATCTTGAGGCTATCTTAGGCCGTCTTGGATGCATCTTGGGCCGTCTTGGAGGCATATTGGGGCCATCTTAGCCGTCTTGGAAGCCATCTTGTGGCCGTCTAGGGCAAGAAAACCCTTTGTAACCGGGTCTTCCGGGTGGCCGGCGGGACGGGCCGAAGCCCCAGGGTGAGTTCTTTTGGAAAAAGAGCCGAAGCCAAAACCTAAATAGTTTAGCACGCTAGGCACCCCTGCAATGAATCGACAGGGGGCGGTGGATCTAAGACGCCTACGGCGAATCACCGCCGCCCCCTGCCTTTTTGGAAGCGCCTATGTGTCCGACAGCTGGGCTAGAGCTTGGCCAACGTATCGGACCATGTGTTCCCCGAGTCGGTTTGGAAAGGTTTCGGGGAACGCGGGGGGAGCAACGGGGAGGAGGAGGAGAAGGAGGAAAAAGGAGAAGGGGGAGGATGCCTCTTCGGAGCCTCTTGAGGTACTCTTGGGCTCGATTGGACCATCTTGGGACCGTCTTGGAGGCCATGTTGGGGCTATCTAGGGCTCTCTTGGGGCCTGTTGAGGGCTTCTTAGGCGCCCTTTTGAGGCTTCTCGGGAGCTTCTTTGGCCGTCTTATGGCGCTCCTGGCCCGTCTGACGCCGTCGGGAGCCGTCTTGGGGGCCTCTCTGAACCGATTTGGGGCCCTCTTGGGGCGCTTCGGGTCCGTCTTGGAGGCCATCTTGGGCGTCTTGGAGGCCTCTTGGACCGTCTTGGGGCCCTCTTGGGGCCTTCTTGGGGGCCTCTTGGGCCGTCAAGGGACCATCTCTTGGAGGCCTCGTGAGCGATTTTGGGGCGATCTTCGGAGCCTCTTGGGCCGTCTTGAGGTATTCGGAAGGCCGAAAAGAAGCAAATGCCAAAATCCTTCAAAAACTTTTGGAAAATCAATGATTTGGGCCTTCAGGCTCTCCTTGAGGACCTCTTGGAGCTGTCTTGGGGCCCTCTTGGTGGCTTCTTGGGCCGACTTGAACCATCTTGAGGCTATCTTAGGCCGTCTTGGAGGCATGTTGGCCATCTTGGAGGCATCTTGGGGCCATCTGAGCCGTCTTGGAGGCCATCTTGGCCGTCTTGGATGCATCTTGGAGGCCATCTTGGGCCGTCTTGGAGCCGTCTGGAGAGAAATTAGCCTGGCGAAGGACCCAACCATATGCAGTTGAGAGTACCGCAATTGTGAATATCTTCTTCGGTGGCGCTCCCTATGGGGCCACGAGCCGTATGAGGGGTGTGCCGAAATGGGTGTGCGGGACGCATGCGGACGGCAGCCATGGGGCCTTCGGTGGAGCTCCCTATGGGGCCACGAAACGTGTGAGGGGTGTGCCGAAATGGGTGTGCGGGACGCATGCGGACGGCAGCACTGGGGCCTTCGGTGGAGCTCCCTATGGGGCCACGAAACGTGTGAGGGGTGTGCCGAAATGGGTGTGCGGGACGCATGCGGACGGCAGCCATGGGGCCTTCGGTGGAGCTCCCTATGGGGCCACGAAACGTGTGAGGGGTGTGCCGAAATGGGTGTGCGGGACGCATGCGGACGGCAGCCTGGGGCCTTCGGTGGAGCTCCCTATGGGGCCACGAAACGTGTGAGGGGTGTGCCGAAATGGGTGTGCGGGACGCATGCGGACGGCAGCCTGGGGCCTTCGGTGGAGCTCCCTATGGGGCCACGAAACGTGTGAGGGGTGTGCCGAAATGGGTGTGCGGGACGCATGCGGACGGCAGCACTGGGGCCTTCGGTGGAGCTCCCTATGGGGCCACGAAACGTGTGAGGGGTGTGCCGAAATGGGTGTAGGGGACGCATGCGGGCGGCAGCCTGGGGCCTTCGGTGGAGCTCCCTATGGGGCCACGAAACGTGTGAGGGGTGTGCCGAAATGGGTGTGCGGGACGCATGCGGACGGCAGCCATGGGGCCTTCGGTGGAGCTCCCTATGGGGCCACGAAACGTGTGAGGGGTGTGCCGAAATGGGTGTGCGGGACGCATGCGGACGGCAGCACTGGGGCCTTCGGTGGAGCTCCCTGTGGGGCCACGAAACGTGTGAGGGGTGTGCCGAAATGGGTGTGCGGGACGCATGCGGACGGCAGCCATGGGGCCTTCGGTGGAGCTCCCTATGGGGCCACGAAACGTGTGAGGGGTGTGCCGAAATGGGTGTGCGGGACGCATGCGGACGGCAGCACTGGGGCCTTCGGTGGAGCTCCCTGTGGGGCCACGAAACGTGTGAGGGGTGTGCCGAAATGGGTGTGCGGGACGCATGCGGACGGCAGCATGGGGCCTTCGGTGGAGCTCCCTGTGGGGCCACGAAACGTGTGAGGGGTGTGCCGAAATGGGTGTGCGGGACGCATGCGGACGGCAGCCATGGGGCCTTCGGTGGAGCTCCCTATGGGGCCACGAAACGTGTGAGGGGTGTGCCGAAATGGGTGTGCGGGACGCATGCGGACGGCAGCACTGGGGCCTTCGGTGGAGCTCCCTATGGGGCCACGAAACGTGTGAGGGGTGTGCCGAAATGGGTGTGCGGGACGCATGCGGACGGCAGCACTGGGGCCTTCGGTGGAGCTCCCTGTGGGGCCACGAAACGTGTGAGGGGTGTGCCGAAATGGGTGTGCGGGACGCATGCGGACGGCAGCCCTGGGGCCTTCGGTGGAGCTCCCTATGGGGCCACGAAACGTGTGAGGGGTGTGCCGAAATGGGTGTGCGGGACGCATGCGGACGGCAGCACTGGGGCCTTCGGTGGAGCTCCCTATGGGGCCACGAAACGTGTGAGGGGTGTGCCGAAATGGGTGTGCGGGACGCATGCGGACGGCAGCCATGGGGCCTTCGGTGGAGCTCCCTATGGGGCCACGAAACGTGTGAGGGGTGTGCCGAAATGGGTGTAGGGGACGCATGCGGGCGGCAGCCCTCGGGCCTTCGGTGGAGCTCCCTATGGGGCCACGAAACGTGTGAGGGGTGTGCCGAAGTGGGTGATGACGATGACGATGACGACGATGACAATGACGATGATGATGATGATGATGATGATGATGATGATGATGATGATGATGATGATGATGATGATGATGATGATGATGATGATGATGATGATGATGATGATGATGATGATGATGATGATGATGATGATGATGATGATGATGATGGGAGGAGCGAGGAGGGGGAGGAGAGAGGAGGAGGAGGATGAGGTGGGACGCGGGGCGCTGTCTCTTCAAAACGAGGACCCAACACCACAGGATGGTTGGGAAAAACCTTTGCAACCACCTTTGGGCAATCCTCCCGGGACCCCAGCGGGACGAGCCGAAGACCCAGGGGGAGTTCTTTTAGAAAGAAACCAAAACCAAAACCGAAATAATCTAGCACGCTAGGCACCCCTGCAATGAATCGACAGGGGGCGGCGGATCTAAGACGCCTACGGCGAATCACCGCCGCCCCCTGCCTTTTTGGAAGCGCCTATGTGGCCGAACATTGAGACCAGACTTGCCAAGCTATCGGACCATGTGTTCCCCGAATCGGTTTGGAAAGCCTTCGGGGAACACGTGGGCATCTTGAAAGTCATCTTGGCCGTCTGGAGTCCATTTCGACCCTTTCGGGCCTTCTTGTAGGACGTCTTTGAGGGCTCTTGGGCCGTCTTGGAGGCCATCTTGAGCGTCTTGGAGGCCTCTTGGGCCGTCTCGGGGGCCTCTTGGGGCCGTTTTGGGCCTCTTGGGCGATCTTTGGGGGCACTTGGGCCGTCTCGGGCCGTCGGAAGGCCGAAAACATGCAAATGCCACAATCCTTTACAATTCATTGGAAATCAATGATTTTAGCCTTTTCGACCCTTCCTGGAGGCCCTCTTGGAAGCCTCTTGGGCCGTCTTGGGCCATCTTAGGGCCATCTTCGGCCGTCTTGGTGGGCTCCTGGCCCGTCCGACGCCGTCGGAAGCCGTTTGGGGGGCCCCTCTGGGTCGACTTGGGGCCCTCTTGGAATGCTCCAGGGCCGTCTTGGAGGCCATCTTGCGCGTCTTAAAGGCCTCCTGGGCTGTCTTGGAGGCCCCTTGGGGCCGTCTTGGGGGCTTCTTGGGCCGTTCTGGGGCCATCTTGGAGGCCTCTCGTGCGATCTTTGGGCGAACTGTGGGGGCTTTTGGGCCGTACCGGCCGGGCCTTCGGATGGCCGAAAAGAAGCAAATGTCAAAATCCTTCAAAAACCTTCGGAAAATCAGTATGTGTGGCCTTTTCTGCCTTCCTGGAGGCCCTCGTGGAGGCTTCCTGGGCCAGCTTCGAGCCAACTTCGGCCATCTTGGTGGGCTCCTGGCCCGTCTGACACCGTCGGGAGCCGTTTGGGGAGCCTCTCTGGGCCGACTTCGGGCCCTCTTGGGGTGCTCCAGGGCCGTCTTAGAGGCCATCTTGGGCGTCTTTGAGGCCTCTTGCGTCGTCTTTGTGCCCTCTTGGGGCCGTCTAGGAGGCCATCTTGGAGGCCTCTCGGGCGCTGTGGGGGCGATCTTGGGGACCTCTTGGGCCGTCTTGGGTCGTCGGAAAGCCGAAATGGAGCAAATACGAAAACCTTTAAAAGCCTACGCCAAATCAATAATGTTGGCCTCTTCGGGCCCTCCTGGAGGACCTCTCGGAGGTCTCTTGGGCCGTCTTGGAGGCCTTTTGGGCACCTCTTGGGCCGTCTTGGAGGTTTCTTGGGTGGACTTGGAGGCATCTCAACCTCTCTTGGGCGGACTTGGAGGCCATCTTGGGCCATCGTGAGCCGTCTTGGAGAATTTGTTGCTGACGTTAAGGTCGTTTCCGGTCCTGGAAGAGCCTTCCGAGACCCTGGCGGGACGGGCTGATGCCCCAGGGGTAGTTCTTTGAGAATTAGAACCAAAACCAAAAGCGAAAGGGTCTAGCACGCCAAGCACCCTTGTGGCAAGCCAACAGGGGGCGGCTGATCAATGATTTTGGCCGTCTTGGGCCGTCTTGGACGCATCTTGGGCCGTCTTGGTCCATCTTAGGGCCATCTTCGGCCGTCGTGGTGGGCTCCTGACCCGTCTGATGTTGGGAGTCGTTTGGGGGGCCCCTCTGGGCCGACTTGGGGCCCTCTTGGAATGCTCTAGGGCCGTCTTGGAGGCCATCTTGGGCGTCTTTGCTTGGGGGCCTCTTGGGGTGTTCTGGGGCCATCTTGGAGGTCTCTTGGGCGATCTTGGGGCGATCTTGGGGGCTCTCTTGGGCCGTGCCGGGCCGTCGGAAGGCCGAAAAGAAGCAAATGCAAAAGATCCTTCAAAGACTCATGGGAAATCAACGATTTTGGCCTTCTCGGCCCTTCCTGGAGGCCCTCTTGGAAGCCTCTTGGGCCGCCTTGGGCCATCTTGGGGCCATCTTGGGAAAACCAATGATTCTGGCCTCTTCGAGCCCTCCTGGGGGCCCTTTTGGAGGCCTCTTGGGTCGTCTTGGGCTAGCCTAGAGCCAACTTCGGCCATCTTGGTAGGCTCCTGGCCCGTCTGACGCCGTCGGAAGCTGTCTTTGGGGCCTCTCTGGGCCGACCTGGGGCCTTCTTGAGGTGCTTCGGGGCCGTCTGAGACCATCATGAGCGTCTTGGAGGCCTCTTGGCCCGTCTTGGGGCCCTCTGGGGACCGCCTAGGGGGCCTCTTGGGCCGTCATGGAGGCCTCGTGGGCGATCTTGGGACAATCTTGGTGCCTCTTGGGTCGTCTTGAGCCGTCGGAATGCCGAGAAGAAGCGAATCTCAAAATCCTGCAGCAAAATCCGATGGGAAATCAATGATTTGGGCCTCTTCGGGCCCTCCTGGAGGACCTCTTGGAGGCCTCTTGGGTCGTCTTGGGTCGTCTTGGACGCCTCTTGGGCGAACGTGGAGGTATCTTGGACTCTCGTGGGCCCTCTTGGAGGCCGTCTTGGACCATCTTGGGCGGACTTGGAAGCCATCTTGGAGGCCATCTTGGGCCAACGTGGCCATCTTGGAGACCATCTTGGGCCCATCTTGAGCGAAAAAAATTGGAATTGTCCTCCTTTTCGGGTGGCCGGCGGGACGAGCCGAAGCCCCAGGGGGAGCTCTTTTGGAAAAAGAACCAAAACCAAAACCGTAATAATTCGGCACGCCAGGCACCCCTGCGATGAATCGACAGGGGACGGCGGATCGAAGACGCCTACGGCGAATCACCGCCGCCCCCTGCCTTTTTGGAAGCGCCTATGTGGACGAAGGTTGTGGCCAGAGGCCTGCCAAGCTATCGGACCATGTGTTCCCCGAATCGGTTTGGAAAGCCTTCGGGGAACACGTGGGCATATTGAAGATCATCTTGGCCTTTCGGGCCTTCTTGGAGGACGTCTTGGAGGGCTCTTGGGCCGTCTTGGAGGCCATCTTGAGCGTCTTGGAGGCCTCTTGGGCCGTCTTGGGGGCCTCTTCGGGCCGTCTTGGGCCTCTTCGGCGATCTTTGGGGGCACTTGGGTCGTCTCGGGCCGTCGGAAGGCCGAACAAAAAGCAAATGCGACAATCCTTTCAAAAATTCATGGGAAAACAATCATTTCGGCCTTTTCGGGCCTTCCTGGAGGCCCTCTTGGAGGCCTCTTGGGCCGTCTTGGGCCATCTTAGTGCCATCTTCGGCCGTCTTGGTGGGCCCCTGGCCCGTCCGACGCCGTCGAAAGCCGTTTGGGGTGCCTCTCTGAGCCGACTTGGGGCTCTCTTGGAATGCTCGAGGGCCGTCTTGGAGGCCATCTTGGGCGTCTTAAAAGGCCTCCTGGGCCGTCTTGGGGGCCTCTTGGGGCCGTCTTGGGGGCCTCTAGGGCCTTTCTGGGGCCATCTTGGAGGCCTCTCGGGCGATCTTTGGACGATCTTTGGGGGCTCTTGGGCCGTATCGGGCCGTCGGAAGGCCGAAACGAAGCAAATGTCAAAATCCTTCAATAATCTACGGAAAAAAACAGTATTTGTTGCCTCTTCTGGCCTTCCTGGAGGCACTCTTGGAGGCCTCTTGGGCCGTCTTGGGCCGGCTTCGAGCCAACTTCGGCCATCTTGGTGGGCTCCTGGCCCGTCTGACGCCGTCGGAAGCCGTTCGGAGAGCCTTTCTGGGCCGACTTGGGGCCCTCTTAGGGTGCTCCAGGGCCGTCCTGGAGGCCATCTTGGGCGTCTTGGAGGCCTCTTGCGTCGTCTTTGTGCCCTCTTGGGGCCGTCTCGGGGGCCTCTTGAGCAGTTCTGAGGCCATCTTGGAGGCCTCTTGGGCGCTGTGGGGGCGATCTTGGGGGCCTCTTGGGCCGTCTTGGGTCGTCGGAAAGCCGAGAAGAAGCGAATGCCAAAACCCTTACACTACCTAAGGAAAATTCATGATTTGGGCCTCTTCGGGCCCTCCTGGAGGACCTCTTGGATGCCTCTGGGGCAGTCTTGGAGGCCTCTGGGGAGCCTCTTGGGTCGTCTTGGGCCGTCTTGGACTCTCTTAGGCCGTTTTGGAGGCCGTCTTGGACCACCTTGGGCGGACTTGGAGGCCATCTTGGAGGCCATCTTGGACCAACATGGCCATCTTGGAGGCCATCTTGTGCTGTCTTGGAGGATTTTTTGTGCGCGCTGAGGTGGTTTGCGCGGCCTTCCGGGACCCCGGCGGGACGGGCCGAAGCCCCAGGGGGAGTTCCTTTTGGAAAAGAACCAAAACCGATAGGGTTCGGCACGCCAGGCACCCCTGCGATGAATCGACAGGGGACGGCGGATCGAAGACGCCTACGGCGAATCATTGCCGCCCCCTGCCTTTTTGGAAGCGCCTATGTGGCCGAACGTTGAGGCCAGAGGCCTGCCAAGCCATCGGACCATGTGTTCCCCGAATCGGTTTGGAAAGCCTTCGGGGAACACGTGGGCATCTTGAAGGTCATCTTGGCCGGCTGGAGGCCATTTCGACCTTTTCGGGCCTTCTTGGAGGACGTCTTGGAGGGCTCTTGGGCCGTCTTGGAGGCCATCTTGAGCGTCTTGGAGACCTCTTGGGCCGTCTTGGGGGCCTCTTGGGGCCGTGTCTTGGACCTCTTGGGCGATCTGTGGGGGCACTTGGGCCGTCTCGGGCCGTCGGAAGGCCGAACAAAGCAAATGTCACAGTCCTCTCAAAAACTCACGGCAAACCAATGATTTTCGCCTTTTCGGAGGCCTCTGGGGCCGTCTTGGGCCATCTTAGGGCCATGTTCGGCCGTCTTGGTGGGCTCCTGGTCCGTCGGACGCCGTCGGAAGCCGTTTGGGGGGCCTCATGGGCCGACTTGGGGCCCTCTTGGAATGCTCTAGGGCCGTCTTGGAGGCCCATCTTGGGCGTCTTAAAGGCCTCCTGTGCCGTGTTGGGGGCCTCTTGGGGCCGTCTTGGGGCCCTCTTGGGCCGTTCTGGAGCCATCTTGGAGGCCTCTTGGGCGATCTTTCGGCGATCTTCGGGGGCTTTTGGGCCGTCTCGGGCCGTCGGAAGGCCGAAAAGAAGCAAATGTCAAAATCCGTCAAAAAAAATTAGGAAAATCAATGTTTTGGGCCTCTTCTGGCCTTCCTGGAGGCCCTCTTGGGGGCCTATTGGGCCGTCTTGTGCCAGCTTCGAGCCAACTTCGGCCATCTTGGTGGGTTCCTGGCACGTCTGGCGCCGTCGGGAGCCGTCTTGGGGGCCTTTCTGGGCCGACTTGGGGCCCTCTTGGGGCGCTTCGGGGCCGTTTTGGAGGCCATTTTGAGCGTCTTGGAGGCCGTCTTGGGGCCCTCTTGGGGCCGTCTTGGAGGCCACTTGGGCCGTCATTGGGCCCTTTGGGGGGCCTCTAGGGCGATCTTGGGGGCCTTCTGGGCCGTCTTGGGCCGTCGGAAAGCCGAAAAGGCGCAAATGCCAAAATCCTTCAAAAACCAAAGGAACATCAATGATTTTGGCCCTTTCGGGCCTTCCTGGAGGACGTCTTCGAGGGCTCTTGGGCCGTCTTGGAGGCCTCTTGCGGGCCTGTTGGGCCGTCGTAGACCATCTTGAGGCCATCTTGGGCCGTCTTGGAGGCATCTTGAGGCCATCTTAGCCGTCTTGGACGCCATCTTGGACCGTCTTGGAGACCATCCTGAGCCATCTTGGCCGTCTTGGACGCCATCGGGCCAACTGGAGAAAACAGAGGCACGACGGACGCGTTTTGAGATCCTTTCCGGGTGGCCGGCGGGACGGGCCGAAGCCCCAGGGGGAGTTCTTGTTGAAAAAGAACCAAAACCAAAAGCCATATAATTCGGCACGCCAGGCACCCTTTTGATAAATCAAAAGGGGGCGGCGGATCGAAGACGCCTAATTACGGCGAATCACCGCCGCCCCCTGCCTTTTTGGAAGCGCCTATGTGGCCGAACGTTGAGGCCAGACCTGCCAAGCTATCGGACCACGTGTTCCCCGAATCGGTTTGGAAAGCCTTCGGGGAACACGTGGGCATCTTGAAAGTCATCTTGGCCATTTCGACCCTTTCGGGCCTTCTTGGAGGACGTCTTGGAGGGCTCTTGGGCCGTCTTGGAGGCCATCTTGAGCGTCTTGGAGGCCTCTTGGGCCGTCTTGGGGGCCTCTTGGGGCCGTGTCTTGGGCCTCCTGGGCGATCTTTGGGGGCACTTGGGTCGTCTCGGGCCGTCGGAAGGCAGAAAACAAAAAAAAAAAAAAAAAAAATGTCACAATCCTTTCAAAAACTCACGGCAAATCAATGATTTTGGACTTTTCGGGCCTTCCTGGAGGCCCTCTTGGAGGCCTCTGGGGCCGTCCTGGGCCATCTTAAGGCCATGTTCGGCCGTCTTGGTGGGCTCCTGGTCCGTCTGACGCCGTCGGAAGCCGTTTGGGGGGCCTCTATGGGCCGACTTGGGACCCTCTTGGAATGCTCCAGGGCCGTCTTGGAGGCCATCTTGGGCGTCTTAACAAGGCCTCCTCGTCGGAAGCGTCAAAAACTTACGGAAAAAACAGTATGTGTTGCCTCTTCTGGCCTTCCTGGAGGCCCTCTTAGAGGCCTCTTGTGCCAGCTTCGAGCCAACTTCGGCCATCTTGGTGGGTTCCTGGCACGTCTGACGCCGTCTTGGGGGCCTTTCTGGGCCGACTTGGGGCCCTCTTGGGGCGCTTCGGGGCCGTCTTGGAGGCCATCTTGGGCGTCTTGGAGGCCATCTTGGGCGTGTTAGAGGCCTCTTGGGCCCTCTTGGGGCCGTCTTGGAGGCCACTTGGGCCGTCATGGGGCCCTCTTGGGGGCCTCTTGGGCGATCTTGGGGGCCTCTTGGGCCGTCTTGAGCCGTCGGAATGCCGAGAAGAAGCAAATGCCAAAATCCGTCAAAAACCTAATGAAAATCCATGATTTTGGCCTCTTCCGGCCTTCCTGGAGGACCTCTTGGAGACCTCTTGGGCCGTCTCGGAGGCCTCTGGGGGGCCTTTTGGGCCATCTTCAGGCTATCTTAGGCCGTCTAGGATACATCTTGGGCCGTCTTGGATGCATCTTGGCCGTCTTGGAGGCCATATTAGGGCCGTCTGGGGCAGGAAAACCGTTTGCAACCGGGTCTTCTGGGTGGCCGGCGGGACAGGCCGAAGCCCCAGGGGGAGCTCTTCGGAAGAAAGAACCAAAGCCAAAAGCCATATGTTCCGGCACGCCAGGCACCCTTTTGATAAATCAAAAGGGTGCGGCGGATCGAATGGCCTTCGGCCCATCCCGCCACCGTGTCTGGGTTGTGGGTGTAAAGTCTACTTGATGGATCTCGTAGGATGCCTCTCGGGGGCCTCTGGGAGGCAGTTTGGAGGCCCCTTGAGGGCCGTTTCGGGGCCTCTTGGGGGCCGTTTCGGGGCCTCTTGGTGTTTCTTTTGGGCCTCTTGGGGGCCCCTTGGGGCCTCTTTGGGGCCTCTTGGGGGCCTCTTGGGGCCTCCTGGGCGCCTGTTGGGGCCTCCTGAGGGCATCTTGGGGCAGAAGGCTCGGATGTTCGGTTCGGGTTCCCTCTATTGGGCTCTTTTTGGTGCCGTCTTGGGGCCGTCTTCGGGCGCTCTTAGGCCGTCTTGGGGTCCTCTTGGGGGCCTCTTGGGCCGTTTCGGGCAGTTTTGGGTGGTGTTTGGGGGCCTCTTGAGCTGTCTTGGAGCGTCGGAAAGTCGAAAAGACGAGAACGCCAAAATCTTGCAAAAACCGCAGGACAATCAATGAATTATGCCACTCGAGGCCGCATGGGAGGCCTCTTGGAGCGTCTTGGAGGCCTATTGGGTCAGCTTGAGGCAATCTTGGGCGTCTTGGAACAATCTTTCGGCGACTCGGGGCCCTCTTGAACCGTCTTGGGGGCCTCGTGGGGCCCTCTTGGCCCGTATTGGGGCCTTCTTGGGCCCGAAACAGTCGTGCGGAACCAAGCGGGAAGCATTGGGAGATTTGGCAATTTCGGGTTCGGGCCCCTTCAATATTCTTCAGGATTGAGGACTGAGACCCCAGAGATTAGGCAAAGGACCTGAGGACACGCCCACTCCGTGCCCAGAGGCACGGTGGTGGATTTCCCAATGTGAATAAATACTACTCCCTCTCTCTCCTCTGATGACAGTCTTCACGTCTCCCCTAGTATCCCACATGTTGTTTTGCACACAGGGCCTGTCCCGAGTTGAGTTTCGGCATTCGTTTTCTATGTCAGAGCGTCCTCGGCCCTTTAAACATGCTGCTACAGCTGCAGCGCTGGCGGCCTTGTCAGGATCCGCGTCTTGTTCCGTTCGTTCAGAGTTGCGCTCTCGCCCCAGCGCGGGCCCCAGTTCTGGATCCGATTCGTTCCTCGTCGTTTCCCTGCCCTCTCTGTCCCCGCTCCCCGTTCCTGTGGTCCTCCTGCTACCCCTGCTCCTGCTGCTGCGCCTCCTTCGTCCTTTCGGAGGGGCTCTCGAGGGGTCTTAGAGAGATCAGGGGGGGTCGGATCTCACAGTCGGTAAGAGGCTGCGGGCTCACAGCCATCCCACGCCGTTTCCCCTGATGGAGCCGGGGCCCTGCCAGACCCCGTCACAGGCCACCCGTTCCCATTGTTCGAGGCACCTCGGAGCGGCGACAAAGGGTCCAGGGCTCGGGCCCCAGCCGTCCCAGTCTGTTGCTGTCCTGCCTTTCTCCAAGCGGCCCGTGGCCCCTCGGCTTAGGCTCGAAACCGTGTTGCTTGCCGTCGGCCTCTCTAATCTAACCGAGCAGAGGCCGAGTCTGCTGGCAGGCGGGCGCTGCTGGAAAGGGCCTCTGGCCCCAGACCGGGAGATCGGCTCCTTAGGCCGAGATTGATTCGGCAGAAGGGCAGGTGTGTGTGTGTGTGTTTGAAGAGCTTGTCGGTGGGCCCTGGCAGGGCTCGTTGCCCACGTCAGGGAGCAAGGGCTCTCACCCCCCAGTTCATTTTCTCTCCCCGTCGGGCCGCCCCTCTATGGACGGTGAACACTCGTCCTCGTAATCCTGGTCTTCATCCTGCTCAGCCGCCACATCATGCTCCTCCTCCTCCTCCTCCTTCTCCCCGTCCAGTTGCAATGCCCCCATTTCTGATCATTCATACATCACACGATGGGTAGTTTGGGGGGGCGAGGTCATCTGGGACACCCCAGCCAGCGGATCAGACAATAGCCCAGCTTGATGGGAATGGGTGGGCAGGAGGGGTGGGATGTCAGAACTGGCGCGAGCGCACCTATCTTGTCCTCTCTCCCTCCTCCCCCTCCCTCCTCTTCGGGGGTGCGGGGTCGACCTCGTCCGCGGGCCAGCCCCGTTTGGATGACCCTCCCAAGCCGAGGACGAAAGCCTCGGTCAGCGGGTCTTGGACAGGAGGAAAAGAGAAGCCGTCGCGCCCCAGCTCGGAGAGTTCGGCGAGGCTGAACTTGTTGTTTTGTTTTGCTGCACGAACGACTGCAATCGTTTCCCTGGAGGGTGGCGTGCTCCCCTTCCTGTCCCTACTCCCTCCCCTCCCTTCTCCCTCCCCTCCCTCCCTCCCCTCCCTCCCTCCCCTCCCTCTCCCTCCGCTCCCTCCCTCCTCCCTCCTTTTTCCCTCCCTCCCCTCATCCCCTCCCTCCCCTCCCATCCCCTCCCCCTCCCCTCCCTCTCCCCGGTCCATCCCCTCCTCCCCTCCCGCCCCTCCCCTTGTCCCTCCAGTTCTCCCTCCGATCCTGCCTGGAGGTCCACCCAGGTGCCGTTGCCGAGGGAGGAGGGGACGCTCATGTGGTTGCCGATCCGTGCGCCTTCGCAGCCGAGATGTACAAGCATCAGGGAGCGGCGCTCTACAGATGGCTCAAGGAATCCTTCTCGAGCTCCCCCTCCTCCTCCACCTCCTCCTCCTCCATCCCTCTCCCTTGTAGGTTCTCCATCCCTGTCGCACCACCAGACGTTTCCCTTGGGCGGGTTGAACGTTTCGCCTGGCACGGGCGGGGCCGCCATGCGACCGATACCAGTTAGGCATTTGGTGGATCTCTCCATGAGCCCACGAATGTGTCAAGGGCGCGTCGAAATCTGGAAGGTTAGAATGATGTGAATGATGACCCGGTGATGATGGGGACATGCGGAGGGCATGAAGAAAAGGGAGACCGCGAGAAAAGAAGGGTTGGGCGTGGCGTTGCGGATTCCACACGAGTCTCCAGCTCCACACAGGAGCGATGGAATTATCAAGCAGCTTCACGGATGGAGCATAGATGTGTTTCAAGATGGCTTGATTGCTTGAGCGCCGCGCACACTTGTCTGAAAAGTTTCAACCGTTACATAGCCGGCGGTTGGGATTGTTTTCAAAATTGGATTCGCTTGAGCGTTGCGCACATGCGTTGTAAAAGCTTGCAGCAGCTACTCTGAAGGAGGGCGGCTCGTTTTCACCAAAAGGCGTCACGCCTGAGATTTCCTAAGTATGCATGGCCCGAAGTTTCAACTTGCACAACATCTATACGGATGGTGGGCGGCTCCTTTAATGGATTCCCGTTTGATTTGTCCTAAATATATGCCGATGGTTCTGCAATTAAGGAACGTTCACACGGATGGATGGAGGGTTGATTATTCCCAAAACGGAGGTGTATTATCACGTGTCCTTCAATTGTATCGCCATACATGTTTACGTGCAGTGTAGCTGGAGGTTGGAAGGTGGGTCGTTGACAAAACGGTTTCTCTCTTGAACGGCAGACCCACGCGATGTTATTCTGTCAAGGGGGGCACTTCCTGCAGTGGAGAAGAATATTTGTATTGTCGTATGAGGAGGGGAAATGGGACGGGCAGGTGCATTGCATCATCGGTGATGCATCTTGGGTTTCTTATAATCCTCCTCTCCTCCATCTTCTCCCCCGCCACCTCCTCCCCTCAACCGTCTCCTTCTCCTCCTCCTCCTCCTCCTCCTCCTCCTTTTCCTCCTCCTCCGTCAGGACCAGCGAACCCCCTTCCTGGTGCGAGCCCATACGTCCCTGGGCAGCAGACTATCCCAGCGAGTCCTCCCCCCACGTCCCAGAGTGGCGTGCATTCATGCCTGCGAATGCATGGCCCAGCTTACTGCAGTTGCGGCCTACAGTCATCGCAGCCAACACCCTGTCTAGAACTGCGTTTGTTCCTCACTCCTTCGAGCTACGTAAGGATGTTCAGCGCCCCGTCCATTGAATGACGTTTGCTGCTGCCCGCGACTGGTGCTAGAGGTTTTGTTTCTCTCTCTGTCTCTTTTTCTTTCTCTCTCTCTCTCTCTCTTTCTCCTTCTGCCTCGGACAACAGGGTCACCAGAGAAGCATTGTAGTCGCGCGTTGTCTTGTAGAGAACGTTGTTTCAGGAGTTCCAGTGGTGCATGCTATTCGTTCGCCGCATCTTTTCGGCTCAAACGGAAAAGGTGCTGTTTGTCAACATCCCACCATAACAATTCATCATGGTGGTGTGAGCTGGCACTGTAGAGCGCGCATGCTGTCTTATAGAGAACGTTGCTTAGGAGTTTCAGTGGTGCATGTTAGTCGGTGGCCGCAACTTGTTTGGCTTAAGCGGGACAGCTGCTGATTGTGAACATCGCACCATAACAATTCATCTCGTCACCTTGGGAGGCCCAAGCCGGGATCGAACAGCTTGGGCGCAGGGGCAAAGGCTGGAGTTGTGGTGGGGTAGGAAGGACGCCGACAAATCCGACGACGAATATGAATATGAAGAGCAGGGGTATGCAGACCACGGGGAAGCTGGAGAAGGCGTACCCAGAGAAGGCGTAACCGGCGTAGCCAGCGACCCAGAAAGCCTCGGCGTCGGAGTGGAGGACGGCGACGGACGGATGTTGAATCCCGCTCTCGCGGCTGCCCGGCTGCCCACTGTCCGCCCTCCAGCCCAGAAGATAGGAGTGTCAGAGAAGCCGCCGCTGGACTCGGGGGCGATCGCCGGCTCCCTCCCGACCACGCCGCTGCGGGCAGGCGGCATTGGTCTCGCCGCATAGGCGTGGAATTCGCGCGCTCCCCCTGCATGCCTCGTGCAATTACTGATCCATGAATTGACGCATGTACGTAGTGCGCGCATGTGCTCCCTCGAACGTACGCCGACGCACTGCGCTGACAGCGCGGTAGAGAACGTACGTCAGGACCGCCGGTCGGCACAACGTCGCGTCGTCCAAGCTGGCGCCCAGCATGCCATGTGCCATGCCGTGGCCCGATATCTGCAACCCAAGGCGCCCCCGCAGCCACCCGATCCAGACTGGGCACCCGCAGCAGCGTTCAATCAAGTCGGTCGCCGTCGCGCTGCATCCAAAGATACGCGGTCTTCGTTGCCCCCGTAGATTTCGCATTCGACGGTCTGTGGTCCATGTGTTGAGCATCGTGCTCACCGTGGTCGCGCATGTGCCCCAATTGACAAACGACGTGGCGAGCTGTCCTGCCTGGGAATTCTGGGAGCCGCCAGCGCGAGAGTCTGGCACGCTTTTTACGTCGGCGGCTAGGCAGAAGGACTGCGCTGGCGGATAGGGCATCGGTAGGATAAACGACCGCGAATTAGTCCGCGATGCACGAGTGGGGAGGAGGAGGAGGAGGAGGAGGAGGAGGAGGAGGAGGAGGACGCCCAGCGGTGGCGGAAGGGAGACGGAGGACGCGCCCGCTCAGAGCAGGGCCAGCCGCGCGGCTGGGCGGCGCCAACGAGAGTCTGACACACAGGCGCATCTCCACGCTGTAGTTGTCCTGCTCCAGCAGAAGCTCGGTGAACCACCACTGCGTCCCACGTTTGAAGCGCCATTCTGTCTGAAGTATAAGCGGTTCAACTGCGACCCCGCCCAGGGCAATTCGCGCTGCCCAGACGTGCACACCGCTTGCTGCATGCTGGGAAGCAAAGCCGTCAAGCACAGTCGGAATGTCTTGCGTGAGCAAGGAATGCCCAAGTCCGCGCGAGACAATTTGTTCCGAACGAGAGCTCACATCCAGCAGTTCCATGCCCAGGCCCCTCCACGATATGCCCCCTGAGCCGTGCGCTTTCCAGGCGTGTGTGCGGAGCATGGCTCCTCGGCACGATCCGAGGAGATGTCGCATCCTCGTCCAAACGCGAAGTTCTGTCGCATGGTGCATGTCTGCGGGCGCGCTCCACAAGTCTGGGCCGGGCTCCACCCTGCGGACCGCGGCCGCTTTCGCATCCAAGGTTGGCTAAGGCGATCGCTCTAGCTGGGCGACGAACAAGATCACAGGTAACACAAATACGTTGCATGTCGTCACAGCCAGATGCAAGCCCAATTCGCCCCATCGCCATTCCCGAAGCCGTTCTGCATAGTTGGCCAACGGTTTCTTCCACGACGTGTTTCATGTTTTGGTCTGATGTAAAATCCAAAGTACTTGCCCGTCGCAGCCCATGTGATTTGAATGACGGAAGGGTCGTGCGCCGTAGCATGCTGTAGCTGCGCAATGCTCCAAGCCCACAGCGGGATGACGACCGTCTTCGACTGGTTGAGAGCAAAATTGGGAATTGCTTCAAACAACGTGGCAAACACTCGCCAGTGATCCCGACACCAGGACCGAATAACCATCGTTCGTCGGCAGACGCCCTGGTTTGTGATGAGAGAAGTCGCAGACCCAGGATTCTCAACAAGCTGTCGAAAGGCAGTGCAAACAGCAACGGCACCAACAAACACCCCTGCTTAATGCCAGCTTCCAGAGATTTGTTCGTACAGGCGCCCGCGTTGGATACGCGTGCCGGTCGTGTTGTGGCACAGCAACGCGAGAACGCCCATGGCGAGAGGCAGAAATTTGGCTGCTTCCGCGGTGACCAGGAGGTAGCGCCTGGACATTGATGGAAACGCCGCCGTCAAATCGAAAAGGACGAGCGCCGCGTCCTCCTCTTTCATCGCGGCAAGCATAGCATTCTGCTCCACCTCAATGACGGTGGACAGCATGGATCCTTCCTGGGTGAAGCCTCTCTGTGTGGGAGCGATTCCTGGGGCCACCAACGGCTTCCATCATATCCGGTATGCGTTAGCGCTCACGCGGATGTCGGCGTTAGTGATGTAGATTGGTCGCGTCCCTGCCGGTCTGTAGATGAAATCTCCAGAGGCGTTGGTCTTGGGCGCGAAGCACAGAGGGAGAGCGTTGAAGTCATCGTGTTCCACGACCCTGGCCAGAAGTCCCCATTCCAACCTTCTGGCCGCCTCCCACAGAATGTGGGTTCCGAGAGGCCCAAGGCAGCGCCAAGCTTGGCATGGAATGGCATCTGGCCGGGTCTGAAATTCCCCGAGTGGACTCCGCCGTCACATCTCGAATTGGACGGCGTGGTGCTCTCAGAGTATCCAAACTTTTTGTCCGTTCTCGGAATGATCTGACCAAACGGCTTCGGAAGCTGCTAAGCGCTCCTGGGCCACCTCAGTCAATGTCGAGCCTCGCACGGATTTGGGGGATGCCCAGTCTGCGTTGATTCGTCGGAGAGCCCGTCAGGCTCTAATCGAGACGTCTGTGGCTGATCCACGTAAAGCCCGAGCCGATGATGCCTCATTAGACAGCTAGACGAGGCACTGCCATTGATCGTGCTGTGCGGGCCAGACCGCACAAGTTTGTTGCTCACGGGATTTCGATGCTCCGAGTGCGAATTTCTGGTTGCTCGGGTCTGCCCTTTAGAGGCTTGTCAGGCCCTTTGCATCGTTGCCATCGGGGTTGACCCGTTGCCTTCCGAGGTCGTTTTGTCGGTCCAGGGGCCCGTCGCGGTTGGGGGCTGCGGTCTTGCATCTTTCCCACGCTTTGGTTTGCTGGGACTTGCACGGTTTGCATTTCTTCAAGAGGTGCGGACGCACCGCGATGTTGGACGGGCGGCAGCTCATTAAGATGTGCGAGGCCCCCATCCAGGAAGGGCATCGAGAATGTGGGCCGCATCCGCAGGGGCGTCTTGCCGTCTTATGTTGGGCCTCCTGAGTCGGCTCCGAGGCTCCGCGAGGTCCACTTGTTGGCCTCGGTTCAGCAGCGGTTGCGTGCCGCCGTTTCGGGATCGGCTTTCTCGGATCCCTCCCCGCCCTTGGTGGAGCCTTCACCCGTCCCGCCTCTCGGCGGGAGCGTAGGGGCTAGGGGCGATCTTCATCTTCCGATTGAGAGCGCTGGAGTCCGAGTTGCGTCTGTCCCCTTCTCCCCCTCTGCACGCTGGACTTGCCAAAACGTTCCAGATGTTGTTTCTCTCTCTCTCTCTTTCTTTCTCTTTCTCTCTCTTAGCACAGCCCTCAGTTGCCATAGGGAGCGCTCGGACAGCAGTGCGAGTAGTTCGCTCAGCTGCTTCATACCGCCAGCACCAGGTACGGATCCCCACTGGTGACTTACCGCAGGCGCACTTGCCCGCGTCACCTGTCCACGCCGTGTTCCCCGCATTGTCAGGAGACGGCTGCGAGGCCAAGGAGCGCAAAGAAGAGTGCGGCCCGAGTCGGCCACGCAGCACAGATGTACGTTGGAGCTTTTGCCTAGGCGCTTCCCCCGGCGAGTCTTTGCGTAGCCGCCTTTTCGTGACCAGACGGCGTGCTTGCGCGCCCGTGATTACCAGATGTTTTCGGTTTGCCCCATCGATGTCCTCCTTCCGCAAACCCTCTGCTCTGGAGGAGGGAGAAGGGAGGAGGGAGGACTTTCTCCTGCTACGTAATCGTTGACAACGCTCAGGCGACGGCCTCCCTCAGAGGCACCAGCACCGAGCACGGAAGGAACCGTATATAGCCGCGCATGCGCGACGCACGATGCTCTCAGTTGGAGCGACGCATCCCGGGCTGTGAAGGTGCTTTGTTTCTTCTTGCTTTCTTGTAGTTTGCGCTTGTTTTGCGTTGAGCGGGCATTAAGTGTTATGCGTGTTGCGCCCTGTCAGTGCGAGAGGCATCAAGGTCTAAAGCATCGCCGACTCGGGCTAGGGCAAAGGGAATTGAGGAATTGCCAAAAGATGCGGCAGAAGAGATGTTGCCTATGAGGGTGCAGAGCCTTCTTCATGCGTCTTCTCCTGGCAGGTCCCGGGGTGCCCAGAGAGGCGAGGGGGCCTCCTGGAGCGTCGGGAAGCCGAAAAGGCGAGAACGCCAAAATCTTGCAGATACTTCCCAGCAGGTCATGGTTTTGGCCTTTTGGGGCCCTCTTGAGAGGCCTCTTGGAGGCCTGTAGGGACGCCCTGGCTCTCAGCCCTTCCTCACTGCTGTGGCCGTTCCGAGGGATGCCATGCAGTGGTGAGGCCGCCGCCCGCGCACTGCAGCCAGGTCGCCTGCCCGGCAGCCGCCCTGGCGCGGCCACCCTTTTCTCCGGGCATCGATCGGACGTGCGCATGCGTTCTCGGCGAGGAGCCTCTTGAGCCATCGTGATCGAACAATCTACCGTCATAGCTCCGCCCCGTTCTCTTGGCATCGATCGGACGTGCTTGTTTCTCGGCGAGGAGCCTCTCGAGTCACCGTGTGAAAAAGTGAACGCACGACATCGAAAAAGACACGGGGAATGGACGTCCGAGCCATGGCGGGCTCTACGGGACACTCGAGGCACGCCCACGCATTGCCCGCTGTCGAGGCAAAAGCCCAGAAAAACTCCTTCTCTCCTCCATCTACCCTTGTGCGCGAGCTGGCCAGCCCCTGCGATGCCCTGCGAGTTTCCAGGCAGCAGCGCGAGTCTATGGACGGGTGTAACGGAGGCCTGCGGCCCAAGGTTCTATCCAGGTTGTAGGTTTCCCTTCATGACTCCGTCGAAGACCCCATTTCCATTCCTCCATCCTCCCTCCTTATCCCTCGTCCCTCCTCCTCCGCCTCCTTTTTCCGAGGATGCCTCCGAAAAAGGAGGAAGAGGGACGAGGGATGAGGAAAAAATCTCATCCCTCCCCCTTTGAGAAAAAACTCCAGCTCCTCCTCTTCTCAAGCCTCGACCGTGGACCTCCGCGGGCGTGCGCTCTGGCCAGAGTACGGAGGAGGAGGTCAAGCCGCGGCGACGAGAGGCGGCCTGGGCGGCCCACCGAAACGGGGCAGCAGAGATGCTCAGAAGCCTCGCCCTTTGAGGCTCGATCCCCTCTTCATCCTCCCCATCCAAGCCTCCCAGATGGGGTCGGAGCACATGAGGCCGAAGGATCGCGCCGCATCGCCACTGCATCGCCGATGCGGCTCGATGTGGAGCCCGATTTTCTCCACGCCGACGACGCCGATGCATCGCAAACGTCGCCGATGCATCGACAATGCATCGGCGATGCATCGCCGATTCGGCGCGATGCTCCGCCCCCATCTACTCGGACCCCATCCAGGAGGCCTCTATCCCCTCGGCTGCACGACAGAGTGACCTTTCGCTGGAGTGACCTTTGGTGCGGACCCATCAGGGTCCCCCGATCGCCGAACGCGATGCGGTGGTAGCGTCTTGCGCTCTCGTGTTTGGCCCCCGCAGACGACGACGACGACGACGACGACGACGACGACGACGACGACGACGACCAAAGGTCACTCCTACCCAGGGGCACTTTTGCGCGTAGCCGATCCCCATCAAATACCAATTCCTGGGCATCTCCTTGGGTGCGTTCTGACCCGAATTTTGAAAAGGAATCCATCCGCGGCGCATACAAAGGGCCAAAAAGTCACAGAAACTTCGACCTTTGAGATTCGGTCTCCTTCTCCTCCGCCTTCTCCTCCTCCTTTCACCCCACTCGGAAAACCGATTCGTGGGCATCTCCTTGGATGCGCTCTGGCTCCAATTTCGCTGGGAATCCAGCCGTGGCCACTAGGGCGGCCTAGGAGGCCCTAAATAAGCGAAAAGAAGAAAAACTCGGCTCTCGAAGTTCGATCCCCTCCCCCTCCCTGGTCCCTCCCTTCTTTTACGAGGCAATTCTTGGGAGGTTTAATCCAGAATTGGCGCTGGCATATCCGCGGTCGAAGACCAGCCCAATCTGGCAAAGTCCGTTTAATCCAGTCTAACCAGGCATTATATTGGGCTGAATCTGGCATAAAAACGGTATTCTGACTTGGTCTGTTAACCCTTAACAGTTCTGACCAAGAGTTCACAGGAGTGGCCTCCTAACCCCTTTGCCTCGCCAAGGACCAGAAGAGAATCGTGCTGTCGGCGTGGCTGCGGTCGGTGCATGCGCCGTGCACTGGCAGCAAGGCCGAGCTCGTAGATAGAGCTGCGAGACTCGTCGAGAAGAACACGAAGCGCTAGTGACAAAATGCCCCGTCGAGGATCGAACTTCGAGGTTCTAGGATCGAGGAGTTTTTTCCTTCTGCAGGCCCCCGCGAGGTTCCTCGTCGCCGCGGCTCGATTCCCTTCAAAACCCTGGCCAGAACGCATCCGTCTGGGCCGACTTTTGACCCTCTGAGTCGTGAAGAAATTTCGACGGAAGGCGTTGGGCCATTTTCGGTTTCTCGGGGCCTTTACCGGGCCCAGGGACCCTCCAAAAACGACCCAGTGAGAAAAAAACGTCTTGGGCAAAGTCGAGTCCTCCAGGGGTCGACGTTGTCTGAAAAACACGACGTCGGAGGGTGGGCATCGCAGCCCCGCTTCGTCCTCCAATACTTTACTCACTTATTCTAACTGCATGACGTGACCACCTCTCTGGGAATCGCCGCTCAATTTATTCTTCCCATCCGGCCACCTCCCGGTCCGACTCATTATTGTTGTTCTGGGTCGGCGGGCGATTTCGGCAGTAGGTGTGAAGGACACATCGCGCCTTCAGATGCTGTGAGCTGTTGACGCTGCGCAGAATCAGAGCAAGAGGGGAAAGAGGGCAGGACAGGACAGGACGTGAGGAGCACGGCGCTTCGAGAGAATAGGAGAGGAGGAGGAGTTTGGACGAGTGTCCAGACATCGCGGTCGCACGACGCAACTTTGGGACACCACGGATCAAGCGGAGTTCTTGTCTGTGGATCGACACGGGTTTCGTACCCCAGAGTTCCAGCGCTAAATCCCAGGGTTTCTCGGCTTGCTTGAGGTATCCGCCAGGCTCCTCATTGGGCGACGTCCGTGAATAGCGGCGATATTTGAGAAGTGTTCCAATGTTCCATTCCGACGTCGCCGCTTTATCATGTTCCCTCTCCTCCATAAAACGCAGCCACATCTTCTCCGCACGTTTCACCCCATCGCTTGCTCTGCCGCCGTTTCACCCCTATTTCTTGCCACCACGTCCCCTCTGCCTGTCGCAGCCGCCTCGGCCTAGATCTGAACGCTGCACAGAGATCCGACGCCACGTGCAGCATCATAAGACAACTCGACCAGAGCCCTGGACCCCATCTTCGTGCTGCATTTCACGAGCCAGATCGATCCCTGAGGGTCGGGTCGGGCGAAAGGGGGGGATTGGGAAAGGGGGGGTTACGAAATTTGCTGCATGCAGCTGGTTTCGGCCTCACCGAGGGGCCAATTCCTCGATACATGGCCGCTCCCGGCGCCGGGAGGCGCCAGGAAAATCAGCTACGTGAGCTGATTCTCAAACCCCCCCTTTGCTATCCCCCCCTTTCGCCCGACCCGAGAGGGTCCCAGGGCCAGAAAAAAGGCAGAATCGCCAGTGGCGCAAACAGTGCGACGCCAACCTACGGCAACGACGCCACCGATGTGCGACGCGTTGGCCTTGACCGCTTCGGCCGCCGACGCGCGGCGCTTCGCCGCCGATGCCGTCGCACCCGACCGTGGCGAGAGGGGCCGCGAGCGCGCCACGATCGCCAGCGTGGGCCCCCGCGTCGCACGCTCGGCCGGGGTCGGGCTTCTGCCCGCTCCTCCTCCTCCTCCTCCTCCTCCTCCTCCTCCTCCTCCTCCTCCTCCTCCTCCTCTTCCTCCTCCCCTTCGGGCCGCCCGTCTGGCGGGGAGCTGTACTTCTGGGGATGAGAGCCCAGCTGTATGAACGTGGGGGGGAGGGAGAGGGAGAGGGAGAGAGAGGGAGAGACGCCCTGATGTGCCATTCCTTGGCATCGCTCGGACGTGTGCAGTTGTCCTCGGCGAGGCCCATCGAGGAGAATGTTGGATCACCTTGCAAAAACACACACACACACACACACACACACGCGCACGCACGCACGCACGCACGCACGCACACGCACACACACACACACACACACACACACGCGCGCGCGCACACGCACACGCACACGCACACGCACACGCACACGCACACACACACACACACACACACACACACGAGACCGACAAGTGCACGGAGATTGGACGTCCGAGCGATCGGCAGCCATTCGGCAGAATGGCAAGAAGGGCAGCCTCCGTGCCTGGACCCAGGGAGTCCCGAGGGCCTTCGTCTCGACTTGCTTCTTGTTCCCCTCCGTCTGTCCATTTGGGAACTTGGCATCGCGGAGCATGTTCGGTCACCTTGCGAAAAAATACACGCACGAAACCGAAGCATGCACGAGGAAGGGACATCCGAGCGATGGCGAGGGAAGGCGTGGAAGAGCAGCAGAAGTGGGAGAGGAGGAGGAGGACAGGAGTTTCTTGGGGACCCCTTGAAGCTAGTTTGGAGTTTTCCTGAATGCTTTGGTGGCCCTTGCGGCCTCTTCGGGATCTGTTCGGGCTCGTTCGGGAGCCGTCCTGAAGGCCATCGGCAATACCGGGTGTCCAGAATTCGATTGCCCCTTTTGGAGACCAAAGGTTTACCTCTCGGATCACCAGGTCTACTAAGCCTCTACGCCCCCCAGTGTCTAGGCGGGCCGCCGTCGCCGAATCTGTTTTTTTGCGAAGTGCACCTAGTGTTCGGGACCGCCGCCGCCGCCGCGAGTTTGTGGTGGGGTCTCCGGCCGAGCTCGCCCGCCGCCGAAATGCCAGGATCACCGTCGGTCATCGTCGTTTTTCAGTGCCACCTCTCATTTGTGCAATGTCTCGCCGCCAGTTTTTTTGTACCACCTACGTTGTGTCCGGGGCGTCGGCCGCCAGATTTTGGGACCCCCCTGCATAGTGTTTTATGATTTTTCGTCGCCGCCGTGGGAATTCCCGTGGATAGCTTTTCTAGAGTGTCGACCTGGTGATCCTCTCGGGCCCCATCTTGGGACTCTTGGAGTGCTCTTGGGGGCCTTTGTGCGCGCTCCCTAACTAACGGCGAAGCGTGACTGAACAGCTCGGCCCCTGGCCCCCCCGCCAGGCCAGTGCTGAGGGGCGAGCACATGTGCAGGCGCGGCGCCACGCCAGGTGCGCGAGCGCGGATCACTGTTCGGGAGCTGAAGACACCAAAAGTGCACCCGCAATATCTTCACCGGCCCGTTTAAAGCTGCCACAGAAGCAGCCTCATCCACCCGCTTCAGAATTCAAACTATAAATCGTCGCCCTCCCGCCGAGAACTACAACCGACACATCCGCACAAGATGATTATCTCCACCCCTACCCACCCACCCAGCCTACAAGTGCGACCGATATGGTTTCGCCTTCTCGCCTACAAGTGCACCCGAAGTATCATCACCCACCTGCCTGGACCCACAACCCATGTATCCTTACCCACCCGCTTAGGAATGATCCTCACCCGTCTAAAATTGCAACCGAAAAATCGTCACCCACCCACCTAGAACAGCCACCCGCAGGTCCCACCCACCCGCGTAAAATTGCCACCCAAAAAAACCCTCACAACGCCAGCCTAATAATGCAACCAGTAGAATCACCGACCCGCTCAAAACTGCCACCCACTTGTTTAAAATTACCACCAAAATGTGTCGCCGCTCCGTTTTTTCCGACGCGCGGCCTTCAGTCTTGAGGAGTGTGCCGCGGCCATCAGGGCAACTCCGCCTCGAGCGTGGCGGGTTCGCCGTGGGTCTGCCGCAGTGCCGGCCTCGCTTTTATTTGGGGCACGGGACGCAGGGTTGGGGCGCGTTCAGAACAAACGGCGCGGCGACATGTGATGACCCGCTTAGCTAAAACAAGTCACTGGGCGAATGGCCGAACCCCATGCAGCTGCGTGCAGCGCAGGGCCCAGGGCGTGCCCCTTCCGTCATGTACTGCTCGCTGCCAGACTGCGGGGAGCTGCTGAGCAGGCGCGCAGATGCGCGCTGAGCTCCTTGCGGGGCACGAGTCCGCGCGAGGGTGCGCCAAGAGGGGCGATCCGCACGCGAACGTGCCCACTGAGGTCGAAGGTGGACGCACGGCGCACGACGCCCACGACGACGACGACGACGACGACGACGACGACGACGACGACGACGACATCGACGACATAGGGGGCGCGATCCGCGTCAGGGGGGTCCTGGTATGGGCGGAGGGCCGCATGCGAACGCGCCCACTGAGGCCGTGTTTGAAGACCCGTCTGAGAGCACTATCCGCTTCAGAGAAGTGCCGAATTGGGTGGCTGCAACGCGTGCGAGTCCCTCCGCTGGGATCAGAGGTGGACCCCTATATGGGACACAATGGGCGTCAGGGGTGTGCTCATATGGGCGTAGGCACGCACGCGAGTTCCTTCACTACGGCTATAAGTGGAGATCCCCACGGGGGCACGATCTGCGTAAAGGATGCGCCGAATTGAGCGGTTGTAATTGGCAAGCGTTCCCCCACGGGTGGGGCTCCTTGTGGCGGCACAATCCGCGAGACGGGTGTGCCGAATTGAGTGGTGGTAACGGCGATGAGTTCAATCCCTGGCAGAGGGGTTCAATTCTTGGCGGAAGGGTTCAATTCCTGGAAGCAGGTTCAATCCCCGGCAGGAGGTGTCAATCCTAAGCATCCACCCTTATTTCATGTCAAGATAAAGGGGGACTCTTGAGCTCAGAGTACTCACGCGAGTCCTTAATGTAATCACATGAAGTCTGTGAACATTTCTTCCCAGGGATTGAACCCTTTCTGGGGTAGTGGCCCGTTTGGAATTGAATTCATTTCCTTCCGATTGGAAACAAATTTGGCACTTAATAGGATACAAGACGATCC